>JAWLRI010000215.1:9450537-9463019 GCA_034781795.1 Crypturellus tataupa
TTGGTGGTGGGGAGGGCCACAAACAGTCTCTTGCTGTTCAGAGTTAAAAAAAAAACAGCACAATAGCACCCAAAGGATTTTTCAAAACTTTTGAGCTCCTCATGCTTTAGCTGAATTCTTTTTCAATCAAAGTAATTTTAGCTATGTATGTTCTACATATATATGTATATTTCAGTCAAATGCTAACATATTCTGGATCTAGTGACATGGTATATCTTATACTAAGAAAATGGTATTAGATTGTAGATACACCGTGGACTGTATTTGCTCATAAAACACGAAGGTTCTGAAAAGTAACATCTCTGTTTTAAAGCTATGCAATTGTGTTTACAAGTTCCAGCAAGTATAGAGCTAATTGTTCACATGCAACCCAGTTTAAATTTGATGCAAAGTGTCAAATAATACACAAATACTTTGCGTGACATCAAAGGAACGAATAAAGAAGAGAAAATCTTTCAAATCCTTTTTCACATGTACTGTCTTTTCACATACAAATAATTCCCTGCAATCAGGGAACTCCATGGAGTTCACAGGATTAGCTTAGAGTTTTCCTCTTTTCTTAGAGTATTTTGTGAGGTTAAGTCGGATCGTTATAATCTGAACTGTGTGCGTGCCATTTGCAACAAAATACATTAATTTTGTGATCAGTGTTAAGAAATGGACTTTTCCTGTAACACAGACCAAACACACAGAGTTCTGGAGCTGAATGACATTTGCAGGCTTCCATACTAATGCAAGCACTTGCTGCATGCCATATCATATGGAACTGCTGTATTCATATCTTTGGGAATTGCTACAATACTTGCCTGGTAATTAGTACAGAGATTCTTGGACTGCTGAACTCGTCTTACAGATGTAACTTAGGGGGAAGTATCACAGTAGTGATGGATGAGTTTACCGCTTCAAAATGCTTTTGATAAAAGTGCTGCTTGCTTTCAGAGATGTTCTGAGTCACATCTGAAGGCACATACCCTAAGATATTTGTCATTTTCTCTGTAACTTACCCCATTTTACTTTCAAACTGTCAGCTGAGGTCAGATCAGAGAGAGATATATAAACATAAATTATTACTACCTTAGGTTGCAGGGAAAAAGTTAGTTTCAAATTTCTCTCTGTATCTGATTTTCTTTGCTCTCGCTACACATTGAAAACGGGTGCACTTGCACCTCAACATGATAGAGGAAAACCTTGACTTTACTAAAGTGGCAGTAGGCAGGTGACATTTTGCTGTTAGCTTCAGACGATCTCATATGCTTAGAGCTGGAGCCAGGTTACTCCAGTTGACCATTTTGTCTTTCTTTAGACATCTATTAGCCAAGGGACTAGGAGGTTGCAGCCCTCCATTAGCACCAGCAAGTAGAGGAAATTGATCCACATTTCAGCTGTAGTGCAGTGCACCTCAGTCTTGCTTTTTAGATTGGTACTTACTCCCTTCCTGTATTATAACTCTGATGATGGAAAATTCCAAATTAGCCACTGAGAGTCTTTCATTATCTAGTGAAATCATACCTGGATTGAAATTCCATTGATTTAAGTAACTGATTCATTGATTTATTGCTGATTCCAAATACGCAGGTCAAAAAAAGATTAATATTGAAAATAAATTCCTTTGAGAGATACACAGTGTTTAATTTAGCAAGAAAAAGCTTGTTTAAATGAGACTTCTTTTGCAAAGAATTTGGCAAAAATGAGATAAATTTTAGTGTGCATGGATCCGGACTTTTAAACAACCTTATTTTTAAACAGACATCAGATGAAGTTGGCATAGAGTTCCTATTTCTACAGAAATATTCAGTAGTTCTGGACAGGATGTGAAAGGAGAAAGATGCATAAGGTCTCATCTGAAGGAAAGCTGTAAAGAGGGAGAGAGAGGTAACAATGTAATTACATTGTTTGGAGTTTCCCCCATTTTGCAGAATCAGAAAACACCAAAATACTGTTTAGCTGGGCACTTTCATTTAAAAAAGAAAAAGCTTATAAAAGTTTCTATGCTTATGCAGCAGCAAATCTTCAGTCTCTGGTATCCACTCTGACCTTTTATTCCCTACTGGGCTAAGTAACTTCCTTCTCTTTCAAAGGAATCCTTTTAACTAGTCTATTCCCGAAAGAGAACAATGCCTCTTTCTGGAAATCTTCAGCCTTCTTCCCCACCACATTGACTTTCCTGTTTAGAAACAGAGATCCCTAGTGAACACAAATTCCTCTGCATTAACAATCCACTTAATTTTGTTTGCAGGTTTCAATAAAAATATACAAATGTGATATATAAACTATTTATAGAGCATTTATATTAAAAGTTTATTATACTAACTATATATGTATTTGACCAATTTTATTAGGCCATTATATTGCAATGTTACAATAATATTTGCTATAATAACATTATTACCAAATATATTATATAAATTACATACATAATTTGCTGCTAATATAATCTCTTCCTTACTGGATTTTTGACACTAGTCTCTATGAAGTTCGAAAAGTTCAAATACTGTTGTAAGTTCTGGACTAAATGACATTTGTAACATTTGTACAATAAAGTGTTATAGATCCCATATATATACTATTACTTCTATGTATAAGAATACAAATGCCTTGTAACAGATCATTCATCTGTTTTACTCAGGGCTCAGCACATGGGAGTCCCTAGTGATCTTTGTGTTGATGGTATTGTGCATACTTCTGGATCAGAGAAAATAGAAGTCAGTTTTATTGGGTTCTGATATTCATCAAATATCAAATTGAGCACTGATATTCATCAAAATGATTTTATATTATGCAAAGATGTAGTTAAGACAGGTGTATAACACTATTTCAGCAGGCGTGAATAAATGTAAAAGAATATTTGTATATAAGCTCTTTCACATACATTCATCTTAGCTGACTAACAATGAATTAATATCAAAAAGAATTTACTTAATGATGTCTTCAGGTTGCTACAGAAGTTTAATTATTCTTTTCTTTTCCTGTCTTCCAAGACCATCTTTGATTTAATTTTTGATCTAAAATCTAAATGTTTATATATCTTCTGACAGGGAAGGGGATTTAATTCCAGCTAGCAACAATTACGGTGTAGTTGAGTCAGTCCTTTTACTAAACACATTCTATAAATTCAGCTATATATCTGAGGCCAGAATGTTCTAAAGTCCTTTGCTCGATTTATATCATAAACCTGGATTAGGTTAACAGACCTATTCTCCCTTAGCAGTTTGTAAATCAAATGATAGACAAAGAAAAATGCAGAAAAATTCCCTGTGAAACCACCCTTGGAGTCCTTCTTAATGATAAAAGCATTTCTAGACTACAAGTATATCTGAAGTAGTGTGACAGGGAATACATTAAACCGTATTTTTTTAAGGCAAGGAAAGCCTCAGTTTTGAGCAGAGAACATTAAAGTTGAGTACTGCTCAGTCTTAGACAAAAGATATCCTGGATTTGTATGCATAATGCTATATATATATATATATGTATATATATATATATATGTAAAGTATATAAGAACTTCCATGTTTCCTTTGAGAAGTATTTCTTGAATTGCCATCAACTACTCCAGGCAAATTTAACAAAATACTTTTGTTTGGCCAAGCAAATGCAGAGTATTCCAACTGTCTGTTAGTCTTACTGGTAGATTAAATGAACAGCAATGAAAAGCCAGCAGAAAAAGAGTTAAAAGTATTTCTCTACCGATGGTCAGTTTTCTGATTTTTCTGTCAGATTTTCAATTGGCAAATATGCAGCGCAATAACTTCATGCCAAAAATGCATAGTTGCTACTGCTTACTAAGGAAATACAACTGAAGGCTCTAACACAACACGCAGTGTTTAACACGAAGCACGTGAGAAGTGTCTAGGCTTTCTTAGATTGACTTAGATTAAGTACTTTAAAGCTGGTTTGTGCAGTGCTCAGCTCGTGTGGAGACACAGTCCTGACTTTGTAACATCATAATAGATAAGGAGAATGTAGACATCAGTTATTTTAGGGCTTCAGTGATTTTTTCAGTGTATGTTTTGTTGTGTTGGATGATCAGATGAGCAATTTTGCAATTTTTAATTAAAACTGTCTGCAGCTTTCCAGCTACAAAGTGTACATGTAGAAATGCAGAGGGATGAGTTTCTGAGTTTGTTCTACAGAGAAGTTCGTGCACCAAGGGAGAAAGGTCTCGGGGCAATGGGCTGCCTCTCTCTCTAACATAAACTCTACATAACCTCTATTCTACAGCAAAGTTACCCTCACGGCAGAGCGGTCCAAGGGTTTACTGAAATTACTGAGGGCCTTGGCGTCAATTGTAGCTCCTCTAGGATCATGCTCTGATAGTTTGTAACACAAGGGGTCTAGGCTGGCTAGACCTTTACAAATAATGAGAATTTGGAGAAGGGTCAAATACAAACAAATGCAAATATGAAAATAGAAGCAGTCACTCCCAGATTTTTTTTTGTAATGGATATTATAAAATTAAAAATTTGTTGTAACACCCAGGTGTATCAGTTACAGCAAGACACTGGTTAACAAGTGCTGATTTTATAGTTGCTGCCCATAAAAGATGCATAAATTTCTTTATATGACAAATCCTCAAGCTAATCAAGACCATAGAGAACAAAAACATCAAAAGTACTGAACAAACAGGGTATGACAAGCTGGGAGAGAATTAATCCTTTCCTCCAATTATCTTATATGTTAGGCTAGAGAGGCTGCTGCATATTGCCAAAAAAAAAAAAACAGACAGATTGATGCTGAATGGTCATAATAATGCAGAAATCTATTTAGTAGTTCTTAGGATTGCCTGGAACAGAGTGGCATTGGTGTCACAGCTATATCTTTCTTCCTAAAATTCTGCACTATTCATTCTTTTGTTAATACTGATTATGGAGCAGGTGTGATTCAACTTGATTGTCATTTATGTGTCACCAACAGAGGTTTCTTGGGGTTGTGCAAACTGGTTTAAATAAGATAAAACCACCCACCCAAACACAACCCCTAATGCGTTGTCACCTGTAGTTTTGCTAGGAACTCAAATGAGACATGCTCTCAAGGTAACTGGGCCTTAGCAGAAATGAAAGAGGAAATGTCTTCTCTTGAGATTGTTTTGCATCCTCCAAACATTAGTAATCCAATGTTTCCATAAACATATGGAGTAGAGTGTTTAGTTCAAAGATTAGCACTTTATCTGATTAAATTAAATTTCAGAGTCCATGGGATTATTTCATTGAACTAATGAATATGGAATAATTGCTTAAGTGTTATCAAATCAGAGTACAAACAGGGCTGAACTGGCATCTTCTTTGTCTGAACTTCTGTGTTCATAACAGATGCCCAGCACTCTGCTTCTGGAATACTTGCTCATTATGCTGCCTTGGTTCCTTAACGAAAACAGCCCTATAGTCCTTGGTTCAGGGGTCTACAGGTCTTATTTATAAGGCTGCTAATGCCAAGTGCTTTGAGGAAAGGGAATACTCAAAAAAACATTTGCTAGCACTCCTGGGTCTGGTGACTATTAAACCATATTACTCTAGGGAAAAAGAAAAAAAAAGAATATTGTGCTGGAGAACACCATATCCAAGAACAGAGGTGCAAAGACTGTTTTGAAAGAGTTATTTTCTTTCAGTTTGTGGTGACTGGGGACATAGGAGACGGGGAAGAGAGGGTTCTTACTAAGTAGTCTGGGAAGCATCTTGCAAACCTGGGAGGTTTCAGGGAGCTGCCGGAGCTCCTCCAGCACAAGAACAGCAGCCATGACCAGGGCACAGGCTTGTGAAAGGGGCAAGCAAGATTCAGTATCTTTCATACATACAAAATGGGGACAAGAACAAACCTGGGGCAATAGATTACTGATCCATCCCATTATAATTATCTTTGATTTATTTGGGCTAAAACTAATCCTTGATGTATCAGGGGAAAGTGCAAAACCCAAGAATCCTGTAGCCACCAGGTACAAAGAGAAGGATTCAGTAGGATTTATCTCCTTTAAAGATACTATGGAATATGGAGTATCCATATTTATCAGTCCATAGATGCTTAATAAAACTTTTAAAAGCAACTAATGAAAAAGAGGGACAGCCTAAGTTCTGTGGTTACACACTGCATTTACCATGGGAGTCAGTGTATCTACCTTTAAGAGCTAGTGACATGAGTCAGTCTGGACAAGATCTGAATTTCTGCTCTTAGGGAATTTAAGGGTTTCTTTCAGCAGGTTTGCTACAGCTACACCAGTGTCTCTGTGAAGAACTGCATTCAATCCACACTAGAAGCTCCATGCTCTATCTTTTGCAGGAAGAAGAATGGGGATGAAAAAGGAACAGAATGATTAAGTAGACCTGTGTAAGTAAGAAAGGAAAGTTAATATTTGCCCTTCTCTCACACTAAAATACTGCCAAATAGAAGTATTTTTTTTCTAGAATACAACTAGCTTATTTCCCAAGTTCCCACTAGGACTGGAACTATAGCTGGGAACTGCTATAATTCAACCCTGTGTTCTCAGAATGCTTCCCTTTGTCCCTTCAAACAATCTTTCACTTTTTAAAGAAATGATGTGGTATATGTTCTAGATCTTCAAATAGCAAAGCTATTTGGTTTTTAATTGAAATATTTTAAGTGTTGTTATTATCACTTTAACACGGAAAACATTCATGCTGAGATGGTTTTATATGACCCCATGACTGGGTTCTGACATCTAGGTTTTAGCTTATATGAACTGTTACGAACTTCTCGCTGTCCCGAGACTCTGGCATGTAAACACCTCTTTGGTCTGGTCCTTGATAACTAACTCAGAGCGCTCAGAATGGCTGGAAAAATTCCCATCAACTTCCATGAAGTAGGTTCTAAGTAGGTTACTGCACCTAAAGGGAAAATAATGACAAATTTTGCTGTCTTTAAGACATACAGTGAGAAAAAAAAAATCTTTACAAGGTATTGTATACTTTTAGGACAGGAGATATGCAGTGGAGACTGAAGAAGCTACAGTACAGTGCTTTTATTTGTCCTCTCATAATTAAAAACTGATTCGATCTGTCCAGTACGATATGAATTTAAGCAAGCACTGTGTTAAACAAGTGGTGGTTTTACAATGAAGCAAAAACCAAAAGCTTATAGAATGTTCTGCAAGATGGGCTAATAATTCAGCTAAAGAAAATGTAGTGCTGCATAGTTCTGCTTCAAATTACAACCCTTTCCAGTATTTTACAGAAATAAATAGACATCTGGGTAGTTTTACCTCATTTTTTTGATGAAAGAAGTAACTTTGATTTAAAATTATGGCTCTTTGTAGGTGAGGAAAACTCCATTCTTGAGACTTAAAAATGAAAGTTTTGCTGTTGTTGCTAATATTCATTCAAAAGTTTCAAGTATTTGCTCGTTTTGCACAGAATCTATCTGATTACTTACTCAAGATACATAAGTACTCATGACAAATATGTTTGCATTGCACAAAAAATTTGACATAAAACTGTTCTATGTGAAAGGAATTTTTAGTATTTTTCTATACATATTAAGAGAAATTATTACTCTGAAGAAAGACTTGTTTATTTTAAAGTAAAATATTTTCTTTAAAAGTAAAAAAGTAAAATACTTAAAATGCTAAAAGTAAAATGCTTTCTTTAAAGTAAAAACTTCCAGTAAAAGCAGCAGCAAACCACTATATGCACAAAATATAAGAAAAAGATCTCATCAGAAACACCTATGAGTCAGCAGAATTATTGTCTTCAACTGGATTATTGTCCTCAATATATCAGAAAAATTAATAAAAATTAAAAATAAAACCCAAATGAAAATGAAATTTTCCCAGTTTTTCCACCTTTCTGTCTCCAAATATTACCCTCCTTTTTCGTCTTCACAAGCATATAGACTTTAATTCAGTGTTAAATTTCAGAATATCTCTCTTCTAACATAGCCTCTGCTTTTGCACCTTTGTTTCCTTCTCTGTAAAGTTCATTTTAACCCAAGTTCAGTCTCAAACACTATCTTCTTACTACTGCTAGGAAATCTTTCAATACCGTCCTTCAAAATTGCTAACTTTGTTGGGGGGGATGCTTTTAGGAGCTATCTGTGTGCACAGAATTTCCTTACCCCTTCTTGTATCCACCTTATCAGAACAGGTGATTTTTCCCCAATTTTTTTATGCTTACGGTTCTAAGCTTGCCCTTTTCTTTAGCATCTGAACTCTTTATGCCCACTGAATGCACAGGATTTGTGACTTCTGAAAAAACAGCCCTCATGAACCTGATTCCCAAGCATGCACATTATAGTGAGAATGAGCACGGCTCAGTCTAGGAGGACAGATTCAGACCATGAATTCATTGTTCCTCATCCAGCTCTGCTCTAGACAGGGCAGACTGAAAATAACTGGCTCTCTGACAAGACGCAGGTACTTGCAAGTACCCGCAAGTGCCTCTCACACCAGTCTCAACTTCAAATCCCTTCTATAATCTGCCATGCAGGGCCAGGCCCTGTGCAACCAGAGCCTTCTCCTCCTGTGCCCGTACTGCAGACCCCTTCAGGCACAGCCGGCCCCGACGACGTTGGTGTGAACTCGCTTGCAGGATTTGGTAAACTTCCTCTGAAGGTTGTGTTCAAATCCTTGAACAATTTCATGGCTATAGCCTTGCTATATTCACTTTTTATAAATACATACATATATATATATATACACACATATAATATATATGTATATATAACCAGTGGTCATCTTATTGTATGAGGTAGTTACTTATCAACAAGATATAAGACTCAAATTACCTGAAACTACAGAAAAGTGGCCACGAAGAAAACTTCAAGTTAGCATTTTACTGTTATTCCATATGGACAGGCTTCTGGCTCCCTAATGCCTTTCATTCAAAGAGATTCTTGTTCATTGCCGTAACAATTTTGCTAGGCTAGCTGAAAGCCTTTACTTAGAGACATGTCTAAATTAGGTTATCATAGTATTCTAAACACTATGCATTACGGATTTTGTACCATTACAATATGGGCTGCAGATCTTACTCTAAGGTCTGTTGTCCACCGCCAGGCTATTAAAGGCATGATGAGGTAGATACGGGGTTGGCAGAAAAACAAAATACAGACAGGCAGAAGCCTTCGTGGCTGAAATGCTTCAGCACTAATGGGTGACAGACAAACTAGACAAGTTACCACAAACCTAATGGTATCCCCTACTATTTTGATTCTTAACATGACTGATATCTATAACTAACTATAATCTTCTTACACCACAAGACCTTCACTCAGGCTATATGTCAGGCTATATTTCTTGCCATTTAAGTTCTTGTATCAGAAACATAGGAGCTTGGGAAGCATTTGCTGGCCTCCTACAACTTTTTATGTGGCAAAATAAAAGCATAAAGCCTTACGATTTTTCTTTTATTTGAAGACCTGATATTGATGTTCATGAAGAAGAAAATCCTCACCACTTTCATGCTTTTCATTATGAAAGCTAGATAACCAACCAAATAATATATTTTTCTCTGGATTTATATTGATTCACCCTGCTGTGAATACAAATTATAGGATATGACATTAAGATAATAAGACGAAAAAGGGGAATAAAAAAGGAAGATTTCTTTGTTTGCAAATCTGAAGCATTAATTGCGTTCCTATGAGGCAATCTGGATGGAGCTTCTGCTAAGCAAATTAGATATAAACTGAAGGTGAGGGCAAAAGGGTCGCCACAGCAAGGGAGCGTCGAGTGACAGGCGCTGGGACCTCCGATGCATGGCTTGTAGAGCAGATGTTCACAAGGATGCAGTGATTATTGAACTGGTAATAAAAAAGCATCAGCTTAGAGGCAGCCACGATGGATGCTGGTAATTATAAAGCATCCCCTGGGAGGAAAATGACACAAGTCAGCCGCATCTCTGCAATCACAGGGGCATAATTAAAGCTCTAGTAACAGTTGTTAATAGGGTGCAAATAAAACAGGGGGAAAATTTGAACACAGTCTTTTTCTTTTTTTAAAGAGACGGCAAAGGACAATGTAATTACAGAGACTGCATGCTTTCTAATTTCACAATACAGTTAAAAAAAGACCTTTACTGTATTTTATAATGCATCACCATATCAAATAAGGCAAAGTGATTTACTCTTTGACTCTGTGGCATGGGAGGAAGAACAGATTTTTTTTTACCAAAATGTTTATATTTTAATTTTAAAAACGGGCAAAACACAAGTATATAACGAAAATGTAATGTATACAAATATTTGTCCATTCCGTCCTCAAAGGAGTGGTGCAGTGTCAGTACACAAGGTTAGTACCAGCGGCATTACTGGCATGACTGTAGGCACAATAAAATTAAGACACTAACAAGGCAGATCTAATAAGCAAAAATATTATCTTTTATTAAAGTCACTGGTAGAACTGGAAAAAGCAGGCAAATTCCAATTTTTTATACTTCCCATGTACTTTTCAGCTGCTAAAAAAGCATTTTCTTGCATAAAAAGCATAACTATTATGACTGGTTGGGCTTAATGACCTAAAAATATTTTATGCATCCCACATCTAGAATGCTAGGGACCAGCCATCAATTTGAGCAGAAATCCTCATGACGCATTTGTTTCCCTGTAAAATCTAGCCTTTACAGATTGTAAGAGGCTAGTCAAACCATAATTTGGGATGGAATGATAAAAAGTGTCTTTGGTTTAAATCTTTCAAAATTTAAATATTCTTGTTGAAGATTCTGGTCTTGTTCAAATGAATTAAAAAAGGATCACATGTTTGTAACTGAAACAAGCACTTGTAACCTTAAAAAAATTCTTTCAGAAATATGTGCATCTTTTTCAAGCCTTGGTCATATTTTTGTTTGTTTTGTGGCAGTCAGCCTTGCAGAGGTCTTATCTTTTCCTATGCAGATGGAAATCCAGCATATAGCACCAGGTTTGTGTAGTCCCTTCAAGCTCAATCACTTAGCTCTTAATATTCAAGACTTCCCTGTTGTTTCTGCTTCTGTCAGATACACTGATGAGGAATACTCAGATATTTCCACGTTCAGCCCAATTTATTGATTAAAAATGCAAATAAAGTTTGGTTTTGTGCACTTAATAGAAACAATCAGTAGGAAGTTCAATATTTTGTTCCTGAGTGAGAATCCACTTACCTAAACGAAAGTCTCCCCTTGAGTTTTTGGAGGGACAAATCTGGGCTTTGTGCCTTACAACACTAACATTCTTTTGCTTCTAGGTTCCTTTGACACACTTTTATCGATAACATCAACCCAAACCTTAACTGATTCCTTGCCTTTTAGTCACTAGATCATTTGGTTTCATTACTACCAAAAGATCTGAGATACTAATCCATAATTGAAGTTTGTTTTTGCAATCATTAAACAGGAGACAATTTCACTTTTTCTTTATTAAGCCTGAAGGAAGAGTTTCCAACCAGAACTGTGACTGATGGCTGCCATTAATATCTGGAGCATAACAGTATTAAGATGGCATTCGGAGCCATTGATAACTGCTGATGTATTTCATTTAAGAAACAGCCAATATTAATTATAGCAGACAACCAATACATGTAATGTAGAATACACATGCAGCCTTTAATGAAGGAAAACTTGAACACAGGTCAAGCATATGCCAAATGTTGTGATTAAAGTAAGAAAATTTTGCTTTATATATATAAAAAAGAAAAACAACAGGTCACTGTCAGTCATATTTATCAAGATGATATGAGTTAAAATGATTTAAATGATGAGTTAAAAACTATGAGTTTCTCAATATGGCAATGAACAACCAATAAAGCATTTGAACACCAACATAATTGACTACTCACAATTTTTAATCCACAAAAAGCTTCATTTTTCTTTAGTTCTTATTTTAAAAAGAGAAAAATACATTCTTGTTCACAATTCAAAATAAAATGGCCAAAACTTTGACTGTGAATGTCAATGTGAACTAGATGATAATTGAGAAATCATGTATTATTTTCAATATATGCAAATAAAAGATTAATTTTACTATAGCATAAATATCTAGTGATCTTTAACTCTCTGGTGTTTCCCCAGTACTGATGGTCTTGATGACATGGGGTTCAAGCCCAATATCCATAGTGCAGCAAAATTCAAACGTCATGAATCCCAAGGGCTTACACTATGATTACTTTTGGGTTGATACTAGATATTATTCAAGTTTCATCCTGCTAATACTATTGCTTGTAAATGACAGAATTAACCACTTGTGGAAGGAAATCTATGCAATCACTAATTTAAAATAGTGAACTTCATATACAGAAAATTCGGTCAGTGTAAAAAAACGGCCATAAAATGTACTACCTATAGACAGAACAAATTTGGTTGCCCTGTACCGAAATCAAAGAAAATCAGTTGAACAGGAATTCAATTTATGCCTTACTCATAAATGGGTGAATAAATGTGGACCATCACAGATAGCGCAACACGTACTGGTTAGAATCATAGAATCACAGACTGCCTAAGGTTGGAAGGGACCTCTAGAGCTCATCTAGTCCAACCCCCCTGCACACGCAGGGCCACCTAGAGCACGTG
>JAWLRI010000215.1:9463119-9491322 GCA_034781795.1 Crypturellus tataupa
TACTGAAAAGAGGCCGGCCCCATCCTCCTCACTGCCTCCCTTGAGGTACTTATAGACACTGATCAGGTCCCCTCTCAACCTTCTCTTCTTCAGGCTGAACAGGCCCAGCTCCCTCAGCCTCTCCTCACAGGGCAGATGTTAATCATGATTTTACTTTGAGCTGCAGTCTATGAGATATTTTCACATTTCACAGTACTTTAATAGTTTATGTTTAATATGGCCAGAGGCTATTAGGTAGCCTTTTTTTTCTAATACTGCTTTATGTAATGAAATTTTAACTGGTATCAGAAAGTTTAGCGATTTAGATACATTTTTCATATGTAGAATAATTAGTGAGTTCCTATTAATGTATAATGATTACACAAATTATTCTTCAGACAGTAAAAACATATCACTATTGAACAGATAAGAAACAAAATCATAATATTGCTAGGTACAATGGAATTCTTTCAATATTAAAAAATCCTCAGGAGGTAAGCTTATCCTAATAAATTTCATGACATCCACATTACTGTCTGATTCCTTCCCCTCCAAAGAGTAGGTAATGGCAGCTTTCCCTCTGAAGTTTCGTGTTCTGGCAGGCCAGCTGAGGTTAACCGAGTTGCTGCGTGCTTAGCAGCGCTAGTGCGCTTCTCCTGCGCTTGCTAGCTCTCTAGCTCTCCTTCTTGCAAGGGTGGTGGTAGCAGGACTGTTGGCTCAGTTTCCCCCTTTGGCCAACCGTTCTGGAAGCTCTGACTCCCAGCAAACTGAAGTAGTGTGGGTAGGCAGATAACAGAGGGACTTAAATGAGCCACATTCCCAAGATTTTAGGGGGTTCTGTTCCAGAGAGAGGCGTCTACTCTAAAGACTTTTACTGACTATTGAAACAGTAGTCCAGCCTGTTTGGGGGTAGCGGGTGACTGCACAGAATGAATTTGCGTTGTGCTGTTGACTGCAATTAAATCCTTGTCATAACTAACTGTGTTTATGCATAAGGATTTATTGGTAGTCATCAAACTTTTGTATCATTTGCTGAGTTTTTCAGTAGCAAAACACAGGTCTATATTTGTCCTAATCTACTGCCATTGGTAGTCAGCTTTTTACAGTATTCTTACTTTTGAAGTAGCTATCAGTGGATTAATGTTATAATCTCTAATAGTACATATGTTAGGTGGCTAAATTCACGTCTCCTGTTACTAGTATTATTATAGCCTCGCCTGCTACTTGCTATACTCATAGGGAATATGTGTCTCTTCCAAGAGATTCTTTTGCATGTATTCAAGAAATTTTTATTTCGTTTTTCTTTTTTTTTTTTTGCTGATAGTGTCTTGTAATTTGCTATGCTTTCCATTCACCAGTGGAATTACTACTATTAATTAACTGTGCATTCAAATAGCCACACTGTCTGCTTCCTCATCTCCAATTGCCTCAAGATAAAACTTGCTTCCAGAAAATACTGCAATTTTCTCCTACACTTCCTGAACTAGGATCTCTTAAGATAAAAGAGTTCATTTGGTTTTATTTTATCACAGATTTTACCGCAAATTGGATAAAATTTTATATGTAATAATGGTATTACTTTGAGCAGTACAGATAAGGAAATGGTGTTTCTGCTGCTAGTAAAGAAAGTATTACAAAAGATTTGCCCTTAATGGTTGATATCAGCTATCCTCAGTAGATCCTCAACTACAACATTATTTTTCTCCATATATAACTTCTACAGAGCAAGATCTGAATTTAAGTAGTAAATAACTTCAGTAAAATATGGAACACTTTTTAGCAGATATGGAATTCCTAAGGATGATATATTAAAAATGTTTATCTTGAGGCCTTGTGACTTTGCTCAGAGAGTTTTGTGTCTTTTTAAATGTCCAACAGCAACTAGATTAGGAAATATTTGACTTTGTCCAACATCAGTGAAGCAGCAGCATTGCTCCTAGCCCTTTATTCTGTTATTAATTACAGAGAAGGTTTGTATTGATGGTATGGTGATAGTCTCTTTTTATACTTAAAAAACATATTTCACCTGTTCCTAGCTATGTCAAACCTAATTTTTTAACGAGTCAGGAACCTAAGGCAAATTTGACACGTAGACTACATTTAATAACAAATGGTCGCCCTTTGTAGGACTGTCTGTCCAAATGCTTACCCAATATCCTCAGTGAGTGTAAAGGGAAGGAATAATCATGGTCTGCAGCTATCTCATTGCTTTGCCAAATGCTTAGTCACAGCTGAAGCCCTTAACAATTTTTACTTCATAGGCCTTCTTGGTGTGACAGTTCTGATTTTAGCAACATCAAATTATCTCCAATTTGCTTTGTTTGATTTCCTTCTTGCGAACAGTTGTGTGCTTCACATTGCGCCATTTCTGTGTGTTAACCCACAGCAGGAGGGCAGATGTCACAGGGTGCCTTTACTACCTGTACTTTCTCCTCGCAGATAGAACTAGTTCACATGCCAGTTCTAAATGGCCTCCCCAAAACACGTAATGGTCACCACCCATGGAGATCTAAGCCAGCCCTTACTCGCTTGGAACTTGGCCAAAACTGCACTGCTGTGATGCAGAGCGTGTCACGCTGCTTCTCCCTCTGATGTGCGAAGAGAGCTTTAACAGCCAGCAAATCTCCTTAATTTGAGTCTCTCGGTTGTGGAGCATCAGTTGGAATCTCCACTTAAAATCCCAATGGTCGGCGATAAGAGCAGCGATCCCCTGCCTGGCTTTCTGGCTAATCTTTGTTTAAACTTGCAGAGGTGTGCACAGGCAAGGCTTCAGGCTAGCACGTGGGAGCGGCCTAAGTAGTAACGGGAGCGCCGAAGTAGCAACAGGAACAGCAATATTTCGCAGGAAGAAAATGCATCTCTCATTAGCTCATATTCAGTGACCAGATAGCACCTCCTTAAATTGCCTCCAATATGTATTAATCTGTATGTCTAAAACACCTATCACCCTTGCACTGATCTTTTGCAAATGCAAATGACAAGAACCTTTCTGAAACTTGTGGTAACATATTGCTCATCTGAAATGCTTAGGATTCCTGGAATTTTTGAGATTTAACCAGATATCCATGTTCTTACTGCATATTGTGTCTGTCTATTTATGTTAATTTAAATATGAGTCATATTTGGAGATGCTGTAACCCCAGAGGTATAAGGTAAAGAAGCAGATATTTTGAAGAGAACTTGCTTATAAATAGGTCATGGTAAGATTTGATTAAAAATTGGATGGATACTCAGAGATAGATTAGATGACAGTTAATGGGTTGGCAGGGGCAGTTTTACTGCTGCTAGTTTGCAGGTTATGGTGGGACAGGGAATATGTGAGGAATAGAGGTTTGAAGCTGATAACCTGCTGGCATACACCTCACAACCACTGCTTTGTATTGCTTTGAGGGGCGTCCCTGTCCCCTTTAGGTGTTTTTTGTATTTGTATTTGGCTGCGAATGCAGACAGATCCCAGCAGAAGCAATACCCTGTTGTGCATTCTGGAATGCCTAGCATACTTTCCGAAGTGAGCATGTACTCCTGAGAGAATATTTCCCATCTGCTCAGGACCGGATTTGAAACTCCATGAGTAGTCTTTTCATGTCCATTATGAAGTTACCTCTCAGTACCTAACCATTAGTATTACTGCTGTCTGGCACCCCTCACTGTGATCAGCTATTTAAGCAGAGATCAGAGAAATAAGATAAATGGGTAGAATATAAGTGAGTCTGCACTACCTCCATCCTAAAAGAATGACTAACAGAGGAGGGATTTACCCGAGATGATATGTAGACAGCTCAAGTCACTGCTATAATCAGAAACATGATTCAGCAGTCACCTAATACTGAGAGAAAACAACTCTCGGGTATTCTTGGGTTGTAAAGGGGAAAAATATCTACGTGCTCTGTTCTCTGTGGCTTAGCCATTCAAGACCCAGGACTTGATACTCTAAAAGACGTATTAGTTTCTCAACCAATGGGAAGACTACTAAAAGACAGTTTAATTTCATCCTTGACTTTGACCCCAACTTCGGCCGTGTCATTTAATCACATGTAAAGTTTCAGTTCACCTATAAATAAAAGAAAGTGATGATTACAGGAATGCATTTTTTTCACTTCACTTTTCAAATTGATCATTGAAAATAGCTTTTAAAAAAATCCTTTTTTTTTGTCCTTTTTTCTCATGCAAAAAAAATCCCCAAATTCACTTCATTCAAAACCAAAGACAGTTTCATTTAGTTTGGTATATTCTTCTTTAAATTCCAACTTTTTAAAAACTACCTCCAACATATACAGTCTCTAACAAAAATTTAGATATTTTGGCACAAATAATTAAACAAATTGAGATTGAATCCACAAAAACTGTTAGTCCACCTGAATATACAATTTTGGAGAATAAAGTATGTGGCTGAAAAGCTTTGACCAACTCTAATGATAATATTTACCTTGTCCACAGAATGTTGGGGAGCTTGATTAATGTTTATAAAAATACCTGAAGAGTTTCATTTTGTAATTGCCATATAAATGCAAGATTTTTTTTTTTTTTAATAAGCAGGCTGTGACTAAACCTCCTATATTTCCAAAACATTTCTATAACGTACATCAAAATATGAACTTTTCTGGTTACAATTTACCCATGTAAAATAGAAATACTCTACAAAAAGTTTATATATTACCCAGAGTTCCAATTAAATATAGTTTGATAACTTACATAGTTTGATAGCTTACTATATCAGGAATAACTCAACTAGAGTGGTGGAAAAGAGGCATGTTAACTGAGAACAGAATCATCTGTATGCTATTCCCTAGTGGCTCACCTAAATTTCATAGGAAAAAGATATTTTTTAAGGAAATACTCAAAACAAAATTATAAAATTATAAAATCAGTGTTTATAGATATTGTAGACAAATACTTTTTTGGGAATAAGTATTTCCACAAATATTTTCTCATGCATCCCTTCAAGAATGATTTTTTTGTTGTTTTTACAACTTTTACTGTCAAAAACCAGCTTTCATCACCAGACTGGGGTCCTCCGTTCAGCATTTTTAGAGCAGTCGGGGGTAAGAGTGTGGAACTCCCATGCCCACATTAATAAATTGCTATTCACCCCTGCTATAGTATCCACTGCTCCCTATGCAGCAACAGATCACAGATTGATAGTAAATCAAATCCAGTATGTTTTCCTAATTTCAAGTTTGAGCTAATCTATCTAATAGTAAAAACATCTGGTCTAGTTTTGCTTTTACTCTGATCTGTATAGCAGGAACCTCATCACCAAGGGACTAGTGGAGTCACACAAGGTCAAGTTCTGTACCTGAATGGAGTTAATGCAGAATATATGTGAATAATAAGGTATTGCTTTATATTTATGCTGTACCATTTTAACAGGCATACCATTGACAATAAAACATTGATATTACAACAGATTTAAGCAATAAATTCCAGATCAGGGAAAAACATGGAATGTGATACAACCCAGAAACAGGGAATGTATACACAAAGTTATATCAGTATAAAATGGGTTAGTCACTGATAAGTGTTTAGCAGTCACATTATAAACAGTATAAATCTTTAAAAAAAAAGGAATACTTCTGCAGAATTTTGTTTTCTAGACCCACGGTAAGCCATATATGATGGATATCTCTATTTCTACCCTGTAAACTTTCCAAAGTAACAGTCACATTTGTTATGGGAAGTATGTATTCTCTCTTTAATCTACTTGTAATTGAGATAACAACATTTAGGAAGACAAATATAGACCTATGGAAAAAACAATATCTATTTTGTTTGTTTGCTTGTTTTTTACTTTTTGGACTTTAGAGCAGTTCAACTGCTTGCAATACTGAAACAATTTCCTCCCAGTATGTTTTCATTTCTGTTCATTCTTGAAGATTCCAGTACTCTAACACTAATTTAGAAGTATATTTGAACATTTTGAGGAATTTTGATAGAAACTATATTTTAAAAATGCTACGGCCTTTCTCTGCTGTCAAAATAGCTAAATCTCTACTTCATTTCCTTGGTTTTATAAATTTGAGAGAATCTTAGGGTCATCTTGAGGCTGTGTGAGTGTATCTTTAAAATATAATTCTTATAGCCTGGGGGTAAGAAAAAGCCTTTCCCAAATCAACAGCATGTTAGGGGACTTCGACTCCCTAAAGTAATGTTGCTGTTTATGCACTCCTGACTTAAACTTCCTTTTAACTGGGCCTTAGGAGGAGTGCATAAACAGCAGCATTACTTTAGTCAGCAGGAATTAATTATTGAAATCAATTACTGTTTCTTTCAGACTACTGCCGTCAGTCCACAGTGAGTTGATGAAAAAAATAGTTGTCTTGTTTGCTGTCTTTGTGAAGGTGGAATGAAATAAATCAAAAAGCTGGATTCTGGGATATTTTTTTCTCTTTTTCTATAGATCTTTTGCCTTTTTACTAGGCTTTGTGCTGTAGTGGCAGTGAGAGAGAGTCACACTGGCTGTACGTAGTACAAAGTTCTGCTTTGGCCAACTGCATTTTAAAGAATAGCCTATTTTTATCATGTAAAGCCCTCTGCATCAAGATTTGCTGCTGCCTGGGGTGATTTCAGTAATCAAAAGCTTGGAATCTATAATAAAAAAAAAACACAGAACAGTATTTGGGGCTGGATGCAAATGCAGTTGGAAAAAGGAAGAAAGCTACATCAGAGTGTAAGTTCCCTCCTGTCATGTAACTCAGGATGCACAGGCCAGACATCTAATATCTGATTTCTACCAGTCCAGAATTTGGCCCTTTGCTTCTTGAGGTCACTATTTTTCTTACTTCATTGTCATTAAAAACATTTCTATTTTATTCCTCTTTCTTTAAAAAGCCTCTAAAGGAACTGTAATTTTCTTTCCAGCTGTATTTTCTAATATATTCATTCATGGCCACTGGGAAGAGTATAAAGCAGCCATGACTTTGTAGTTTTCTCTCTAACGTAGGTTATAGTGCCGTCTTTTTAGTATCTTGCTCATGTTTTTAGTTCCCTTGAGCAGAGTGTGTGTCTGTCTAATGTTATGCTCTATTCCTTACACAAAACTTTCCGTAAATGCCTAACTTTTCTGGGAAAGGTGACTCCACAATTAGAACCTGCTCCCAGAATGGGTATTTCCTGACACCTGAATGTTAACGGTCAGTGAGCAAAACATGGCTTCTTCACTGATGTGTCATAGAGGGCAACAGCCAGAACTTCCTGCAGCTACCAGCAATTTCTGCGAGCTGTATTGGTTCAGGATTTTTCGATCTCCCTAGAACTTGAACTTGGCCCAAAGGATGAGAGGTAACGACACACATGCTGCCTCCTTGTAAAAGTCAGGAGAAGCTCTGACCTCTCCTAACAGCTGTTCTCACAACCTCAGGATGCTCTGTGCTGATTTAAGTGCTTTGACTTCATTAGACCTTGATGTTGAAGGAAACCTGTCATACACACTTACGTGCTGGCAGTGATATATGTTTTACTAACCGTTGACAAAAGCAATTACTTGATTTAATATTGTGACCAAACATTCTTGGAATTCTGAAATCTCAAATTAATACTCTGTGCAGTTGTCTAATATTTGTGTCTTTGTATGGACTCATGCATTTGCGTATATATCAATGGATTGACATGCAGGCACTCCGAATCCCATCCTTAGTTCAGACTGGCATAGTTCCACTGCAGCCAGTGGTTCTATGTCAGATAATTACAACTGGAGATAGAGACCTCCATATCTCCCGTTGCAGCCTTGGCAGCTGTTATAACACATCTGCTGTTGTTTCATATATTACTTTAAGGTATCTTAAGCTGACCATACCACTGCTCCCTGCTAGGCGTGCTAATGGTGTTAATATAAGTAAACACAGTATATCATGTTCAGCAGCTCTGGGCGTACAAGCGATTTTTTACATAGAAGCAAAGATTCTGTTTAGAGCCTTACAAAACAGGCTGACTGTTATTGGAGACTGTCAGCTACGTAAAACAACATCTTAGATTTAGAAATCAATATGCGTATCTCATCACTATAGTGTCAGTGATGATTTCTGACACACAGTACTTATGATGTATTTATACCATATGTGCTGTAATATAGGCTTTATTTCTATATTCCAACAAAACCTGGCTCTTTTTTTTAGCATTTCTAAACAAAATCTTGTTCCCCACTGAGAATGTTTTGTGGTGGCTCAGCAGAAACTGAGTGGAAGATTAATCCATGAGAGCAAAGGGAGCTCCATCCTAACAAAGGGAGCTGCTTATGCAATACAGAGCTAGCAGAAAGGTCTAAGTAACCCAGGCTCCTGTGCAGTTACTACTTGTTGGAAGCAGTGAGAATGGGATATGGGCAGAGGGCTTGGACCTGCGCCCAGCCCTTGCTGCTGTGGAGGTTCCAGTGGGACTCCTGTACCTGATGGAAGACCAGCTTCTACTTCAGCCTTTTATGAGTCAACATTTGGCTGACAAAAATATTTCCTATATAAATATATTTATAATTCCTATGTAGATAAAGTGCTGCAATTTAGTCCATCCCTAAATCACATAATCCTTTCCTGCAGAAGTTAATTTTGTTATCTCTCCTAACTTTGAAAATAAGGAAATCTACATTAAGATTTGTGATCTATGATTTAATTTACAAACCTAAAAACAGTTAATAAAGATAGGAGAAATTTCTTTTTTGTTTTGATAAATTCACTAAGGTGACAAAAGCGATGTTTAATTGCAAAAAGGGGAAATAGATAGAAAAATATATTTTTTGACCACTGACTGTCAAAGAATGTGGTAATTTATTGCTTTACCTAGTATGTGAAATATATTATGTATTTACTTATACCAGACTTGAAAAATGTACTTGGTGGAGCCCTGGTGACTGAAAATCTGGCATATTTATGTATTCTCAAATACATAGAATTTAGTATCAAGAGTTGCCAATACTTATTTTACAGATGTATACATTTCATTTATTGATGCAGTCTGTAGTCATTGGTAAGGTTGGTACAGGGCTGGCTGTATAAACACACAGATTACAGAAAATACAAAATTATTTTGAAGGGGTTAATTTTGAAAATGGAGAAATTTTAATCATTTCATCACTTTCATGGAGAATTTTGAAAATGGAATAATAACATGAAATAAAATCAGTGATAATTAAATCATAGGTCTCTTCTAAATAAGGTTTATAAATGACAGCAGATCTTCACTACATGTTGAGCTAACAAGATAGTGATCTAAGCTATGTTGAAGAGAAGGAAAGTGAGACATTGAAAAAGAACATTCTTCATTTGTATCCTTATTTCTGATTGTAGTCTTCATTGCCCTTCCTTGTTTCCTTTTTTTTTCTCTACTTGATTTTTCTTCTATCTTTTGAGTTCTTCCTATCTTTTTAAAATTATATGCACACTTAACAAAGATCTAATTTATTTTTGATAAGACATTAGATCTTGCCTTGTAATAAATACACAAGAAAAAAGGAATAATGACACTCCAGGAAATTTCAGATGGAAATACATTCTAGTCTCAAGATCCCTGCATTTTATCAGCAAGAAAAGTATTTAAACACAAAGTCACTTTTTATGCTCTGTATCATCAGTGTTCTGATGGTAGTGTATTAATGATCCTTGCCATTTGTGAAGTAACTGGTCTCTAAAATCAATAAGCATGCTCAGCTGCTTGCCATTAAAATCAATCAGTACTACTCTTCTGATTGACATCACATCTAACTGTAAATATCATCAAGTATGCTGTCACCTTATTTTTATTATCTGTGTTTTACCTTTCAGAAGATAGATTTCTTCTCTAGCATGGAACTGTAGATTCTTTTTAATTATTTCTGACATTTCCCAATGGAACCAAGATCTCTTCGGAGGACAGAAATGACTATCCACCATCCAGAAGGAATAAGAGTAATATCCAGCATAAGACAAATAGTGTGCAATTACTTATTTTTAAAAAATATGTTTAGAAATCATTATAAGACAAAATATAATGTTGTTAGAAAGAAAGACTAGGCAAACACATTTGGATACTACCCCATGCTCAGATGTCAACTAGTAGAATTCATCAAAACTTACTTTAATTTTGAAAATATATGGGTCAGTTATGCCTAAATTTCATTTATAATAATGGGGATTGAATTTGTACAATCTCATAAATAGGCTTTCATGAATGTGTAATTGCTATTATATAAGAATGTCTTATTGTTTTTAAATAGGATGAATTACGTTGCCATTTACTTCATGATAAATGCAGAAAAAAAAATGTTTTAGAGGAACTGATTTCAGCTAAAATGCCCACACAAGCTCTTTATGCCTGCATAGAGAACAAAGATATTAAAATTAGTACATGGGGGAATTAATCCTCTCACTTTGACGCAAGGAAATCCAAATGATGTGTGAGAGAAAATGGGCATAGAAAACCATGAATTTCTTGAAGACTCTAGCAAGTTTTAGTGCTCTTATTTTTGCTAGAGACTGTATGGGAGTTAGGTGCAAATTGAGAGCATGAGTCCAAAGGCATCCTGGCAAAATCTTGTGAAGGTAGAGCCCCACATCTAGCCTTCCCCACTTCCCGGGCTGCGTTAGCTCGCTGACTGAATGAGATTTAGGAAGCGTTCCTGCTGCATCTTAGCTCTATATAGTCTTCTATCACCAATGTTCACTAAACGAGTTCCTCTATTGGACTGAATCAAATGCAGTTTTCCAAACTGAGGCCACATTATTTTAAAAAAATCATACTAAAAAAGGACTTGCTGAAGTTTTGCATTTCAGGTTTAAGGATGTTTTGCCAAGTGTAGTATTTATACACATCAACTCTGTGTTTGAGGAGGAGAGTTGTATATGACTTGCCATTTCAAGCTGGAGCAAACCCAGTATTTAAACAAGATGTCAGACATAATTAAAGCTGTAGTCTCCCCCAAGAGCAAAAGTATAATTAATCTATTATTTATTATCTCCATCTCAATGATATGGGAGGATCTCAAATAAATGAAATAGAATGATATGTAATGGATTTCATTTAACACTTCAGGGTACCATTTGGATCTTCTTCAATGACTCTTTCAGTGACTTTTCAACATCTACATATCTAAAAACGCCAAAATACCTGCCTTGCTCACTGTATTTAGGCAGTCACCTCTGTAATGGTGCATATCACCTCTGAAACAAGCTATCTAAAAATAAATAAACCATAAGAATCTTATGTAAGCTGAATACAAATATCCAACTGGAATTTGGCTACAGAAACCGCCTTAGGAAGTTTTACTAACCACAGTAATTTTTGGTCTCACCAGAGAAAGGGTTGTTTCTAGTAAGCACAGCACCCCATTGCAGTTTTCCAAAGGAATGATGCAGTACAGACTCAATACATAAAACATGATAAGGCCAAATCCCTGAAAAGCCTGAAAAAAATCTGAATATTTGTGCTACTTGGGTCTTGAAGAAACTGAATGAGAAGGAGGTAGAATGTTACTTAATTATAACATTTACATTCTCTCACATTGACTTATTTTTTGTATTTCTTCTAAAAATATTGTCCCTATAATAAAAATACAAAGAATACAGACCAAAGCTTATTGTTTACAAGTGCTGTGTTGTGATGTAAAGTAGATGATGCAAAGTACTAGGTGTCTTCTGGCTTTCGCTGAGGCTTGTGCAAAGTGGTGTCTCTCAATGCCACAGAAGTTATCTAGGAGATTTTAGCCTTTTTCTTCCAACAAATTTCCTTATATTTTCATGTTTTAAAGTAACGAGTACTCAGTTTATGTCTTAGCAATATTTTTGATAGAATAAATGCATTGCCAAGATATACAAGGAGAGTTCTCATACTGTTTTGTCTTGATGTGGCACTAGAATCTAATCTTGACAAGCTCTTTACATGGTCCTTTTCCTTTATTCTGATTTTCTCATAGAGAGTTATTCTAGGTGATTAAAATAAAACCTAAACTGAATTTTCTTTATAGAATAGCACCTATGGTTACAAATGCCTTAAATGTGAGCTTCCTCTGGTAAAGAGTAAAACAATCTACAAGTATTTGTGTTGTGTTGGTGAGTCATATTGACTTCATTTAAGTTAAAACACTACAGAGCCTTTAAAACAAATTCCATTTCAATCATTTTTTAAAAATATATTTCTTATTGAACTTTATTTAAATCAGGTTGCACTTGACCAGAAGTTAAATACAGTACATCATGTGATTCACAGCATTAATACCATCAACAAAGAGTATTCGGAGTGAAAAATGGGTGCTTTTTTCCTGAAAGCAGCAAATCTAGAATCATGCCAAACCTGCCCAGTCCTGAGTGAGTTTACTTTCCAGCTGAATTAATGTGAATTAATGTGATATTTTAATGTATATTTTTTATTATTAACCACTCTGTATTAAAGAATGCCTTTATAGGATGCTGGTGTATATTGAATTTTTTTCTAAACTTCCTGTTTTTCACATCTTTCATTTTAGATTGTTTGGTTAGATCAGACTTAGTTTATTACCTGTAACATAATTACTTTGCTTTTTCAATCACAATAGGTATTCTATTTTATTGTGTTTAATTTTCTCTGGTCTTGATGAATGGTTTAAACTGCTTACAGTTTCTAATATGTTTTACAGTTTTTTTTTTTTTTTCTCTGCTATATATGTCTTCCTTGGCTGCTTTGATTCTCTCACAATGAATTTATTAATTTACTAATAATTAATGAATTTCTCTCTGACAAGTGCTTTAGAAGCATCACAACTCATATTAATGGTGGACTGCCCATTCTAATTAAAATCAATAGGTAGTCTGTAATGCATTAATTCCTATCTCCACTAGCAATATCGGATCACTAGGTAAGCATAATTTAGTTCCTGAAATGAGAAAGAACTTTGTGATCCTTCATTTCTATAGCTAGTAGAACTGTGAATAGAATAAACTTTATTCTTGGCTTTACAATCCAAGGTTACTGAATAAATTTATAACTCAATCAGGGTGCATTTGAAAGAAGAAAATATTGAATAGAATGGAAATATGACTGTGCAAAGGCTTCGTTCGGTGGTAATAATCTTTGGATTCAGTGGACATAGATCAGACTTCAACAGTCATTAACAATCATTGATATGATTTATCAATCTCAGATTTTCTGAGATTATTCAAAAATGTTTATTTATTCTGTCAAAAGATGGAGTCCTCTTAGGACTTTATTATTTTCTATTTTTATTATAGTTTCTGGAAGAATTGTGGTTGAATAGTCAAAGAAGTCACTAGGACAATACACTTTTTGTGTTGTATAAACATCGCATACACACTTTCTCTCTGTTCCCGTTGTTCCCTGTCTGTGTTCAATTTACATGTTAAAAAGCCAATGTTAGAAAATTTTGTTTGAGATTTGACGATGTCTTAAGAAATGATGAACAGGACTTCTGTCAGCACACCTTTCTAAAATAAAGGTGTCCAGGGGCTGGCCTTTATGTTTGCCTTGAACAGCTTTCTCTGGTGCATTACTCATTACCTATCTCAAAAGTCACTTAATAGTTACAAGACTATAGCCCTCATTGTTTACTAGAAAATGATAATCATTTCTAACAGATTTTACCAATCTAAGGATTGTTAAGAAATATGTCTTATAATCCTTGGTACATTCAGTTTTACATTTTTTCAGCTATATTTTCCCTCTTCATTTTGCATTGCTGGGCCTAGATTCTCAAAAGTATTGGCGTACATATTTTCTATTGATTCTAGCATAAAAACAGCCACATAAGATCAGAGCAAAGATCCATCTAGCTGAGAATAATGTCCAGGAGTCAATGTTTATGAAAAGAATACTCTTCATTTCTATTCCGAGATAAAGATTCCTCAGCTGTCTATTTTCACCCTACGTGAAAACACAGCTTTCTATATAGGGAGAAACTTTCTGTAAGTTTGCTGAGTTTTTTTGCACCTTTTCTAGTTCTATTTTTTATTTTGTATATTTTGTTGTCTCTTTTGACATTGGGCACCAGAATAGTACCTAATCACTATGTTCCAATGAATTAGGTGTTTAACTACTCTGGGTTTTTGGGCTATAGACCATATGCACTTCCTTAATATGTATAAATTCAACAGATCCAGAGTTTAATGATTTGCTGCAGACTGAATATATTAATAGCTTGAAGACAAGGAAGGATCTCACTGAAACTAAGGACTATATGGCTGTGTCATGATAAACGCTATCTTCAGTCAATGTTTTTGTATGAAT
Organism: Crypturellus tataupa; assembly: GCA_034781795.1. Lineage (NCBI taxonomy): Eukaryota > Metazoa > Chordata > Aves > Tinamiformes > Tinamidae > Crypturellus > Crypturellus tataupa. Next base: position 9,477,277 of record JAWLRI010000215.1, read on the forward strand.
TAAGTCTAGCTTGTTGACTTGCGTATTTAAAGTTCAGTCCACAATAAGTGCTTTGTTGGACTGAGTCCCAGAAAAGTGCTTCTTTGCAATAGCCTGTAGAGGTTCATCGGCAAAACTTCACTGCTAGTACAGACTATCCTGATAGTTTTGTAGTGGAACCCTGCTGACCTTTTCCTTCACCTAGTATATTCTGCTTTGCTTACTCTACTCTTGACCTAGAATATTCTGTTTTTTTGCATGGAAACTTCCCAAAAATATTTTTCACCAATCACCTACTGCAACCCCTCCGCTCCAGCAGGGACACCTCGAGCATGTGGCACAGGATGGCATCCAGTGCCCTGTGCTCTAGGTGTCCTTGTTAGAGCAGGGGTTTGGAGTAGATGATCTCTAGAGGTCCCTTCCAATCTCAACCATTCCGTGGTTCTGTGTGATTCTGTGATTATTGTTTTAAATATTCTGCCAATGTTACTCCATTTATTTACACTAGTGGCATCTTAACTTTGCTTTTTAAAATTCCAAACCATTATTTTTCTTTGTCACTATTGCTGTAGGTAGATGTAAAGAAGTTTTTATTTTAATGTTTAGCAGTTAAAACACAGACACAGACATATAGCAGTACACTGACTTTTAGTCTTGCTTTCTGTACTCTGTATAGTATACTCTTTTATAGTCTCCGTGGGAGAAGTACATTTTTAAAATATCTAAAAGTAGGACTTTTTCAATCTAATCTTCAAGGTCAGGCATAGTGCAAAAAAGTCCCCTGTTCTTGCATGTTTTGTAGCTCACCTGCATGATACAGTCTAGGGTATTTCTCTCTGCAGATCTAAATGATATACATTAGGGGAAAACAAGGCCTAACCTAAAGATGCTCGTTCCCATTAATGCTAATGTCTTTGAAACTACACAAGGAATAATACACCCGGTAAAACTAAAGACTAATATAGTTTGCTCTTTCGATGAGATATAGTGAAGTAACAAATCAACTTTTTAGGGTTAGAAGCCTCTTGAGCTTTCTCTTTTTAATCAGACTATTGATTTTCTTCCAACATTCATTGTCTAAAACTTGATCACTGACACTTTTCACCTTCATACAATAGAACACACTGCAGCCTGAATAAAATATGTTCAAGTAGACAGAATTTCAGGTAAAAACAAAAATCTGCTACTATTGCTAGTCAAGGTAGAAATGTTCTTTATAAAAGTAGGGAAGCTGCAAAACAGCTCTTCGTCCAGTAAGTGCAGTCATAAAGATGATTATGTTTAGTTATTTCTTAGATATGTTAGTTATTTGTTTTCTAGCAGGCAAGTGCTATGAGATATTCTCCTTATAGGCTTAAGGTAGTAACAATGAAAAAATATTATGCAATATTATATAAAAAAATTCTCATGCATATCATGCGTCTCCCCCAGAAGCAGAAGAGTTATGAAAAGTAATTAGTACCAACATAGTCTTCTCTTCTCTGGGGAGCAAAGATACATTGAGTCTTGATTCAGGGACAATATAAAATATTTTAAAACAGAAATGCATTATTGACTGTTTTTTTTTTCTTTATTTTATTAATGGAAGTGTTTTGACCAGCATCTCTCTTTCTCATTGTAATGAATTGTTCCATAGTTTATTTCAATTTTCTATTTTGCCATTGGTGCTTACCATATTTTTGTCACCTTTTGTTGGTGAAATATCTTGTACATCACAATGGTAACAAGACTACTTCTTCCTTAAATACAGGAGAATAAAGAAGCCAATACTTCAGTGATGTTTCAGACTCCGAAACATACGATTCTTTTAAATAGAGTAGGTTTTGTCGTTGTCATTCAATTTCAAAACCTCTTCAGGCAGAGGTCTTTTTCTCAGATCAAGGATGTAGCTCAAAATACTTAGAATCAATTCCAAATCAGTGAAACAGGGAAAAAACATGCCTTCATAAGACACACTAGAGTTCTGCAACAATCCTAGAGAAAACTTCTTCTTTCCATACAGTATCATATTTCTGGTAATTCTGTTGTCTGTCTTCATCTACTTTACTTTTTGAAAAAGCAATCATAGTTAATGATGTATTTAGAAGCAGAGGGGAACACCAGGGAGAAGAAGGGCCATCTATTTGTCCCCGTGGAAGTCTAACACCATCAACTTATTTACATTTTCAAAAAGTACGAAAATTTTCAGGAAAGAAATAAAAAAAAAAAGAAGGGAAAAAAAAAAAAGCCTGAGACAAACAGAAGGAACTATTTGTGGAAAATTTAAAAATATACAAACAGAGGGAATTCTAGGTTTTGAGTGGAAACATGCTATTCAATCCGCTGCTGCTGCTAGGGTTAAACTGGTACAATCACTTGGTCTGAAAGCAAAGACATTAATTAAGCACCAAAATTAGAGAAACAATTTTGAGGACTGATAACAGACTGCGAGTATCTGATGACCACTGATGAAGGAAAACCCTACAGCCATCAATCCACAAGATATTTCTTGCATTGTGCTGTTTTGTACTGTACTGTTCTACACTGAAATCAAAGGAAATAATTATTTCTTACTAATTTATTTTCATATATTTTTTAAAAACAGTACATTAAACTGTGATAATTCAGAAGGCCAGAAAAATCTTACTACCACATTTCAGGTGAAATTTTGGGATGCTGTACATAGAAATTTCTTGCGGACTACCAAGGATGACTACAGGACTTGTGCTTTTTGATTTTTAACTTAACATTGTCAATGACATAATTCATCTCTTCCACATCTTCCTTAATTAATTACTGATCTAGAAATGAGTGGAAAAGTTACTTGGATCATGATGGAATGTTATATAATACCAAAATTGCACATATTCAGAACAGGCACGAGTTGTATAGATATCATTACTTAGAGTGATTCATATAACTGCTAGCATGTTAGAACCACTGTGACCATAAAGCTAATATGGAGTAAAGCTTTGGTGGAGAAGAACACATATTTGCATTTCTTTCAGTGAAGGGGTTGAGCATCTTTATTACAAAGCAATGGAGAATCAGTAGATGGTAATGAGATTCCTAGAAGACAGAAAGTGCCAATTTACACAAAGAAAAGCAAGAGATGAAAGAAAGATGTAGTCTATTGAAAAAAATTCACATACATTAAAACAAAGAACACAGAGGGACTGTCAACCTCCACTGATCAGCTTAGACAGATAGAAATTAATTATATTTTGTTTAAGAAGCTGCTGCTGCAGCCTTGGTCAATTTTAAAACACACATTGGAAAGCCAGTTTGAAAAATCTTCTAATTACCTTCGATGGCAGGCCAACTGCTTTGAAACAGAATCTGCTTTAAATTGGTAAATACAACCCATTCTGAGTGACAGTGTTTTCAAAATTCATAGCATGGCATTACTGGTCAAGATAATTCTAAGGGGAACACCAAGAGAAGCTTTGTCTTTTCTTTAAGAGATCAGGGAGATTAAAGATATCAAGGAAAAACTGCAAAACGTTATTATTTAAGGTAAATTGAATGTAAAAGGAGAAAAGAGAAAAGGGTTTGTCCAAGAGGAAGATGATTTTATTTGCAAAAATAAATGTTGGTCCTTCTAAGTAACAACATGCCACGTTGGGAAGACAAAATACCTCTCACATTAGAAAATGTACTCTCCTAAGGTTTGCTCTTGGACCTCATGGTGTGTGCAACACCCAGGAAAGTGTACCTCATGTGTCTGTATTGCTAGGCAACAGACTCCTGCCTTCAGGATGACTGTGCAGGGAATGACAGGATAAAGTTTTCCTTCTTTTATTCATTGGTTGACAATGGTGTCATTTTTAGCCAGTAGGGGAGCAGTACAGGTGGTCTTCTACAGTGAAAGAAAACGTTCTTGCTTCAGCCTTTTGTATAATTTTGCAATTATATTTGAATGAGTTTAATTCTCTCTGAGCTATTTTTCTAAGTAAGTTCATTGTTATAAAGTACTATCTGAATAACAAAACAGATTCCATGAAATTCATGATATTTTCTTAGAATGATGTCCACAGAAAACTGAGCAAACTCCAGGGAATCATCAGCACAACATTCTTCAACAAGATTTTAAGAAGACTTATAAATAACAGAAGGATACATTTCAAGCTATTTTTAAATGACAGACTTATATATATATATGCACATATATATTTATTAAATACAGTGTGATTTGTTACTAAGATGTGTTGCTATCACTGCTGCCTGCAATAGTATTTTGTAGAAAGAGCTATCTATCATATTTATGTCATTTTAGACTTATAGTTGGTAATTTCCAGCTGCTGGAATAAACCATGCTATTATTTAAATTTCATCAGATTATTTTTTAAGAATCAAAAAGTTGAAACAGACCATATCATAGTATTTAGCATGTTTATAATGCACTTAAATTAGCATTTGCCAATATGCCACAAATTTTTCACTTTGGGGGAAAATATGCTGTCCATGGAAAGAGTTTGCTAAGGATCACGTTGTAGAATTAAAATGTTCATAGCCTACAGGTTAGTTTCATTACCTGTATGAATCCTCAGATGCCTTTAGGTAAAAGGAAGGACTTGTCTAGTTGGCATTGCCACTAATTTTTCTTTACTATTCACAAATATGCAAATTAATAACTGCTGGCAAGAATGCGTTAAGAATGAGCCTGAGAAACTACTTACTTCATAACAGATTTTTGCTATTCTTTTATGATACATTTTGTGAGTCTGTGATGAATGGGATCAACAGCACCTTTAAAGAATACATACTCTTTCATTCTCTTAAGAAATATCAACCACCATCTAGATTACATCTACTTCTTCAGAAGATACTTTCTTCTAATTGTTAAGAAAATAATATCTCTGCTGATACTGCTTCAAGGCACTGATAAATAATCACAATTCTTTCAACCTCACCTCCCAAAAAAGTAGTAACAGCTCTAACCCAAAGTATTCAGAAATTGCAAGTCAGTTGCAACCTTTTGAGAATCATAGAATTTAAAAAATACATTGCTTTTAGATAAATGTATGTATATGTATATGCTATGCATCTATGCTATCAGAAGATTAAAGTTTTAGGTAGCATGTACACAATATGCTTATAGATATATAGATATAAGTATTTCCATTTCCTCTGAGAAAATGACTTCACTAGCTCTGTCCTATTTTCTGGTGTAAGCAGTATAGCTTCTGCCTACTCTTTCTCTTTTATGGATACACTTACATCTAGCACTTTCTCACAGGTTCCTCTCGCACATACTTTCAATTGTGTGCGGTTTTGGTGTGTGTTTTGTTTGTTCTTGCTGTCAGCTTCCCATACCTGTCATATATTACACTTTCTGTTCTGAGTTTATCCTTATATTCCCTTTCACACTGCAACCTTCTTTCATTACAGTCTTCTCAGTTCCCCCTTGGCATTTTTTTCCCTTGTGAATTATGCTTGGCTATATATTTCTTAGTTTCTTTTATTTCTATGCTTTACTTTCTCTTACAATTTACTCCTCAAAACCATGCTGCACATGGTGACTATTTATTACTCAGTTTGCATACTGATGGAAACAATACTAAGAAAGTCATAATTCCTATCTCCAGATCGATAAGAGAATATCAGCTGCTAGCTCATTAATAAAGTATTAATGTTAATATTAAGTTAAAAAGAAGATATTAATGAGCATTCTGTCGGCAACTTCATAATGGAATCTAACCAATATTTTAACTAAAATTTATTTTGGAAATATGGAATATCCACTGGTGAAAGAACAGAATAATTTAAACAAGTCTTATTTCATCTTTCATAAATACAAGGAAGCACAATCATTTTTCACCATAATTTTGCAGACTTAGTCCTTAATGACACGATGGTAGTTGCATTATTAGCACTGAAATATGTTGATGAACTTCATAATATATAAATAAAGCCACCAAAGTGTGAAACATATCTAATCAGCTCATCAAATATTTAAGTCTTAGGAAACTTAGATTTCAGTCTTGTCCAAGGCAATCTGTAGATTGTTCTACCAGAAAATGAAACAAAACCCTTCAATTGTTCATTTCGTAATTGGTGATCAGACGGCAACAATTTTCAAATGAGAACAGAAACCAGTGAATATTGCTCAACTTCTTTTTTTTTTTTTTTTTTTTTTTTTTCACAGTATCCGGGAGTTAACGCAAACAAGGAAGAAGTCCTTTCTTCCCTAAACAATAGCTAGCAATTATACTGGCCAGATGCATCAAATTTCACAAAGGAAATGTAAAGAATTTTCAACTAGGTATAGTCCAGTTTTCAGACTAGATGCAATTTGTAGTGTGGTGCATCATGACCATAATCATGGTCATTTGTGATTTCAAAATCAACATCCAGTGCCACCAAATTCACAGAGTAAAAAGGACTAAAAGGGAAGAATTTCACGTTCATATGCAGTTTTCTGTGCAGCTAAAAAAAGAAATTTAAAAAAGAATCACAGTGAATGGCAGCATAATAAAATACTGATTATTTTTGTGTAACGTGACTACACTTTTTCCAGATAAAATATAAAATACATAGTTACAGTTTTTTTTTTTTTGAGTGTTAATGAGAATGTGGGACCAAAAGATGCTTTGGTAAATACATCTGAACATTTGTTAAGAGAACCATCCAAAACACTAAATATACGCAGAGCTCTGTAAATAAGGAACATTGTGATAAAAAATATAGACTTAGATTTTCGTCTTTCCACATTTAGATGCAGTCACTTTGCATTTACCAGCCAATTAAAGGACTTTTCAAATATAGGGATTAGCAATCAGGTTCAAACTCTCATGAGTTTACCAAAAGAATGTTAGCACATTCCTCTAAACTTGCCTGTTTCGTTACACTTTACAAGCTAGGATATGTCACTGTGCTGATTAAAACAGAAATTAGCATTTTCTTTTGTCTTGTTTTAATTTTTGCTATTAACACTTGCTTTTACTGAAAAACAGCATGGTGTAATTGCAAAGGATTATGGAAAAGAGAGGCGAGACATATTTTCTGCTCTAGACAGAGCACTTACCAGGATCTTGCTCACATATTCCATCTTTCTCATCACCTTAAACTGTGAACTACTGGAAGGCATGTTCACTTTGCAACACACTACTTATTTGAAGTTTATTTGAAGTTCTATTTGCCATGCTAGATACAGTCATATTATCCTGTAACCTCTATCATTAGCTAACATACAGCAACTTGCAGGTTTATAATGGGAAGGGAACCCGACTCAGGTATCTCCTCAGTACAACCCTTTCATATACAAAAAAAAGGGCAAAATCTTATTTCCCACATCACAGTAAGAATAAACAGCATTTGATTTCTTTTTAGAGTTCCTAAAAGAGAAATCCAATACAGTGTTCTTGATCTTTCATAGCTACCTGAAGGCTTTCCTACAGCTGTTTGATTTCTTTCTCAGGTAGACCAAAGCCGCAGTTAATCTCTTCCCTGCTTCCTGCATTTATTGTTTAGTCCAGAGTGAAATCTCCCAGTTAGTTCAGCTTAACTATTGGCTCCTTAGGGAAATAGGGAGTGGCTTCCACTGTCTCCTCCTATCTTCATAAGCAAACTTAGTTGCCTTTTTTTCAAGATCGTCTTGAAAGCTAACACTTTCCTCACTTTCAGTGAGGTCTGTGATTTTTAGCTCAATGGACTGCGTGATGACATCTATTAAAGCCCTCCCAATACAATTGTCTCAATCCTTCTTCTCAACTTTGCTGAAATACAAAACATTTTGCTAAGATATGAGCCTTCAGAACATTGGTATAATTGGAAAGTCAGTGTTGCCTGTGATAATGCAAAGAAATGATGAACAGAATCGACAACACACTAGCCTACTTTTTGATATTGTTCGAGTGGCTACTGCAGATAGCAGCCAATTCTGATCCCTAGGATACAATTTGGAGAATGTTTAAAAGAATTTTGAAAGCGCCTTGAAGACACAGTGAGGTCAATTAGTTTATCAAATTAAAAGGTTAAAATGTGACTTGATTATCATTGCCTATCTATAAAAAAATTTAGACAGGAAGTAGAAATATAATTTTAATGACCTTCTGTGAAGATTGTAAACAAATATGGAATGAGTCAACATGTCAGACCTCACTTTATAGTCTAGCTTACAATAAGGCACACGTTACAAGAATAATTATGCATGGGAATTGTTTGTTAAGTGCATAGTAGAGTCTTTGTCACTGTAAATTTTTAGCCATAGTAGGATTTTTTCTATATATCATCCTAGCTTGTGCAGAAATTAATTTAGGAAGGTCCTAAGTCCCATTTTATGTAGGAGAACAAATCAGATGATCTTAATAACCCTCTCTGGCTTTCAGAATACGTTATCTAATTAACAATTATCTGAAGTTGCTAAGAGTCTGTGTTTCCCTTAGCAGTTGTTACACTAATTTCCCTTTTGAGTGCATATTTGCTTTTTCACGTTGTTTTCATCGCAAACAGACATATCTAAAATGCACACTAGGGTTACCCTGTCCTTATGCTAGCTAAGTAATAGCTAAACAAAGTGATTATTTCTTCTTTTGAAGCAAAGTAGCGATCGGAAGAGTTGCTAGGTTTAATTTCTGACAAAGCCAAAGAAGTTAAGTGGATGGAAAAAAACGCTTAGCTCTGATTTTCAGTACAAATTTCTTCTTTCCTAGATGTTAAACCTAAACAAACCATCTCAATTCTCACAGAAATTTTTCTTATTTCGGTAGCTCTAAGCTTAGAGAGTCACATATAACAAAGTAATAAAGCCACAAAATAGTTGTTTCCTTTTCTTATTTATAACCTCATCATTTTAATGAAGTAATTGATTCTCAATTGACATCAACAGATTTTCTAATTATAGGGTTTATAGGGCAACCAGTCTACTATACGTGGCTTGCCTACTCCCCTGCTCCCTCTTTATTTTTGTGAAACAGTAGTGACAGTGAGAGGAACATTTCCTTTGCTTTTTTTTAGGTGAAAAATGGTAATTTCTTCCAATCTGGGAAATAGTTATGACCCTCCCATTTGTAGCTGACACAGATAGGCCAGGAAAATATGTTAGCTAGATAGAGGAATTAAAAAGAAAAGGGATAGGAAATACAGCATGCAGAGTCTGCAAAACCAGAATGGCCATCATCTTATTCTACATAATCCGTACTTAAAATGAGACATTCACTACCAAACTAATCCAAGTCTGATAAAAATATGTCTTTTCAGAAAGACTGTCAAAATGAGTCCAGAAAGTTTTGGAAAAAAAGGAGAATTGTTTGTTTGTTTGTTTCTTTTTTCCACAAGGGAAATTTATGATTGTCAAAATCTATGTTTTATTTTTCTGTTTAAACTCCTATTGACTTACTTAGGTTTTCACACAAGAAGTCTGGAGAGAAAGACGACAGCATGGGAAATTTTTAATAACAGAGACAGAAAAAGAAAGTACTATAAAGTCCCATGAAAAATTTGAATGGAAAACATTTGTTTTGCTGCGTATTTTTAGTTCATAGTCACTTGCACTTTGAAGGGTTCAGCAGTCTTACATGCACGAATAATTTTTTTTATTCTTGTTATATTATCAATTACTGAAAAGTAAGTAAGTGATGCTTTATGAGGAAATCACAGTTTGAATATCCAAAAGTTTGGAAATACTATGCAATAACTCTCTTAAGTCTGCGAGTTTACGTTGTTACTTGGTATAAGGGAAATCTAAAATGAGTAATTTGCCCCATCTAACTTAGCTTATAGAAAATGCCATTTACTACTTGGAAGAATGCTCATGAATATTTAATTCACAAATTACAATCACAAATGTTTGAATACATCACCTAATTTTTTTTTTTTAAAATTTACTTATTTACAAGTATGTACATTAACAGTCTTCAAATTACCTCCATTTCAGCAGCTAACACAACTCAACAAAAACAACCGTTTTTTTCATAGCATTAATTAAAGGAGGATTAAGGTCGAGTCTATTTTATAATACAATTTCTGCTAAGATAAAAATTCCTTTTCAAGCAGAAACATCCAGGCCTACTTTGCTTCTATTACTACAGGTATATATATGAAATGACTAACATTTGTAACCAATCACTGTCCTTTCTAATGGATATTTTTAGATCATATTTATTTGGGTAAATTTTTTTCTGCTAAGGTCAGTAATGATAAATAACTAATGTTCTGCCTGATGTAGTTCAGTACTTTGAATTAAATTATTGTAATTATCTGTAGTTATTTTGTAAAGGCAGCTGTTACTGCAGCTGACAGATTGACCACGTGTATTACTTTTTATTTAAAGTTTCTTAAATTAATTTAGAACTTCTGAAAATAAAAAACAATCCTATATATTAAAAGCAAAAAATCTGATATGATATGATATCATATGATTCTGCAACTTCCTCTCCATTTTGATCTGAAGCAGATATGATATTCTAGCCTATAAGTTTCCCTGATTGTATCCTATTAAATTACATGGTATTGTACCTAGTACAATATGAAGGCATTGTACCTTCATACTAGTACTAGTATGACGGCATACTAGTAGCAGTAGCGTAGAATGTATATTCACTTGTGTCCTACGTCAAGATATTACTTCTTCACATGGTGAATGGAGGCAAGGCTTTAATGTCATGAGAACTGCAATACCCAATTCAAAAAGTTTTTCAACGTTTTACAGTAAACCTAGTCCAAGGGTTGGAGTTTTCTCATACTGTTGGCTTCTTACGAGCATTTAAAATATGAGTGAGAGAGACGATGAAAAATAAGCAATAAAGCAGGATATATTCATTAGAGAACTTCCAATTACACAAAATTACAGAGTCATTTTTTTCACTTCTGAGACAGTTGTGTGTTTGAGAAAGGAACAAACTGTTCAACAACAGTCAGAAGAGTAAGTTTTGATATTCATATTTGCTTAGTGAGTGCTCAAGGAGAATTAGTTAGATAATCATTCGCGAAGAAAGGTTTCCATGCCAATACTCTGCTGGTTAGCTATTTCTGGAAAAGCACTGAACAATACATAGGAATATCTGTTCTTTTTAGTCTTTTTTTTCCCTTTTTTTGAAGCAAACTACATCTACTGCAGCAAAAAATTACTGCAACATCACAACTAAAGAGCAACTGTAAGTATTTGTGACTACATAATATTATTTAAAAAATTATTTTCCAATAGTCTAGAGAATTTTGTCTAGTCAAAGTTGTGCAATAATTAACTTTTACAAACAATATTGTATTTGAAACCATGGTAGAGAAGAAAAATATTTATGATTTATAACCTATATTCTTTATGATGTACAACTAGGGACATCACAGATAGTTTTTTTCTTCCACAAAATGGAATATTTCTAATGGAAAAATATTTGCACTTCTTACCTTTTGCACTTTTTAAGGAATGGTATGTAGTCTTTCCCATTTCACAGAGAACAAAGACAGAAATGGAGGCTTCTCTAGAACTGGTGATAAAGCTCCACTGACTTCCACAGGCCTAGCTTTTCTCCAGCTGTTCTAATGCAAATTGCTTATGTCCTATATTTTATTAGTGAAACATAGAGCAGAAAGCAGTAGGATGGAAAAATATAGGCTGAATGTGATGTTCTTACTTTTCCCATGTGTATATTATGAAAAATATTTTTTTATGTACTTGTATTAAAAACAAGATTTTTTTACTTGAAAGCTATATAGAATGTCTTGTTTCTGCATTCCTTGGCTGGTTCATTTGCTTAGTGTCCTTTTGGCTATCTAACCTAAAATATGCTGCAGCCAATGAGATATTTTTCCACAAGTTTCAAAATCAGTCCAGAAGACAGCTTCTGCATGGCTGCATATACCAGCAACATGCTTACGATGGTTTAATAATTTTATAGATATATTTGTATTTATAGAGAAAGTGACAATAATTCTTCATTTTTACCAACAGCCCTGCACAGCTGTGGTTTTAATGGAAAAGGTTGATTATAAATAAGCAATAAATTAAGCCGGACTTCATGAGTGCTCAGTATTTCTATTGCTGACACAACTGTCCCAGAGAAAAGCAGGAAACATACTTAGTTGAGTCCATGGCATTTTTGCATTTTGTTCTCAGTTTTAAACAACCGTTTGATCATCAGAATGTAACAACTATTTGATGTAATTTTTCTTTTTGGAAGCTTACCCTTGTGAAGGCTAGGTCTGGCTAGACAATCCTTGAGCGTGATAACAAGGTCTTCTTGCTGAAGGACAAGGAGTGAAAAAACATTGCAGCACACAACTAAAGTCTGAATCTTATGATTTTTCTAAATAGATATAAATCATACCCTGAAGTGTCACCGAATGAGTAACGCACATGCTTTTCATATCCAGTCAAACTTGCAGAGAATGAAATATGTTTGCTAGTATCAACTCGCCCCAGTAGACAGTAATCCACATCACAAGAAACACTTAATTGAGTCCATTTGGCGGTCTCTGCTCAGCAGGGGCCTTGTAATGAAATAACATGTAATAACATACCTCGCATCCCCAGAGAGCAGGTCCCTGCAGGTCAAGGTTGGGGTCACTGGAAGGGCAAGGTCAGGTAGCTTATGTTGTAGCTGCAATTGCCGCATCAAATCTAACATTTTCTATTTTTTTTTAAGAAGAAAATTAATTTTATGGCCTATTTTCAAACCTTCTCTGTGTCAAACACTTGTTTGTCCTCTTTCCTTCCAGGAGCTCTGCAATGTGAGAGCAGGACATTTTCACTGAAAATGAAAAGTCTTGTATAAATGGATTCATTCTGCATATTTGTTATTTATTAAACTTATCCTAATGAATCACTCTGTGATCCTATATAGACAACTAACCCTGTCTTTTCCTGTAAGCAAGAGAGAATTGTTGTAAATTAAACTTCTAAAGTGCCTAAAAGGTTCTCAATGCCTCACAAGAAATGCTGATCACCTTGTTGAGTTGTGCCTTGTCTTTTCAAAGACACACAGTAAAAAAACAATTGAACTTTATATTTCCATTCTGTCATACTGTGGCATAATGATAAAATCTTGGTAAATCAATACTTAGTAAGAAAAATCTGCTCTTTATAATTGACTGTAATGAAATACAACTGATAAAATATCAACTTTAAGAATATAGCATAAGATCAGAAAATTGCAATGATGAAAGTGGGAACCTATGCTTTCTGAAAAGCCAAGGATAAGTCACAACTGTTTGATTTCACGTGCTTGCCCAGGTGACACCTGGGCATCGGGATTTTATGTTGGACATAAGGGGTGATGGCATCACTCAACCTGAGGGAACTACCATGTGCATAAAGGTGCCATAAATGTAAGGTCCTCATCTGAATTTTTTCTTAAATATCTGAAGAGATCTTCCTCGTTTCAGGATTATAAGAGAAACTTAATCTTATTTGCTTTTTGATGAAATATGCATTTTAGATTTAAAAATTGATAACTATGTGCATAAACAAAAATAATTTTTTTTATGAACTTCTTAGATTCCCTGCATTACTTGTCATGGAGAATGTTACTTCAGTAGAATGTTTTAAGATCGATGATTTCCAGCGACACTGAGGCACATTAAAAATATAGACGTATTTATTCTTATATTTTTGCTTTTTTTTTTTTTTATTTCTGAATGATTTCATCAGAAAAAGTAATTCAACTCTGATCAATATTTATATTATAAATCAGGCTCAGCTTCATTAAAACTAGTGTGGATTTACAACTCTTGAAGATCTGTCCTTTTGGTTTCTAAGGTTTCCTGAAGTTTTTGATGTCCTACTGAGTGCTTCCTTATGAAAGAGAACCACAATAATTCTTGGAAAAGCTGAAAGATGAGTATATCTTCATTTAATAACTATTCATTCTGATATTGTAATCAGAATTTATAGTAAATCCATTCACGGTGTCTTACCGAGCTACTTACTATAAGTTTCAAGATTATGCCTTGATCCACTGGACATGTACAATTAGGAGGGATAGATGAGGGAAGCCTAACACAAGGGAAGGCTTAGTCATTTTGGAATTAGGTATGGGAAGAATTAAGTCATGATCCCTGCTTCTGGATTAGCTTTTGTTTTTGTATGTTTATCTGGTGTTATTATAAGGTAAAACTCATGCACATTTCCGGTGAGCTTGATCTGGAAGG
>JAWLRI010000215.1:9491422-9524548 GCA_034781795.1 Crypturellus tataupa
AAAGATGAGTATATCTTCATTTAATAACTATTCATTCTGATATTGTAATCAGAATTTATAGTAAATCCATTCACGGTCTCTTACCGAGCTACTTACTATAAGTTTCAAGATTATGCCTTGATCCACTGGCCATGTACAATTAGGAGGGATTGATGAGGGAAGCCTAACACAAGGGAAGTCTTAGTCATTTTGGAATTAGGTATGGGAAGAATTAAGTCATGATCCCTGCTTCTGGATTAGTTTTTGTTTTTGTATGTTTATCTGGTGTTATTATAAGGTAAAACTCATGCACATTTCCGGTGAGCTTGATCTGGAAGGCCTGTTCTGCCTTTAGGAAATGCCTAAAGGAGGTACTTCAAGAGATCAGATTAGCTTCTATCCTTTCATTTATAGGCACGATATCCTCATTCTAACAGATTTCCCGGAATTAATTACAATATATAATTAATCACTTTAACTAATCACATTTTAACACATAAAAGGGAACTGATTTTTTAACCTCTAACCCAGCTCAGACAGTGTGGGCAGAAGTCGGGGATACTTTGTCATATTGTCTTGTTTGTTTGCAAAGGATGATGTGCAAGCAACTGTGCTCTCCTTCTCTGTCACCAAAGATTTCACAAGGACATTATTTTTATACAAAGAACAGTGTATTTGTACACTGGTTTTCTTGAGACTGTGTTAAGTCACTGCATTTTTCACTCAAAGACATCTGCAACTGTTTAAGGAAACTAACCCTCTCTCCCCCCCCAAAAAAAAAGAATGGCAGATATTTTGAGGAGATAATAAACGTATGAACAAGAGATCCATTTTTGCTTTTTATATGGACAAGATATAACAATTTGGCAATTTTTTTTAGAATGTAATCGTGTTGTAAATGGTTCAGATTATATTGTGTATTCTTTAGAAGATCAGATTTGATCTTTTAAAACAGCAGGCCTCTTCAGAGAAAAAAAAAATCTTTCAATTATAATTTAGCGTCACAGAAACCAAGAAGAGTCCAAAAGCCTATCAGGCCTGGGTAAGACATATAGATAATATGAGATGTTTGTTTCTGTGCTGTACACGTTAGATGTTAGATGTCAGATGCATGTTAGATGCAATGGCAAGCCATGTTCTTAAAATACCTGTGTGATAATTAATCCTCCTAAAAAAAAAAAAAAAGAAGAAATAAAAAAATGGACATTTTGAAAATACTGTTCTCTTCCTCACATTGGTTACAGAACTGTGTTGATTAAGGTAATCAGCAAGGCTGGGGTTAACATGGAAGAACAAGCCAGTTCTTGTCAGTTCCCTCCATCTTAGTAAAAATATGTAACTATAGCTCAATTCCACTTTAGGATATAACTCTGGTTACATCTTAATTTATAGAAATAATTAGATCAAATTAGATCATGGGAAGTTTAATTAACCAGGCATAGTTTTGAATTAAAGTCCATTTTCTGTGGAAATTGGAAAAGACCTAAGCAATTCAGTACTTCATTATATCATGATTTAGCATCGAGCATTATGTGGACTATAAGTCAGAAAATATGAAGAAGCAAATTGGAGGTCCACACACCAAGGTTTTTAGGCTATATTAGAATGTCCTATGGCTGCCTAGAAAAAAGCAAACAGGTTTTAAAAGCTCAAGGGAATACACTGGCCCAGCTTTCAACAGTGCAAAAGTTCATTGTCCAATTTACCAGGGTTCAAATTTCCTGTCATATTTCCTTAATATACCTCCTCAATAAAACACATTTAGTGAAATTTTTACTTTTTTATATACTTGAAATATGCACATAATTTACTATTAATATGAAAGAGACCATTGTGAAATACTTCACCCAGTGCAACAAATTGTCTAATTATAATTAATTCTATTAGCATTTGAATGTTCATTCATTATGATAAATTAATTTGTGTTAATGTGAATGTAATCTGGCAATTTGATCAGAATTTGGAACTAATTAATTTTCTCATAATGTAAAGAGTTATTTATTACACAAGGAGCCTTCTTTGTCTCTGAAGTTGCTCTTGGACATAATTACCACCCTTTAAATTGCACTATTCGTATACTAGCAAGAGAATCATTGTCAACAGACATCATGATCCAGCAGGACCTAGTTTACACAAGTCCTCATACTCAATAAGGCTCTGGGTTTCCTCAGTGCCCATTTGAATAGGACTTTCACAGAAGAGTAATCTAATATGAGTAAAGAGGGCAAAATAGATCATTCATTTTATATTCTCTGATATCTTTTTTATCCAATAGAAAATTTGAATTTGGTATGCAAATTTTTTATGTGCTTCAGAATGATTCCTTTCACACAATAGGCTTGCTTTCTCAATAGCTTTTTTTATTCTATGAAATTACTGTTTCAAAATTCGCAGTTATAGATTCCTCAAAGAAGCATTATCAAAGTTCACAATTATTAAAAAAATTAAATCTTTAAATATAAATTCATTCTATAGTCCCATAAGTTTTAAATCGCTGGCTGTGGTACTTCCATTTATGGTTTGCAGCATTGATTTTAATTGAAACATATATATTAGAGGTGCTAAGGATCAGATTCAGCAATGCATTTGTGAAAATATGTTGAGAGAAATATTATGGGGGAGACTTTCCTACTCTGGTTTTTGTTCAACAATGCTCTATGAATCAAATAGTTTCACTGAAGTCAATACAACCTATTATAGATGGCACAGCTCACTGCGAGCTAGGAAAATAATGTTGAGATGGCTTTCATTTTAATGACGGGAAACTCTTTAAAACATCCATCCATGCTTTTTTGGGAAGTGAGTAATGTCCACTAAAGTTACAAGATTTATGAGGGATGTCCAACTCAATTTCATTAAGAAAAAACTTAAAAAAAAAAGTTGTTTCCTTGCCTTTTAGATGAAAAACATATGCAAGGAAAATTGTTTTTTCTCAACTGATGCAACTACTGGGAAACAATATTTAAATAAAAATGTTATTATTTACCTATCATTTTTTAGCATTAGGTGCAGAAACTACCTTTATAATACTTTGAAAAGGATTCCATTCAGTATTTTGGATTTGAAATTCAAGTTTTTTTCTGCCTTCAAACATATAACTGACTCTAGACTTATGCTAAGGATGCTCTAACTAGAGTTCCAGTACAGTCTTAGACCTTCCCCAAAGCTAGAAGGAAGCTCCAGCTGCTTTCTTCAAGTACTGTTGTAAAAAATGCATGTCCAACACAACTAGCAGTACAACCATCACAATATCTGTTGCAAAATAAAACAGTGCTAGATATTAAATAATGCTTAATAAAAATGTGCTATATCCCTCTCTATGCGGTGGTTGTGTTGACTCTGAAAAGACGCTGGTTTTATAGTTTTAGATAGGGGAAGTGTGAAAAATTCTTTCCAAATTTCTGTCCTACAATGGATTTAAAACTACTTGCTCCCAACTGTACTCTAAATTGAGCAATTTGAGATGAGGCTAGCGGAAGATGTATATGTATATTTGAGTTCAAAAAATGGATCAGCTTTTTAGGGTGTTGAAGTTTAAATGCACATTTCAGTTTGCATATTCAAACAACAGAAATGCATATATGAAGGTGATGCGTAATGGATCATGCATATGCTGCATTGATATAACAATGAAAAAATAGCTCATATATTATTCACTAAGGCTAAAATTGATCTTTTCCTACTTAAACAAAAACAAAACAAAACCGAACAAAACAGAACAGGTGTAAGGACCTACTCATTGCATTTACTTTGGTCTAATACTATCCATCTAACGCCAAAGATAAATCTTCCTTTAACTACGTCACACCTGAAACAGTGAATTAATGTTAACATTCACCTTACTAAAAACGATAATTAATTATATTTGGCATACTTAACTTCCCATTTCTTGTTAACTGAAATTGAAAATTTCAATGTTTTATTCTGGTGACCAACATTTTTTGATTAAATGCAGATAAATTCTAGTTCTTGATACAGCAGCAAGTTATTTCTCCAGAAATTAGTTAATGACCTTGATCACTATACCTTATGTATCTGTCTCTGTTATACTTTTATCAAAATGGTCTAACAACTGTATCAGCTAAAGCATCAAGTCAAAGTTATTTCACTCTGATGTGACTTGGAGGTATATGGCAAAACTGTGAATATAAGAATTTATATTTAACTCCATCTTTTAATAAATTAAAAAAGAATGTGACTTGAAGGAAACTTTTAGTAAACTTATTTGATAAGATGCAAACAAATTTTCTGAAGAGCCTGAAGAGAAAACCTAACAGAGTTTTTTGTACTACATTGCTGTATGAGTCATCCTGTGAAAGATAAATGTAGCAACTATTGGAGAACTTATTTTATAAAGGAATTTATCAGATTCTTTGAAATATGTACTAGATTCTATGTCTATTTAAATCACTTAACCACATCCATGTGTTGTCAGGGGGTCTTACATTTCTGTTTCCAAGGATTCAGCTGCAGATATGACCACAAGTACATAGTACATTTTACCAAACAAACCTTATCAAATATTACAGTGGTGAAAAAAATCCTGTCCACATTCCCTCAGAATTCATAAATATTATGATAACTAAAAAAAAAAAAAAAAAAGATTTGACTGAATTGGATTAAACATCAGCACTCACCTACAGATTACGGTATATACCAGACAATTTTTCAGCTATCTAAAACTTTTCATAAACTGTATTAAACACATTTTTTCATGTAGTACACGTTCTAATAGGCAAATATCAAGTGTTTAACTTAATGAAATTTAAATACATGCGTTGTAGCCCACAGAAAGAAAAATATAATCCTTCCATCATGTCTTTCACACTAAAAATTGAACCACTAATTTCAGAAACATCTAAGGGAGTTAGATGCAGAATTCCATTACATTTCAGTGGGGCTGATATCCATAACCCTTTCAGCCTCATTTGAAAACCTTCATCGTGGATTAATTTTAGAATAAAATTTGTCCTGCGTGCAGCTGGTCAGGACAAGACTTCTACCAGTATGGAAGTGGAGCTCCACTGCCCATCAAGCTTAGACCTTAGTATGTTGAAGTAGTCGAAATATTTGCAACATATTAAACTACAGTATATCATTTATTAACTTAAAAAGATGATAACGTTTGACTGATTTAAAGAAATGAAGTAATTTCATTAAAAGAGTTTGGTTTGGAAAAAAATAGAAGGTTATGACCTACCTCTGTAAATAAAATGTAAATTAAGAAATTTTGTTTTTAAATGATTTTCCTGTTATTATCTTGTTTTGTAATTGAAACGAAGCTCAGAAATATCTAAGTTGAATTCTGAAATTCAGGAAACTACTCCACATAGCTGTTGTTCTATAATTCAATTTGGCAGTGCCACTGAGGGTGGATTAGACGGAGCTGCCAGCTTGAGCTGTTTTAAATAGATGAAAAATCATTAACAGGAATCGTTCAGATCTTTGTTCAGGGGGTGGTTTCTGCTGGAAGGAAGGAAGAGCTGAGGAGTGACTGTAGTGCTCTGAGTGGGCAGATACTGTTAGATTAATGACTGGCACTGTACACACTGAGCTCCGGCGGTGGCTGCAGCAGCTTCCCAGACTCACCCCTGCGAGTGGGTGTTGCCATGGCACCATCTCAGAGGTGCCGTGTGAGGAAAGAGGGAGACACTGATGAGCAACGAAGGGAAATAAGCGATATATATGCCATAACAATACGAGAACACATGCTACCTACAGAACAAAAATTGTACATTCTCGTACAGTAAAATTTGAAAAAAGAGCAATTAAGCAACTCTATTAGTTTCTCAAAAAACATTTAACATTTAGCGTGACCTAATTTAATGACTGGGTTTCAATGTCTGATTTTAGATTATTATTGTGCAAAGTTCAGACAAAGATAGAAAGAGCAGTCAACAAAAAAACAAAAATACTATTTGCCGTATGAGATCAGTAGCAGCAAATTTGTTAATATGTTATTTTTTAGGGCACAGACACTCTAGAAGAAAATGTATCTCACAAGAGGTTCTTACTCAACAGTTTCAAATGAAAAACTCTCTATACTGCCTTTATGTTCCAGATCAGCAAGTGATGTTGACATACTTAATTTCCCTCCAACACTTAGCAGCGCTCGTTTAAGGTATGTGCACTCTTTAAGTGCTGAACCATGGCTGATCTGAAGCGGTCTTCAGATGTAGCACGGGACCACATGTGGTTTGTGAGAGCCTAACCAGGAGGTGAACAAGCTAGGGAGGAATCATGGGACACCGTTTAAAGGGAATGGTCACCATGCCATACCAAGATACAGATCCCCCAAAACACTCTGGAAGCTCTTGCTTGGATTTTCAGAAACAGCTGCAGATCCAAAAGATTCTTTTTATGTATGTTTTTGAAAAGACAGATAATATTTTGATCACTTCCCTGTGCTTATTTCTCTCGATCAAATAGCATTACTGCTACTCTCTTACTTGGCTTGTGTTTCAGCCGGTTAGACTTTATTCAAGTCTCCAATTTCTTCAGATCTTATGAAAGCTGTATAAGTTGTATAACTTCATCCAAGTTCAGTGAAATAATTGCAGTGTCTTGTTCTTTCAGTTCCTAATACATCTTATGCAATGTTCTTTTGTAGTGTAAAAGCAAACTGTATTAAATAAATGTTCCCTTTTTATATATTTCTTTAATTTTATTGGATTTTAAAATAGTTAATCTTTCAGTTTTACTTTTAATTAAAGAGTTGCATTATCTATACATGTAACTTGTTATAAACTACCTTACAAGAAAATATACCCCTATGTTTGCATGTGAACTATCTAGTCCCATAAACAATCTTTCTCTTCAGCTTTGTAAAAGAGGAAAATAGAAGTCAGAAAAATATTATTTGGGAAGTAAGAGAGGTTATATAAGATATAGTTTTATACTGATGCTTCTGTCTCGACCTCTTCCACGGAACATATTGAGTATCTCACATTATCAGCTTCTTCCATTACTCTACAGAATCTTCTTCCGTTACTCTACAGAACTGAGTGCAAATGTGTTATGGTCCAGTTCTGTAATTATTTTGCATAGTAAGATTTACAGTTGATTGGATGTTTACCTGGAAAGGAGTTTCTCTACATTAGTGTAAAATAGGACACAGCATAACCTATGGAAGAAATACCAGTAAAAACTATGACTCTGATATGGTAAGCAGTAATATGATTAAACTAGACAGACTAAAGTGAAATAGAGATTGCAAAAAATTGTTTGCCATCATGGGTACCTCAAGGTTCATTTTCAGCATACTGGTTCAAATTCTGCCCAGATCTGCCCAGAGGTTCAAACTTACTACTGTTTAATAACTCCTGAGTGATTTCTTCGATACAATTTGCAATCTTTTAGCTACTAGCAGGTGTAATATGGAACCATTAACCTCTGCACCCGGAACTCAAATTCTTTTATAGAGTAAGATCAAAGACAATGTTTCTGAAGACTTTTCTATCTGAACTAGTAGTTCCTAACAATCAAATATACCAAAATGTATCAAAACAACTTTATGTGAACGCTAGCAAATTCTACTGTGGAGTTATATAAAATTTTTGCTTCTGGTGTCTGTGCTATTGTATTTCATGAATCAATAAATTTACCATAGCGTATACTCTGTAAGTAACACACCTACGAGAAAAAGAGTAGGCACATAAATGGATTACATAGAATGTGCAGATGACACACCGCACCACCTTTCTGTGGCAGAATATTTAGCTATCGTAGTTGCAGTACTGAAGAATTTGCTTCAAAAAAGGGGCAATTTTTAAAATATATAGTGTACCTCCTTGAAAAATGTATATTATTGAAAGATGGGGTCATCTATATGCTGTCTCCTGTCAGAGAATCAAAATATTTCCTTTGTTGTCTCTTTTTAATATAGCAACATTTGCTGCCATATTAAATAGGATTGCTTTTGATACGCAGACCAAATTAATCCTTTCCTGAAAAAATAATCTGCACCTTTAAGTATCACATGGTATTTTCAACAATCACAGTAAAATGAAGGTGATAACAGACAAATCCCTCCGGCTACCGCATCTTTTCCTTCTCCCTCCTCAACACAGAGACCATATGAGGGAACACGCAGAACCACAAATTACTGTAGTGCACAGTTCCTACTTAATAATGACATCCCATAAGTTAGCAAAAATCTGCCAACATCTGCAAGCTTCTCTACACCGCTGTGAGCCAAAGTTAAAAATCATGTGTGACAGTGCAGTGGAAAATGCAATTGATTCCATTCTGATTGTGTCAGTTCCAAACACAGACAATATTGATGATGCTGTACAGTAATCTTATTGGGCTTGGGCCCAACTGAACATTGGTCTTTGTCAACTCATTATTCCTCTATCAGAGGGATCTCGCTAGATTGATCTTGCCAGAAGCTCTTGATGTGTCTCACAAATCACTGTTCTGCTGTTGGCAGGCAGATTCGAGTACTGCACGGTAATTGCTGTTTTTTTTTCCTTTCCCCAGAAGGCAGGGACTACATATTGCAAGTCATTGTCATATGAGAGAATATAACTGTCCTAACAAGATAATGTAGTTAACTGTGCATTACCCGATCATGCCAAAAGATGTGGTCATATTATAGATGCTACAAAAGGAGCAAAATTATTTCTAAAGGTAAATTCTTTTTGCCCTACCTTTCCTTAAATTAAAGTCCTAACTTTTCAGCTTTCAGTATGAAAGTACATATGGATAAATTATATTCTTTTACATTGCAGCCCGAATATAGGAAAATTGTAATGGTCCCTTCCCATCTGTAGATACAGAACCAAACCACGCACAAATATTTGCATGAGCAATACCATACCTCAAAACTCAGAAGCAGACATTTGAGTATCTGGTGAGAAGATATTACATCTGGAATTCTCTTTTACATTTTAAACAAAGGAAAAAAAAAAAAAGAAAAAATGACATGTTGTCTGTTAAGCTCTTAAACTGGTCCCTCAGCCAGATCTGGGCAGATTAGCTGTAGTCTTCAGACTGTTTTTTTCTTATTACATTACATTCCAACATATCATCTGGCTAATCTTAGAAGAAAACAAGGACAAACCTGAATCAAAACACTTGGTGCAGTGAGTCAGATGATCTGGATAATAACGAGATTCTGTCCTGGAATTTCTCCAGGACAGAAGGTGCTGACTTAGGCATGCGCTGACTGAAGGCACCGAGCGCGGCAGCCAGCTCCATTCCTACTGTGAAACAGGCAGACAAACTGCAGCGAAGTCACGGCCAGCCGGTCCCAACTGCCTCTTCTTGCTCTGTGGATTGAAGCTTTTCTGAACAGGTACAACAGTGGAAGTACACAGGAAAATCAATCAAACAAACAAGATTTCTGAAAAGAGCTGAGATGCCTGGTTAGGGGGAATGGTTACAGAGATTAAAAAAAAAAATCACAGTAGCTTCGCCTTACCTAACCAGGGAAATTCAGCAAGGTTCCCAGTGAAGTACTGGTAACAGAAAATGACTTTTAGTAAAAATCTTTAAAAAATAGATCGTATTTCATCTTTAAATAATACAATGTAGATGTCTTGCCCCATCATAATATTCCAATACTTACACCATTGCTGAGCTTACCCAGGCCAAGATACTGGCATAAAAGAAATAGTTACTGACAGCTCTTGAAATGATGGGAACTGTACAGGGATGCAAAGACATTGTGACTGTTTCTGCATGAAAGATCAAAAGCTACTTATGGGAAAACATTTACGAGGGGACATGTGAGGTGAGATCTCCTGCAGGCAACATACAGAGGTACAGCAAGATTATGCAGTGCAAGCTGAGACCAAAATACAAGGTTCAAGAAACACCTCAATAGTGTAAATCCAGGTTCTATGTGTTCTGCAGTTATGTGATCACCCATCAGTGAAACAGATATTGTGGATTTATCTAATATAAGTTAGTTCAATTTAAAATAAATCCTGAAATTATAAAAAGAAATAGCCTAAAATAGGAAAAAATGTAGATTTCTTTAGAGACATGGTGATTTGCTTTGGCAGAAGTTGATTTTTGAATTAAAGTGGGAAGCACTTTATCAAAGCACATTTTAAAATGAAATTTAAATCAGACTAGAAGCAGCAGTGTAAAATCAACTGAAATGTTTAAAAATAAAAGACAAACATTAAATAATAGCCACAATCATATGAAATCTAATGACTGAGTAGATTAATTAAGTATGAGTGGGTGACCTCTGACAGAAATTAGCACATCATTTTTTCCCATACTCAAAATGAACACAAATTTAATATTGAATCTTCCCCAATCTGTCTTGAGGAATTACTGGCTGACGTAAGCAATTTTCAAAGCAGCAAATTCAGCAGTAGGAAGATTCACACCATAAAAATGGAGTGAGTAAATGTCATTTTCATTTTAAAAGAAAGGAAAATGTTGTCACTCTTAGCTCGAGGAAATCATCTAATCCCAGAATAGGTTCTGGGAGATCTACTGCATGCTGGAAGAGGTGGGAGCCTCAGAGCAGGGCTGAAAAACGCACAAAATGACATGTTTACATAAAGTCCTGTGTAAGGAGCCTGAGCAGTCCAACAGGAAAAGTCAAGGACTTCAGTGATGCTCTAAATCTTCTATTCCTCTGGGAAACTAGTGAAACTTCCTCACATCTAGTGGAGATGCACCTCCATTTGCTTTTAATGCTCAGTCCAGAACCCTTTTCACAACTTCTATATTTTTTAATTCTTTAATACATCCTTTAGTCACAAGCCAGAAAAGAAGGAAGTTGTGTGGATTTTTTTATTTTTCAGTACTTTATCCTAGCAGATAAATTATTTACCCAGTGCTGCCTCATACAGAAGAACCCTGGAAGCAGAAGAGCCCTGAGGTCCCCAATACGGACTCAGCAGGAGTGTGCTCTCTTAGAGATTGATTTCTCTGCTCAGAATTTTACCCCGATAGGACCATGCTGCTATAAAATCATTGTAAGGAAATAGAGACTTAATCTGTAGACTTTGTATACAGTACTCACACAGAAAACATTTTAATTTTACTATTTCTGGAAGTTTCATAATAAGAAAATCAAGACTTGATGGGAACTTAAATGTATGTTTTAAGTAGCTATTGTACTATAATATGTGTGAATTTATTTGCAATTTTAAGTGGATTTCAGCAGTTGCACAAGAGTAATTTTGAGAGAAAGGTCATCTCAACATGCCTGTAGAAAATGTTTGCTAATTTGGATACTTGGGAAAGGGGAAAAGCAGATTGCAACCTTGTTAACTCCTGAAACTTTATCCTCAATTTATGTTACTTTTGTTATACCAAATACAAGTGTGCTAGTTTGTTTAATCAGAGTCGCAGTGTGTTTTATTTCTGAATTTTTATCTGCAAAACCTTCTCCTATTCAAGCTACTGATAATAATGAATCTGGCCTTTACTGACCGCCATAGAGAAATAATAGAAACAGGATAGTAAACTGTGTCTGCGTATCAAGCACGAGCCAGGAATAACTAGCAGATAACCAAAAGTGCACTTATATTTAGATAGCATAGTGGTTAAAATAAGTAAATATTTAAGAATGGTATGACAGCCAGACACCATATTATTTTTTTTTTAATGAAAGTAGACTGAGTACTTTACATTAACACCCATCCACACTCCTGTGAAATTATAAGGAACTGACTTTTCAGAGCTGGTGTAAATTGCTAACTTTATTTGAAACTAGGATAGTTCTAGATTTCTAAAAATCTGTCCTATTTCCCTGACTTTGGGAAAGGAAATGTTGACTGTTGGTCTTATATTTGTTACAGAGGAACTTGGACTGCATCCCACTCAGGGAAAAGGCTACTCAGACGCTCTCTGTCTCTCTTCATTCAGATCAGAGTTACTCACATCCCATGTGTTGCCAGCTCTCATGATTTTATTATGTGTCTCATTCTAGGGTGTACTAAGTGAAACTACTAGCTCCAGGAGTCAAGAGAATACTGGCAAAATAGAGCTTTCAACTTCAAGAAAGGTTCCAATTCTTATATTAAAAAAAAAATTCACCAGGTCAGCCCCAAACCTTGAAAATTAGCATAAAAAGACCTCAAAGACACTAATGTAAAAAACGTTATTTTTTTTTAATCTCATGATGAGGCCCTGAGTTTTGCTGAGTTGAGGAATTAATGTAATTGTAGCTTGGCCTTTCAGTGCATACAATCAAGAAGTAATTGCACTGTGACATACACAAACTTTTTTTTTTTTTTAACCTAGGGCAAGATAATACGATATGCATTTGCTGAAAAATATGAAGTAATGTGAAAATCAGAGTCACATTTTCTGATGAGAAAGCTGTGATGCTTCAATGCACAGTGCCCTTAATGTCAGTAAGAGCTGTCCTTGTAAACTCTTTCAGTGTTAGTTTATCTTGTTGTGTCCCTGGCTGCAAGCATACAGTATTAAAGGTGAGTTTGAAAACCAGTCATGTCAGGTCTCCTAGTGAAAACCGGTTTGTCTTTTACTAACAATCTTAGCAATGTGCAGTGACCTGCCCTTGGAGTAGTGGTTTAACAACCTTTGCCCAAGCACTGTGGCTCTTCTTATTTCTTTAATAGTTTACTTGATGGACTATGAAGAACTGCCAGATGACAGTTCTATTTCATTTTTGTCACTGCATGGCTCTCCGTTTTTCTCTGTCTTTTTCTCAAGGGCGCACTTCTGTAAGTCAATGTGGCAGTGTTCAAGATGGGTATTGCTCTTTCAGCTATAGCATCATGATACAGCGTGTGCAGGTCTCAGACATGTTGAGATTCCCGGTCCTCAGGAAAAATACCATCACGGGACATTTCACAGATACTAAGGTCCTTACCACTGAAGGTAAATTGAAATTTTACAGTATAGACATTATATTAAGAAGTTACTTGAAGACAGAGCATTAGGCACTCTATGATCATTAATGAATTATCCTCTCTCTAAATAGCATTTTTCTATACCTATAGGAAAATGAGCTTATTCACTAGAAATATCAACACTATTACATAGAGGGGAGCATTCTACATGGACAAAAATCTGCATTTGCATAAGTAATTTGAGAAATTAAAGTTAGGTTGGTCTGTATAAGTGAATTTTCTTGTACTTTTGCAAATCCAAATATTTTGCTCTTTAGAAAAGTTTCAGGTACAATTTACTGGGAGCATATTTTGGCATCTATTATGGCATGTTTAGCTTGACTTTTAGATTTTGACTCACCACATAGAGCATCAAGCCTTGAGAGATAAGTTCATGTCAACAGACATACTACATGATTTCCTCAGTACAAGGAGTGAAAAACTCATATTTAAAAATGCAGAGAGATTCATAATATTTATTATTATTTATTATTCATTTTCATTTTTATCATTTTACTGTTTAATATTATTATTATTAGTGAGAGTGGTATTCATAACACCCAGTTTGATATTTTGTGAAACAGAGCTATGTTGAAGTGATTCTTTGATTAATGCTGTATGATTCTCCTGTGGTCACCTATGTTATTAACTCGGCCCCAACCCTTACTTTAAGTTCATTAAAAGCAGACCTCTTTGCTCACGAGGACTGGTGATGGGTGACATATATCCAACCCCTACTCCCTATTCCATAGCAGAGCATCAGAAGAGGCAAACAAAGTCCCTTGTTGTAGAATAGAAAGCACCAAGGAAGCACTGCTCTCTGGACTGGCCCGTTACAGTTTTCTCCTTGTGCCATATACCGAATGCTCTTTGGAAGAGTTTTTCCTATGGTCTTTCGGATCAGATGCAAAATGTCGGGAAGATGCCTGGGGCGACATAAATCATTAAGAACCATTGTCTCAGGCTGTCTGCGAGTTCATGTATCTTTTACACATGGTTTTTGACCATGAGGACAATAAACTTATATTTAGTATGGAAGTGTGGAGTTTGTTGAAATCAGAAGCCTTTAGGAACTGAGGCTGATATGCATAATGCTGTGTTTGACTTTTTTCTGGACTAAACGTAAAAGCTAATCAAAATATATTTGCAAATAAGATAATTGAAATACAGATTAGTGCTTTCCTGGACAATATACTTATTTTGTTCACTTAAGACTTCTTCCTGCTGAGTTGTGTGCTATAGTATCAGACGTGGCTTCTTTTCTCTATATGAATATAATCCTCCAATTTACAGCAGTTTTTCCCTTTCCCAACTCTCTTTAATCTACATATGCTTACTGAAAACATTCTGGAAAGGCAGGTGTGCTAAGCACAGAGAAGAAAGGATAGCCTGTGTCTCATTATGGCCATTACATGTTTTCCAAAACTGTTCCTATTTTTTTTTTATTCCTTGCTGAATATATTTGGATTCTTGTTCAATATATATGTATGGTCTTTAAGTTTTATTGGATAATTTATTTATGGTTTAGTTTCAGTCAGATATTTTTATGTAGACTTTATTTTTTTGTTTGTATAGATAAATAAATCTATACATATTATATGTAAATACCTTTTCCAAATAGACACAGCCTTTCTTATGGCACTTTTAATCATCTGGAACAGAAAAGACAATCTTAAACTACCTGTAGGCCTGTCACAAAATTTAGAGGCAAATTCATAAACGTTCATGTTTATTTTTTAACAGGAGTGCAATCCTATGTCAAATGGGAATTTGTTATAGATTAAAGACAGTTGCATTTGTCTTTGGAGTCAGAATAAAGAACAGAGGTTGTGTGCTCTTTTTCTGGTTGGATCTATTTAGAAGCTACTGTGGCTAAAATCCTTGTGAGCCTGCCTGCTTGCTCTGTCTTGGCTTCCAGCTTTCCTAAGGCTTCAGAACATCCTGGGATTCAGAGAAGTTGTTTGTTTATGGGAATAGTGAATAAGAAATACTTGCATGTTTTTTTTTTCAAAACCCTCACTGCAGACGGCAAGGCAAAACAAAGGAGGGTGCCCAGTTTGTTCTATAAACCACCCTGATGCGGGAGCAAGTGAGTTAAGAGTCAGGAAGGGAGGCCTCGTGACCCTAAGAATTTCACCTGCAGCAATACTTGATGCATTCCAAGGCCCTAGAACTGGGAAATTATCTAATCTTGTGGAAAGAGAAACTAGCAAATCGGGTTGAATGTGTTGCAGTATAGTGCAAGAAGAAAGGCTCTTCAAGCAAGGGCAGCAACACTGGGCAGCAATGTGACATTGACTTCCCTGCATGGGAATCAGTGTTCAGAGCCCCCTTAGCTCACTGCTAAATCTGCCACCATGACTTTGGTTTATCTAGTGACAGGATAGTTAGTTTTGGGGACAAGATAGTTTATTTGCTCAGAGTAGAACAGTGAATGACACTGGGCCTGAAAGGATGCCACTGATTTTACTGAATGG
This sequence comes from Crypturellus tataupa, assembly GCA_034781795.1. Lineage (NCBI taxonomy): Eukaryota > Metazoa > Chordata > Aves > Tinamiformes > Tinamidae > Crypturellus > Crypturellus tataupa. The sequence continues at coordinate 9,506,709 of JAWLRI010000215.1, forward strand.
TGCTCATTCAGAGTTTCCACAGTAAAAAGGAATAGCATCAGTAGCCTCTTTTCATAACAAAATTAAAATTTAGCCAATATTGCTTCTGTTAATTTTCAAAAGAATAAATATGTAATGATCACAGCAGCTTTCTAGTTTTATTTCTGCTCTCTAGACCATAGCATGAACTGTGTCCCACTTGTATTTTCTTCTGGTTTGATATTAAAGCCTTTGTAGAATATTTTAAGTATTTTCATAACAACCATAAATCATGAAAGGTAATATTCACTAAAGATTCATATGTAAATCTTTGTGTTCTTGAAGTATATTTCTTGTTTATGTGCAGTATGAATTTAATGGTACGTATCTGAGTAAGCCACTGTTGTTTGTTGCCACTGGCTAGTTTGTAACAGCCATATGATTAGCACTGAGAGAAAAGTAATTTGAGGACAGGTTTCTTGGTTTAGGCTTGCAACTTGAAACACGATCTTACTGTGTGTTGTGGGATTTCTGTGCATTTTTATCATTGCTGAGCTTCTCTGTACCACCAAGTGAATTAAATATCTCACCATTTATTTTTCTCAGAACTCAGCAGAACAACATTAAAATCTAGCCCTGGGATATTGCTGGAGATAAATAACTTAAAGTTTGGTATAGGAAACACAGTCAAACCAAGATTCAAAATGCCCATTTTGTGCTGGGCTTTGTACTTTTTCTGCAAGAATGAGAGAAGCAAGAGAAAACTTTAACAGTGAGAAGCTGTTACCTCTATAATATTATCAGAAAGTCTTTTCATAGTCACCTCCTCTTTACTTTTGTAAAGCAGATGATTTATGAAGGGATTTCCTTCCCTGTTTGTCTAGTGCATGGGCCTGTTTCCACTGTCATTTGAGAGTATTATTAAAGATAATCAAAAGATATTTAGGCAAAAATATCATTAGGCAATTAAACAAATTTTAAGATTTAAGTCCCATTCCTACACATGAATGGGGTAAACACAAACATAATGTTTTTAAAATTACTATTTTCTGAGTTTGCAGCCAAGTTAGTACTGACAAATATATCAGTAGGATTTGGTTTGGAAAAAGAATCCTATGTAAAGAATACTCTACTTGGTGAATCAAAAATCTGCCTAGCCCTTTTTCTGTTGCTAACACTTGCCATTACCAGCTACTGGGACAGAGTAGGCATCAGGTAATACCGCTACAAATACTACAATATGTCCTTTTAGATTCCAACAATTTCTCTCAATAATCTCTTTAGCCAAAGGCTGGAATTTTATGTTTGATGGACTTTTTTCCATGAATGTACCTAATTATGTGCCCAATTCTGCTTTACCCATTTGTTTTCTCAGAACAGAAAATACTAGTTTATGTGATCAGAGCTGCATATTTTGTGTTATAAGTACAAGAGAATACATGCAAGTAATTTATGTATCATTTCAAGAAAAGGAAAAACAACATCTCAGTTTTGAGATTAACACCGATGCTTTTGCTAATGATTTGGCTGATGGACTAAAGAGCATGATTTTTAAGTAATCAAAAATACACTATAATAGAGGATTAGAATTCAAGATGTTCTTGATGAAGGGTGGTTGTTTGCTGGAACAACAGAGTGAATGCCCTCAGGAATGTGAGGAGTAATGCTAGAATACTAACTTAAAAAAACAGGATAGGGAATAAATTGCTATGTGATAAAAGCTTATGCAGTAATGAATCTGGGTTGCTAGTTAATCATAAGCTGAATGTTAAGAGTAGCATAGTGTTACGAAGGAAAACAAATGCCATAGACAGCATATGCAGGACACATCCTCTTCTTTTATTCAGTGCTAATAGAAGTCAACTGGAGTACAATGTCTGGTTGTGGTACTGCAACTAAGAAAGCATTGAATCATTTGGAAAGTTCAGATGAGAAGAAAATGAAGAAAAATCTAGAAAACAAGGCCTACAGGAGCATGAATTTCCTCAGTCTGTAGAATAACTGAGCTGCACAAGATTGTGGTATTCTTACCCACCAAAGTGACATTCTTATGTTTTGAAAATCCTTAAGGAATAGGGAAAGTCTGCATCAAGTTTTGTGGTTGACTGATTTGAAAGACCAAAAAGAATAAGAACTATCGTGAGGTTGTTTTTTTCACACTCTTCAGTAAGAAATAGGTGATCAATAGCCCCCCTGTCATTTTACTGAAATTAGAAGTTCGGTGCCTCACAAAACATCGCGTGTGACACCTGTCAGGTTGATCTGCTGAGGCAGATACATGAGAGAGAACAAGTGAGTATTAGCATAACATTTCCAATACATATTTGACTTTGGAAATTTACAGCTGAAGTATGTGGGTCATAGCTCACAGTCACTTGATTTCATAATGTTTTACATATCCCCAAGATGTTTGAAAGTTATATACATTCTTCAAATCAGCCTTTTTAATATATTTGACAGACTCAAACCTGCCGTAGATGGGACAACATTTAACATGTGCAGTGTGAAAATACATATTCATAATACAAAATCTAAAGCATTATCATTTCAGTTCGTTCATGTCTGTGAGAAAATGGCAGGTGAAAGATGGATAGAGGAGGTTAAGTGATGTTCTTGTAGATTTGCTATGATGTGTAAGATAAAAGAGACCCATTAAATTGTATATCTTATTTATGGAGAAGCAGAAGTAGCCCCAATGGATTGTCAAATACCTTATGAAATATCACCAAGCATAGTAATGTGTTCTTGTTAATAGTTTCATTGTTTTTTCTGGGGTCAAGTAGTAAAACAGATATTCAAAGGATATTTAATCTCTTTGTACATTTTGAAGCCATTTTCTGTTAATTATTTTTTTCATTAGAATATCACTTTTTCATTGCATTTATCTCTGATTCAAATAACTTAAAAGTTAAGAACATACTCAAAATATATTGTTGACAGTTTGCTAGTTTGGTGCCAAGAAAATAAAATATTTTTTGGATTATGAAAGATATTTGCAGAGCTTCTATGTTTTGATATTTTTTATTCCTTAATTAAAGAATCAAAACACAACTAGCTGAAGTTCTAGCTTGTACTGGAAAAATCTTCAGAAAATAAAGCATAAATCATGACTGGTTAACGAAGATTTTCATTTTTGGTGTTCGTTGATCACATAGTTATTGGTTCGGTTTAATATAACTTCATATAAAGATATTTTCTTATTTTAAATAACAAGAGCATTTGTTGCATTGACTTGAAGGATCCTGAAACTACTTTTAAACAATCATGGGTTAAGAGGTAAATGCTATGAAGGGTTAGAATTTTTGTAAGAAATCATGCAGTAATTTCATAATCATCTATTTGCAGGAGCAAATGCAATCTCAGTTTTTTGCAACTGTGCTAAGACACTGTGTGACATAGGACACACTCTACGCTTGCTAATGCTTTAGCCTTAACTTCTGTGTCAGGTCTGGTGATTAATTTGCTACTACATTTACATGTTTCCATGTTGCTTTCTGGTTTTGATTTGTTGTGTGTGTGTGTGTGTGTGCTTAATTATAGCAAAAAGATTAGTTTGAAATTTCCCTGTTTTCACTGTTTATAGTTTTTGCTACCTGTATCCAGCATGATTGAGGTTTGAAGGGACATCTGGAGATCATTTAGTCCCACCCTTCTGCTCAAGCAGAGTCACTTAGAGCACATTGCACAGGATCTGAATATGTCCAAAGAAGGAGGACTCCACAGCCTCTCTGGAAAAACCTGTCACCATCACAGTAAGGAAGTTTTCCCTCACATTCTGAAGAGATTTGCAATTTTGCAATTTTATGTATATATATAAGTATGTATATAATGCCGGCATGGTGAATAGAGAAATAGCACAGCAGGTTCATACGTGTGATTGTTGAATTACTTGGGTACCATCATGAAGCTGTTAAATACAAGGGCTACTGTAAGAATTGCATTGCCATGAGTCTCATAAAAAGACTTATAATGACTTTTCAGAGACATGGCTTGAACAAACATTTTGCTGTTCTTCTAACTGGAAACAAGCGAACACCATGGCGTGAGGTAGAAACCTTCAAAACAGAAACTTTCAGCAGGAAGTTTCAGCTGCAACTTTCAAAACTTTTTCCATTCATATAACGGGAGTAATTCCCAATAAGGTACTCATACATTTAAAAAAAAAAAAAAAAAAAAAGGAAAGAAAGAAAGAAAAAAGTGAGACTGGAAGGTTATTTTTCCTCCCTGTTCTGTATATAAAGCCTTTCAAAAATATTTCTGTTTCGCCACTACTTCAGGTTTTATTGCATACATGGCAAGTTGGAATGAAGCTCTGGGCCAGCAGAAGGGAAGCAGACCTGCTTTAGCGCCTGCAGCCGGGCTCGAGATGCCTGAGCAAACATCCCATTGTGCACACAGAGCCCGTGGGGAGAAACCCGGCACCTGGAGCGAGCCCTTCCCACCGCAAGGTTTCGTGCGGAAATTTATGGGCCTGTCATTCTATCAGTTGAAAGGGTTTCCGTTTATGGCCTAATGCTGTGAGTTTAATATCTAAAGTTATGGAAGGGAAGGGATTTTTTTCATTTTGTCTAAGCCTTTATGTAGCTGAATTATATTTTGGTGATCCCCGGTATCCATAGTTACAGTATTTTCCCACTGACACAGCAACACTTCCTGGTGAAGTTTCCCTATAGCTCAGCCAGCAAGCATGTCCCAGCTCCAGCTTCTGTTTCTCCAGTTAAAGCTGATTGCACTTATACAGCACTCTGCTTTCTGCCTCCTCCTTTCTTGGGGTGCACAATTGCCAAGAAGATTTGTATCTGCCAAGAGGAAAATAAAATCCTGAAAGTGGGTGCCAATTAACAAAACAAATACATTGTAGCTTGCTCGGTACCCAGCAGACCAAACCGGCTCTCGCTCAGCAGAAAGGTGTTGGAAGGGGAAATAAACGGAGCACTTAGGCCCTGGCAGCCCGGAAGGGCACAACGTTTTTACCAAGGACCGCATTTCCGCTTCGTTTTACTGAGTGAGACCGTATACTTTCTCCTCTCCGTACCCTGCCCACAGTGCCTAATTAATTCACATCAATTTTGAAAGAATACATGATTAGCTGTCCTAAGGCTAAGCAGCAGCATATTGAGTCACACGCTAGAAGGCCTAGTTTGGGCACTGGCTCAGGATGGCAGGATCCACGCCAACATAAGAAGCTAAATTGGTTGCAGGGCAGGGGGTGGGGACCCTGCCAACTAACTGCCTCGTCTCATGGCACCATCTGCCAATTTGCAGACTGATGTTGGCATCAGATCTGAAAGAGCCACTTATCCCCTTGTACAGCTATAGGCCACAGGAGTGAAAGGAGAAACGTTTGAAAATAAGAAAGAAGTTGACAAAAAAAAGTGCATCTTGTGTAGCGCAATGCACAATGCCTGTCAGGATGTGGTCTACAGAGGAGACACATTTCTTAAGAAATGAAGTAATGGACCTATGATTATCATATCTTAGAATCTCAGATTCCTAAGGATCTATGGTGAATACACCCGGATATACTAGATGTCAAGAGTGGTTTGTTTCACACATATACTGGCACATACAAAACTAACCTGCCAAATCTTAATCCTATATAAGGAGTTTCCAAATCCTGAAATCACCAGATTCTTTGGTGATATGGTCTACTTTAGGTCTCCAAAAGTAGTCAGATAAGTGGAAAGGCATTCTTCAAAAATGTAAATTAATTTCAAAGCTACATTTGGGGGTAACTTGGTTAAGAACCAAACAGTTCATGAAGTACATTGTATTCTTTGAAACCATTCATCTTCAAGGGGCAGCTTCAATTCAGCGCTGTGTCAGTGAGTCACCTGGACCTGTCAGGAGTCCTTCATCTCCTTCTCTATCTAGCAAGAAAACTGATCATAAGCTTCTTGGTTCCCCATCTCCATGCAATGGTTCCTTTGTCAAGTTAAATTCAACAACTACAAATGTTGTCTCTAAATACAAGATCATCTAGGCATCCAGAGTGACAGCACATTAGATACTGCTACATTGTTTAGACTACTCATTTATTTCTATTTCTGATCCTACCTTCATCTACAGTGCTATTAATAAATTTTTTATTAGAAATCTGAAAAAATCTTTCTCCCACTTGAAGCCACCAGAATGAAAAGGGAGGCTTCAGGAGTCTACAATGATGTAACATCAGAGAAGACTGATGTTTGCAGCTTCTTACTGCAGAAGGTTCTCGCAAGTCCTGTTTGACGTTATGGAACACTGCAAGGTTCATTCATTCATTCATTCCCAGAGGTATAGTGCCTTCAGGCCAGTAAGTCTTACCACCTTATTACTTTTTCTCTGAAATAAAATCTAGGAAATCTCACCTGGAAGAGATGAAAACATATTCCTTACCTTCCTCTTCGTTTTGCCCTCCCCTTCCCCTTTTCCTGGAAAATTCTCTAGTTTCATATGGGTATATTTCTCAGTTTTGCTTACTGAAATGACTTGATGACTGCTGTGCTCTCAGACTGTACACAGGTAGGTAAGCTTCATTTCTTCCTTGGTGTCTGCTCTAACAAAAGAGCTTGAGAAGGCAGCTCCATGGGAACCATGTGGAGATCACATGGGAATGTCATCAGGAGAAGAGAAATCCCCCCTGCACAGAGGCGCTTCAGGAGTTCTGCACAGGTCCATGATGGGAAGCTATACATCTCTTATTTCTCATTGATACCTTACTTAAATTGGCCCCTGGAGGCTGTTGGTAACCATCTTAAATTAGAGAAGCCTAGAGCAAAGTGCCTGAGGCTGCTTCTATTTCCACCATAACTGGTCCGGCACCAAGAAAGTCCTTAGATTACAGAAAAGCAAAGCTACCTTTGTACCATTCCACACTGCAGTGAGTACTGAAATGAGTTTTCAAAATTCACTCATGAATTTTGGAAGCTAGAGAAATAAATGATCAGTATTTATCAGTCCAGATCAGTGTTATCAGCTTTTTTTTTTGTTATAAATGATAACTGCAAAAGTAAAAAAAAAAAATTCTAGGCATCTTCAGCATTTAAAGTCTAGTGTCACATGGCTCTATGTTGTATTTTGTATGTGTTTTGTCATAAGCAGGTATCATGCATCCTATTCATTAACTGATAATGTTTGTTCTGCATTTTACACAATATTTTACCTGCATTTACACTGTACTGATGATAGATCTAGTAGGCACTTGTAGTGGCCCAGGAGAGTTAGCATTTTCTTTCTGAGATATTACAATATATGAATTAAATTATTTTTAAAAGACTCAAAAATGGGTGATATATATCAGAGTAGGAAAAGGAATACAATCTCTTTAATATTAAATGATGAGTATTAATATTTAATGGAGTAAAAAATCTTAGTTTTTGTTGCTGTGTACAGAAAAATGGGCAATGTTAGTCTGTACTGAGTTATCTAGAAATGGAGTCAAAATGTTGAAAATTACAAAAGTATGAAGTGGTGAAATATTGCAGCACAAAACTATGATATATTGAAACTCTCTTGCCAATTCTGGTAGAACAAGCAGCCCCCCCCCTTTTTTTTTTCTCAGATTTACCAAAAAGGCTGAAGTAACCAAAGAATCATCTCTGAATTTTGGGAGGAACATCTGTCAGTGAAGTGAGAGAACAAAAACAACAATAACAACAAAATATAAGGAGGAGTTTTTTTGGAAGAAATAAAAAAGTAATGCAGGTGAGAGATCAAAGGTGAAAATGGTTACAGTCAGGAGTTAGGAACCTTTCCTGATGTGATTATTTTGGCAAACTGTATTCGCTAGAAATATCTTTTTGTCAACACCTGACATTCAAACCGAATGAAATTGAAATCAGCAGAATAAACAGAAAATCAGGTAGAAAACAGAAATATGAAAGCAAACAGCTGATGGTAGCATGAAGGTGTGAATGTGACCCAAGAAGACCAAAAGAAACTTGGGATAAGCAGTCACAAAGCACCCTTCACATAGCTGTTTTCTGCCTATGAATTGCAGCACATATGGTCCTTTAGCAGAGGGTCTCAGAACAGCGGGTTAGTTTACATACCATATGTATGCAATTGGTAGGCACAACGGGGTTGCGTTAAGGTTATTGCATCTGCCCTGATTCGGAATTCCCTTGTATTTTTAGGTTTATGCCGGACAGTAATGTTATTTTAACAGCTTTTGTGTTAAATTTCACATGTTTTTTTAAACAACATTATAGCTTCCTTTATTTTCTTTTTATTAATTTTGACTTTGTAATAGGGTCTCTGGAGACTTAAAATTGAAACACACTGTAGAATGATCTCTGTTAGAAGTTCTGCAGTCTCAGGAATGATTATCAGCAAAACCCTGGACTGTCTAACATCTCTCTGTACAAATGAATACTGAGCATTTTGCATTTCCAGTAAGTGCATTCAGAGAAGTGTGTGATCTGTAAATCTACTCACCTGAGAATTTTTGGAGATAATGTATTTTTCTGAATGCCAATCAGAAGTAGTTTGTTTATGGTTGTTCAGTAGCTTGATTTCAAGCAGTTTTGTCTGGATGTCTTGGTCACTCACTTATTATTTCTGGTTTGTGTGATGGGGGTGATGTAACCTTTAGAGTCAAGCTGGATATTTCACAATGACAAGTATTCTCAATTGCTACCTTAAATAATAATGGCAAATATGTTACCCTGAATGTTACTCTCAGTTACTCTTAAGAAAAAAAAAAAAAAAAGAGATATGAGCAACATCAGAATGTGTTTTTCCAAAACTTTTAAAACAGTGTTTGTGAAGGAATTTTGCACTATTTTTACTATTTTACAATCAGCATTCACACAAAGAAACTGAATGGTTTGGAAAGAAGGTTTTAAGGGTCTCTAAGGTGTATGTATGCAAAGTTTCTGTTAACAATGTCTCTGTTGCTTCACATCTTCGTTTTATTTTTGTCCACAGTATATCATTCACCACCACACACAGCAGACAAGCAGTGCTCTAATAGGCATCTTGTAAGGTGAAGTACACCTCAGACTATAGCTTGGAGCGGTTACTGGAACAATTTAAGCATTGGTTTACCTCTAACTTCCTAGTGCCAGAATTAATAGTGTCTGGCAATTGCATCAGTATAGTGAAAGCAACAGGAGATGGCAAGCACATTCACAGAACACATTTTAAGCATAGCTTAAACTCTTCTGTAAATGCCTTTTATGGTAGACAAGCAGTGGAAAATTATTATCCTTGCACTGAGAAATCTGTGGTTACTTCATCTTCCTTCCAAAGAGAGAGAACTCCTGCAAAGTTTCATGTGGGCCAGTAGTTTCACTTGCAAAAAGGAAAAATAAGAAATAGTCAGTGAAACTCCATAGCTGTGATGACAAGCTAGAAAGCTACTGGAGCTGGGAAATGTAGTGCAGGTGAAAAACACCATAGAGAACATACCATAGCTTATGCGAATGTGAAAAGCACTAGTCATTTGATTCTAATCAAGACATATATCCCTTTGAGATGGCCATACATGTGGAAGAGCTCTACCCGAGCATTTTCCTGATGGGAACAACTGGCTTTGTGCACAGCAGCATTACTCATACCTAGAGTTGGGTGGGCAAAGGAGAACAGAGGCTGTCCTGTCTGCTGCCACAAATAGGTAGAGGTGAGAATCCCTCGCGGGACAGCTCATAGAGGGGCCATAGGATTCAGTCCTATTCACTTCAGAAATGTTTTACAGTCTGGAAAAGAAGCCATAATTCAGGGGGGAATGAGTAGAATCTGTCCACTCTTCTCCTGTGTGCTGCCTTCCTATGTGCCTGGAGGAGTGAATTTCTGCTGGAAAGTTTAGATCCTAATCTGGAAAAAGCATCCTGCTCAGAAAAGAAAGTTCATCATGTGTGCAAGCGGAGCTGAAGACAGTGTGAGCTTAACTTCTTTCCTGAGCAGATATCCTGGTAGGAACATGCAAGACAGAAATGAAAGGTGACAGCAGTAGTGGACTGTAAAACGTAGTCTCCAAGTGAGATTCAACCATATATTTAGAGCTGGTGTTTATTTTGCGAGAATACAGAGATATCCAGATTCTTGAAATCTGCTAAAACAATGCAAAATTGATTCACTTAAAGGGAGGCTTTATATGGTGTGTTAATAAAAAATGCCAGTGCCATGCTGCCAGGCATTACTGTCATTTGCAAGCTTGTGTGCACAGCTCATGCTGGTACCATCAATATTGTATTTAAAGCAATGTTGTATTAAAAGCATGTCGATATGACTAACTGGCCCGATAGGCAGTTTATGTTGTGTCTCCATAGCCCGGTCGAGTGAATGCCAAAAATCTCTATCCCTGAAGTGATCTCAGAAGAAGCAGTTGTTTGTGAGTTTGGTGTTTGGTGTGAGTATGGTGTCATGATGTGATACTATTTTAGGAGCAGCTCAACCTGGCACTATGACGTGGAAATAATGCTATCATAACAATAATCAATATTAGTATTGTTACGAATAAGTTATATAACCAAAGGCCAGTTTTAAAACAAAAAAAAACTATACAGCTGCTAAGCTGCCACCACACCAAATGATCCACAAGCATGCTAAGGGCTTCTGTATTTCTTCTAAAGAAATCCTGAGCAGGATTTTCAAGTAATTTACAGAAACTATATTCTACAGGCTCTTGGCCTTACATAATAATTATTACAATTAGTCTGATTTGTCTGGAACTCACTTGAATTTAGTCATTTACTCATTTAGCTCTTTAATTTCCAGAGCCATCCTTGATGTTAGGATCTCACAGCAATTTATACAACAGCCTATTTAAGCTTTTTTCAATATTGAGCTATTTCCTTAAAATACAGATATAGCTAATGCACACATTCTGTATACTTTAGCTGCATTTTGTAATAGATAGAAAAAATCGGAACCATTTGCTCAATATCCAGAAATCTTAGACAAGTGCACTGCACCAGCAGGTGCTAATAGGAATTGGAGAAAGGCCTATAGCTGCTTTGATAAGTTCCTGCCTGTAGCTGTGTCTGTGATAAGGGTAAACTGTCACACTTCCTCAGTGTGAGCTATTGGGTAGGTGGTATATTCAATGCAATTAGGGTTTGCCGATCAAACTCTCCAGAGTGCCCTTGGACATGTAAATATCATAAGCATCTGAAGACCTATCTGCTGACTTATCAGGTGGCCCTTATCAAAAAATGCTACTTGTAAATTGCCCAAATTATTCCCCAATCATTTAGTATCTCCAAACTGTCCTTTGAAAATTTTGTTTTTAACCTTCAGTCATTATTTACACTATAAGAATGATTTTTGCAGCCTTTTAAGTTACTGATTTGAGGGTTTTTTTTTTCTATTTTGGATTTTGTCTTGCATTCCAGCATACCTTTGGCCCTTGGCAGGTTGAAAGGTGTCTCTGTCAGGAAACATCATCGTAGAGAACAGGAGACACTTCGCAGCACAGCAAAATAGGTGTGGTGGAGGGCGAGAGAAAATATCAGAAGCATTGCAAGAATACCTTTTTGTTTTGTGTTCCACGGCTTTAAAAGTTTTCAGCGGCTACGAGCCATTAAAAGTGCAACTTGCTGACAACTTTTTACATGGAATGTCAGCTTTGTGTGATTTGAAACAGCTGAAATAATAAGTCCCAAATGAGTGGCTCACAATACTGAAAGGAACATAAGCTTATATTTTAATAGCAAGACCTTTGTAATTAGTGACTGGTGTAGACCAATTGATGGACTAGCTAACTTTTTTTTTTTAATGAAAACATCTTTGGTCTCTATATCTTTTTCCACTATTTGCATCATGGAAAATCCTGGCAGAAAAACATTTCCTTCTTAAGAGTTCTTCTGATCCTACTGTTCCTTTTCCTTACCTGCTTTGATAAAGATCATCGCCATATTTTCTATTTTGACCCACCTACAATTACAAAATAGGGATGTTGTAAACAAAAATGCTGCTTTCAGGCAAATGTTCATTACTGTAATGAAAACAAGACAAATAAAAATAACTAGTACTGTATCTGCTGAAAATGTTTTTTAAAGTTTGCCATGAGGTGTCAGCAGCTCTTTAATTTTCAGAAGCCTTTTCTGACATTAGGATCGCACAGCAATTTACATAGCAACTTGCTCAAACTCTTTCAACAGTGTTCACATATTTTTCTAACATGAAGATTTTTATTTAGGAAGTCCTTAAATATTTCCATATGACTAACTCAGATGTATCTATCCATTTTTTAGAAATACAGTTATACAGGCAAAATGTGTAATGTGCAAATGTGCATAAATTATTAAATGCTATACTTCCAATTAGCTTGGTTTATTTACCTGATGCCCAGCATCTGAACTACTGCCATTAAGCTCATAAAACTCTAGCTTCTCTGAGAAGACAAATGTCACAGTATTATGGAAGTTAGCAAAAATATCCATCAGCATAGCTTACAAATAACATTTTTAACAAACTTAAGAAACAACTGTGAGTTTTTGCATAAATATGTTAGATTTCATTGCAAATACTGTCTCTTCAGGTTTCTCCAGGTGGCAATGTGTGTTAAGAAATAAATGGGTATGTCCAGAAAAGCTTCTTTCTTCCCATGTTTATTTCCCCAAGTTAATTTAGTTGATAAATACACTGTTATTCTAATGTTTAGAAATATCTTCACATGGAAAATAGAGCTGGAAAATTTAGAAAGACCACGATCGCTGTGTTTCTTAACATAGGAGGACTTGGGAAAAGACAAAGCAAACTTAAGAGGAAAAATCAAAGCCTATATTTAGTTGAGCTACCTACTGCCACCTACGTCCTATGTTATCACTGTGCCTTGAATCAATTGAAATGAAAGTTCACTGAGACTCCTGCTCTGATAACTTGTTTCTGGAAAAACCATCCTAAAATTAAACCTTATTGCGGGTAGGACTGCATACATTCCTGCATGAGGACATTACAAAATCATTGCAATAAAAAACTGCTTAAATCCTGTATATTTGTTTTCAGTTGTTAGGTCGATAACTTCATGCTGAACCCAGGAGTTGCTGTTATGTTCAGTAGTAAGCCTCACGGTAGCACTATTCTACTGATCTAGCTGAAAATTTAAAATGCTCTGCAGACCTGAACCCATAACAGCTGAAGTAATGTTCAGTGTAGGAGCACTGACACTTTGTGGCACTCTATATCTGCATTCACACCTGGATATTTCATTGTGAAGTCTGCAGAGAAACCAGCAGAGTTTAGCCAGATCACCAGATTTTTATTCTGAATGATATCTGATGAGAGTTAAGACATGGAATGTGGACAGAAAACACTCAAGTATTTTTTAATAATTTTTCTTTATCTTGAACACATGAGACCAAAGAAGGTGTGAGAAGGATATGGCCTGAGCTAGTTATTCTGTATTACCATAAAGCATGTGTGGAAAGTGATTTAAGAGCAGTAGGTCATGCTTCTCTTTGAAGTTCAGATACTGCCACATCTTTCTGAAGACATAATCCTGCAAAGTGCTGAGCACCCTGGCTGCCATCCAAGAGAACACATAAACACATGCTTAACTCTAATCATAGGGCTAGGCCTCGTGTGTTAATGTTGACATGTGCTGAAGTGCTGGGCTGCATCAGTGCCAGAAGGTTCAGCATCCTTCAGGATTGAATCCTCAGTCAATAAACTAAAGTCTACAACTTAACAGTAAGCCCTGGATTCTGTTTACATTTCCTGCTTGTATCTTAAAAAATAAAGCAGTGCCTGTTAAACACACAAAAAAATCCTTGCTTCTTTGAGAAAATTGACATAGATGGAGGCACAAAAGTGCATTTTAAGAGAGGCAGGCAAGGAACAGAATTCTTGTTTCATTTGGCTGCATGCAACCTCCTGCCCTTTCCCAAATAATCCCTTAATGACCTGCTAGCACATAGAATATTGAGGATCCATTTACGAGGCACTTGTCTGTAGGAGTTGGCTTTTGCAATTGTCTCAGGTGGCAGGACTCAATTCTGGGCCAAGTCTTGGGCTAAAGTTCCACAGCAGAATTTAAGCTCATTCCCACTCCTAATTTGGGGATTTTGCCATTTTGGAATGACTAAGTAGTTATCACAATCCTTTTTTTTTCGATTGTTTCTGGTATCTGCATCAGGTAGATGCTAAAACTCACTCTTCCAGAAAGTTGGACTTTCTAATGAGCTGAAATTCAAGCCTGCATAAGAAGAGTTTATACTCTTAAACCATGTACACAGATGTAATCTTAGGGTGGCTACTTATGAACTAGACCTTCATGTCTGAAGAAAATAACAAAATAGAAAACAATCCAGAGAAAAATTGCACGGTATTAAACTCACCTACAGCACTCTGCTATTACCACTCTTGTTCTCCTTTCTCCATGGACAGAGTATCCTTCAAATGCATAGCTACAGTCAGCACATGAACAGGCTAAGGAATGAAAATGGCTAATTGTCCAACTAAATATGAATTAATGAATAACTCTACGCACTTGCAGATCTTGTTTAGATCTCCATTTCTACAAATGCTGATTTAAATTTTATTTTGGCTACTGAGTGAATAGGAAAAGATTTCTTTTCAAAGATTGAAAGAAATCTTTTGAAAGATTTTGGTAAATAAGTGGGAACTTAAAGATGATTAAACGCAAAATGTAAATGTTATAGAAACAGTTCTTAAGGCTTGAGAAAACTTATCGAAATTGTTTAATTGTTTTAATTATATATCTGTTCTGACTCTGAATACACTGAAGGAGTATGAGAAAAACAGGTCTGACAGTAGGAATGATCTAATTCTGAATAAAAATCGGATCCTGCAAGATGCCTGTCTGTCAACTTCGAATTTACAAGCACAAGAGAATGACCTGGGTCTTGAGACCATTAGATCTGTATCAGACAGAACCAAAAGAACTTCCAGATGTTACGGATACAATTTTACATGAATATAAGAATGCAGGATAGGAGTATTGTTGCTAAGTGGTAATATATCCTTTGTTAAAATTTCCTAACATTATAACAGGAATTATCAGTTATTCCTGAAAGTCTCTTTCTCACTAAAAACTTAGGAAAGTGTTAGCCAAGTACAGTATGTTCGTTTCTGCTTGTTGGGGTTAGTCATATTCAATGATAATAAAAGTAGAAAATTTTGGCTTGTGCCTGATACTTTAAATTCACTCTCAAAAGTACAGAATTTAAAGAAGTTGTAACAGCTTTTTGGGCCTCAATCCTCAACTGTATAATGGAAAATTTCTTTTTCTATCTTAATATGCTTTTTCAAAGACATTTTAGGACTCTGGTATCCTGCCCTTTTGGTAGAAAGTGACTGGACTTGATGATTTACAATCTATCTCCTTTCCAGATACCTATCTCTCTTCAGATTGTAAATTCTTGAGGATTCCTTTAATATGAATTGTTAGCACCTCATCCATATCTGTGATTTTCTCTCACATGTGCTATTAGATTAAAAATACTGAATAGTAATACTTGGGCTCCATTCACCCTATGGTGCTAAAAATTACATTAATTTACAGTTAGTTTTTAGATAGAAACTTAAATAATGTGCTAAGAACATCTGGTACTTTCCTAGTTTCTATCACAAATTCCATTTTTTTTTTTTTTTTTTTGTAGTGCTATTCCATTATTATGCATAAAAATGCACTTTATGTGATGATATTTAGAACATTTCCATTTTTACTAAGCTTCACAAACAGAAGCAGCACTGGTTTCTGTGCTCTGGGCTCCTGTTTTGAGGAAGAGGGAAGCAGACAGGGTCAAGGATGGAAACTGTAAGCTGATACTGATTAACTTGACCTGATTGTGTGAGGGAAGTTATTTTAGAACATTTCTTTTATTTTTCTTAAAAGAGTAGTCTGAAAGGATCTTTTACAGGGATCTTTTTTCATATTCTGTTTTTGTTTAGCTATCATCTGCTGTCAAAGGTGTTCACACAGACCTGAACTATGAGTTGTGGCACTATGCTAAACTGCCTCCATTGGAAGATTTTTAGCGGTCCTTCTTTGAAGCTTTGGCCTTTAGCCTATGAGGGTCAAAACACATTTGGGAGCCTATATTATTTGTCACCAGGGACAGCCTAGGGTAAACCTAGAAGCACTCTTCAGAATCTACATGATTAAAGTTAAAATAGTATGTCTGGTATTTATACTGAAAAAAATGATTGAATTTTTTTTTTCTGTCTTGAGGCAGGTATAGCATGCCAAAATAATACATATAGTGTGTTTAATATATGTGATATGTATATATACATCTATAAAATATATATAAATTTTCCACGTCAGTACTTAGCCCATCAGAATTCTGATTTCTATAAGTTTAAATCAGTTTGTAAAGGTTCATTGAACTTGTGTAACCAGCTTAATTGTAAATGGTGATTCACAGATATTTTATCTTCAAAGCTACAAAAAGTAGTGTTGTCATAGGATATTGTTGCAGAATGGGTAATGAAATTCAGCACATGTATGGCTCTGATGCACTTTCTATGCACAGAATGTGTTCTAACTTTCCTAATTTCTATCCAAAAAGTTTTCCAGGAGAGGATGTATTCTTCATGAAGTGCTCTAGGAGATACCAAAAAGAGAGAATTATAGCAGAGTAGTATTTTTTAGCATCATTGCCAGAAGTCTTCAAAACTGTTAGGACTAGTAGGAGAGTCTAAATTCCCATAAAGTAAACATCCTTGCATTTTATGCAGCCAAAGATTATACTGTAAATCTAGAACTGCATTTTTACAGCATGGGAGAATATCAAGGTGGTAAGGAGTTGGCCCAAGGTTTTTGAAATCATTCTCCCTTCTCTTTGGGGAATTACTAAAAGGAAGTTGTAGGACCACAGATTTTTTGTATTCCAGATGCATTATGTAGCTGCTGCCATCTGAAACAATTCAGAGCTCTGGACCTGATTGTCCACAGCTCCATGTATTTAAAAATAGAAGAAAGTGAATAAGGAGGAATAACAAATATTCTTCCACAATATTTGTTATAAACTTTGCTCTAGTGTATTTCACAACATGCAACAATTAATAAGTCACTATCTTAGGAAGAAGGAGACCTGAGTTGTATTACTTGTCCTGTCATTAATCTGTTGTGCAGTCTAAGCAAGTTACTTCCTTTTCTGTGTCTTGGTTCTCATTTTCCTTTGTCTTTTCTATATGGAATATAAACTTTTCAGGATTAGACTGACAGGTCATAATTTGATGATATATACGCTAACACCAGCTTTATGACTCCAAGATCAAAAACACCACAGCTGCATAATGCAAAGGCCTAATCCAGTATAAACTCACTCTGAAGATATAGATGTTTTTTCAGTTTAACTCTGTACTAGCAGCGTTAACACTAGATCTGCCAAACCACCGGAACTCTTATCAGTTGTTGTCTTTGTTCTCACATTATTTCTAAAGTGAGTTTACAATATAAAGTCAGTGTAAGACCCCATACATTCTCTGTCTAATTCAACCGCAATACAGTTATATTCTCAAGCCTGATCTGGACCTATTCAACCGAAAGAGCCCCTGTGCAAGTCTGGTACCATACTGGATCAGGGAACTAGTCTCTCTGTAATAGTTCATATTGCATTTCGGGGATGCAGTTTCTGCTTGGAAACCTTAGTTATTTAGATAGTAAGTTCAAAATAAAACAAAAAAAAATACCACTGACTCTAAGTTAACTATTTGAGTTGTTCTTGATTTATGCTGGTGTATGTCAGAGGCGAACACTTTGCTTTTTCCTGAAGGGCTTAAAAAATCTTTTCCTTCATGCTTTAAAAAATAATTTTGATTTTTACATTTTCTTTCTTCCTTTCTTCCTTCCTTTCCTTTCCTTCCTTTCTTTCCTTTCTTTCCTTTCTCTCTCTCTTTCTTTCTCTCTCCATTTTTCTTTCTTTCTTTCTTTCTTTCTTTCTTTCTTTCTTTCTTTCTTTCTTTCTTTCTTTCTTTCTTTCTTTCTT
>JAWLRI010000215.1:9531622-9560655 GCA_034781795.1 Crypturellus tataupa
GGGGTTGGACTAGATGACCTCTAGAGGTCCCTTCCAACCTTAGGCATTCTATGATTCTATGATTCTATGATTTAGAAATTTGCTGAGGAAGCAAAATCTAAGGGTGAGGCCTTACAGAAAGATTACCTGAAACTTTCAGAACACTTTGTTACAGAAAGACAAATAATCACTATATTTCACTGTATATGCCACCATATTTGAAAATCAGATAACATATTTATATATAAGGATTTTAATCAATACGGTATACGGCTGTACATTAAAACCAGTAGTCAAAGACAGCAATACAGTATAATGTTAAGATTCATAGTGGATTGAATAAAATGTTTGAAATGAAAATTAAACAATGATTAAATGAAAAGGAAACTGATTTGTTTCACAGAGTAATCCATTTTGACATTTTTACTTAAAGAGGGCATGCTCCTGTGAAGTAATTTAATATTGAAAAACTGAGTTTGTTTGAGAGAAAAATTACATTAGAAAGTGTAGTCACCTTTCCAATTTGTAAAAGTTTTGATGGAGCAGTGGAAAGAATTCACCATAGATTTTATGAGTTTCACACAAAATTTACAGACTTTTGTTTTATGAGTTTCTAACCTTTCCTCTCTGAGGAGATGAAAGTAGAAGCTGAAGCCCATCATGAGTTTCAGTGCTTTATATATCTATTTAAAATTGTCCACATTTTTGAAAAGTCAGTCCTTTGGTTTTAATGCTCCTACTTGAAATGTTTTAAGTAGTTCTAAATGCTTCAGAGTTCATGAAGATTAAAGTGTTGTGCTGTTCTCGCAGTTTTGCATCTGTATCTGAAAGGCTAATTTGCATCTGTAGATGTAAGCATTTCAGCTTGCAGTAAGCTAATTCTTGTTTTTAAAAGCAGGCAAGATTTTCAGATGTGCTTAATCAAAGAGAGAAGAATTTAGTTCATTAGTTCTCTTATGGTCACTTGAAAAATATGTGATCAAAGGAACTAAAATCCACTATTCTATTCAAAACAATTGATTTTATATAATATAATTTTGGAGATTTTTTTTTCCATGTTACATTTGTGACACATTCACATATCACTTCACATACAAAATATTTCATATTCCCTTCACATGGGTTAAATCTGTGATATTTCAATGTGTACTGGTATAGAATTGGAGATGTATCAGGACATGAAATACTGAAGATTACATAGAAATTTGTAGCTGAATGGGAGAGTCAGGGTTGGATTACAATTTGTGGTTAAGCAACTTGGTGTTCCAGGGCAAAACATCCCCGGATGGGTAGGATTCACCTCATGAACACTCACAGCAGATCAAACAAGGACTAAGAATGTTTTCTATGGGGTTGAAAATAATTTGACCTATCACTGCACAATAAACAACTCCCTAGTACAGCATCACTGGTCTGGCAACAGCAGCAGGGAGTGCTTTATTCCTTACGTTGCCAAAGAGGTCCTACTATAGCTGAGCTGTTTCCTAATATTGGCAGTAGTAAAAGTGCACCTCACATGCACCTCACACGGTGCATTGCCTTTTTCTGTCGGGTTTAATGTGCTTTCTTTGTGTGAATTTTTATCCTCTTGCCAAGTCAGGAAAACCTATTAGGAAAGAGATAGATTTCTCTAATGAGCCTGCAGGTAATGCAAAATTTATATGTCTCCACCTGAAGCTGGGCAAAGCATGATATGGTACACAAATAAGACAGGAGATTTATTCGCTTTTTCAGAAGCCAGAACCATGGTTGCTACTGGGCATCATGACCCACTTGTTCATTTTTAGGAAGAAGGGGATACTTTCCATGGGAGAAGCTCAAGCATCAGATTTGCTCCTTGGAGCATTAATAAAAGGGCTCAGTTAGCTTCATCTCATTATTTTACTATGAGTATTGACTTTGGCCTAGAGTCATGTATAGATAAAATGGTGCAAGGGCTTGTCCTAAGTGATTACTCAGAATTACAAATCATTGCATGTGTAACTGAATCCTGCAGCCTCGCTGGCACTCTGCCCCTTGCTTTTCCCACCTTCAGCCCTCCAGCAACCCCCTCCCCCTCTAGGAGAATGAATCCAGCTTTGGCTAAATGGGCAATTAATCTTACTCACTAAAATCTGAATTTTAATTCACCAGCAGGAAGAGGACATACATGCCCATCACACAGCGTTACGCCGACAAAGATTTCAGAAAAAATGGTTGATTGGTAGCATGGTAGCAGGCAGACAGCAAGCAGGATGTGGCTGTGCACCCTTTCTCTAACAAAGTAAACTCTAATAGACAGGACTGTTTTTTTTTACTGTTAGTAATTGGCTGGTCACATCTGATCACGTAAAAGGTTACCCACTAAATGCATGTGTTTTAAAAAAGAATAAGCAAGAAAGTGAGAATGATAAATTTTCGTAGCGCTGGGATTCTAAAAGCCCATTATTTTTAAGAGTACAGAGAGGATCAATAAAATAAAGAGACACATAAAAGCACAAGATACTCTTGATACATCCAAATAAAATAGAATAGAAAGCACAAGTTTCAACTTATGGAGTACAAGATGAGAGAGAAGAAGAGAGTCTGTTCGGGATATACTAAGTTTCCTGAGTACATCTTTTGTGCTTTATTTTAGCAATCTTCCCCTGAGCAAGACCCTAGCATTTGGTCCAAAGGTTGTTGATACCTAGACTTTGTATGACAGAAGCAGAATCTTGAAACAGTTACTTTGTACAAGTAGCTGTGAGCAGTGATGTTATTTAATATATATTCCTGCTTGATAAGATATCAAATACCTATAAGGTCACAAAACAGGATTTCTGCCAGCCACATGGTGTACAACCAAATCAAAGGTCTGAAAGTGCCTGCTCATAAATGAAAGTCAGAGTTCAGTAATAAAAAATCTTTATAATTTTTTACTTACTTATTATAGTAAGATGTTTTATGGGAATATGACTTCAGCGTGGGTTTGGGTTATCATGGTTATTTCTACATTAAAAACGGATTAAAATATAGAAAGTTCATATAATTTTAGCAAAAGGAACCTGTTTCATTTGTAAGGGTATTTCCACTGAATATTCCATTTTACATTTTGAGTTATAAAGAACTAAATATAAGCCCCAAATACAGAAAGCAATTTGAGGCATGTCTATGAAGCTTTAACCTTGCCAATTAGAGTCTAAATTATTAATGATAAACATTAGCAATATACAATGAATTTATAATTGCAATAATTGCTTTGTGGAGGTGTATGCATTTTTTGGAATCAAACGATGATTTTTTTTTCCTGTTTAGTCATATTTCATATTTGAATGTTTGGTTTCTTTAAATGCGCTCAGCTCTAAGTGGAAGTAATTGTAATTTATTTTCTAAATTTCATCTGAAGGGTGATACTTAATTTAAATGTTTTCAGCAATTAGGAAAATAGCTTCATAGCCATAATTTGAAATTTAGCTTTTTGTTTAAACCTTCAAGATTTATACACACAGATTTAGCTCACAGACTTGTGTTTAATCATTTGGTGTGGGTAGTTCTGTTGCTTGTCCCATAACAAAATACATAAGTCTCAGGAAATTGTGTCCCCTGAAAGAAAGAGTTAACTTTGCCATTTTGGGAGATATTCTTAAGAGCTTTCTTGACAGAGTGTACAATGGAATATATCTGGTTATTATAATTATTATAACTAGCTGAAGGCCCATTATGCAGTAATATATACTCAATAAATCATTTACCAATTGTGGTTGCTCCACTTGTCAAATCATATTTCAGCTAACTACTAAGTATGTGTGTTTTTGGTGGTGTTTTTCTAATAGCCTTGCCTTTACTCAGTGATGTTTAAAGATTACTACTCATAATTTGCAATACTAGAATAATAATAAAAAAACTTTTTACCTAAATAAAGAAATAGGAAAAAAAAAAAAAGACTAAGACAAACTCCCAAATATCCTGCTACCACCTACAGCTTTCACAGCTATACAGCTGAGAGGAGTCTGCACAGATTAACATGACTGAACAGATCAGTCAGTTCAGTGAATGAACATAACAAAGTCAAACACCTACCTTTTTAATAAAGAATTCACATGGCAGTTTGGGTATTCTAGGTGATCATGACTTGACTTATTCAAAGAATTTAACAAACCATCCTAAAAGCTTTCCTGCAAATATTTTTGAAATAACCAAAGCTGTGAACTTGCTCCTGCCTTTAAAAAATTCTAGGTGCACAATTGCTGCCACTGAATTGCTTATCTGTAGGGTGTTTTTTATATATGACCACGTATAAACCAAATATTTTAATGTTTAACAGTAGAAGATAGATCCTGACAGGTGGTGTTTGCACATCCTTAAATGCAGGAGAGCTGGCACACTGACCACAGTCTGGGCCAGCCTGGCAAAACGCTGCTGTGCAGGGTGTAAGGAAGAGATGCTCTAACGGAGCCTCCAGAGATTGCCAGCTGTTAAGACCACTGAAAACAAGGTGTTCAGCTGGTAAAATGCCTAGTATGGAATCTCATCACTAAAATAGTTGAAATGTGGCTATTGTTTGAATTCAGCATACTATGAACTTCCCTTTCCCTTTAAGCACAAAATCTGAAGTAGAGAAGTAGAGAAGATACATATCTCATACTATCTCCATACCAACATAAAAAAGATGCACATTTCAAGGACCTCTTTCTTCAGGGACTACATTGAGGGGAGACCTGGAAGAGAATGTAAGTTTTGTTTATACTCTTCCATTTGCTCAGAGGAAGGTTGTAGCCTCCTTTTGGTCCATTTTGTACTGTACTGTCTCAGTATCTTCAGAGCACTGAAGGCACTGACTAAGGCAGCCTCACTTACTGGCTCCTCTGTTTTTTTGTGCTGTAGATGATTTTCATCTTAATCATTTTATGAGTCTCAGTGTCACATCCGAGTTGATTCCTGTATCTGTAGATAAACATTCACCATTTTTTTCAGTGTTACATTCTCCATTTTATGTCAGTTTTACAGATGGCAAACCAATTTAAAAGATCACTGATGGAAGAGAAGCAAGGAAATATAACACTAGTAGAGATTTTTATTTTAACATACTACAAAAAATATTCTTCAGCAAAACCATAAAGGAATACAGATTCATCTACATCATATTTTCGTGCCCTGGGATGTCCTTATTTTTCAGAGAATGGAACACAATGAAGAGATGATATGGGTGTAGATAACCTCATTCCTGAGAGTCATTTGGTGAATTATTCATTAATGTAGATGAAAAGAAGATTAATAAAATTGGTATGTGACCATGTTACTTGCTTTTATCTTTGATAACCTCTCATATCTAACTACAAATAAAAGGTTTCCATGTACCTCTTGTCAAAGCCACAATAATGGGTACTTTCTACTTCCTCTCCAGCCCTTGCAGACATTCTGTGAAACCACAATAGGGTGCTGAAGTTATATCTGTGTCTGGGTGACTTCTCTGCAAATGAAGATGGATGGAGTTTTTTTCATTTTAATTAGTAAGACCAGCTGCTCTCTAAAAGGGAGGCTGGGATGGATCTTTGCAGGTCTTCCAAGCTAATGTATCATCAAAGTTTTAGTGATTCATTAAACTATTCATAGGCTTAAGTTTCTCCAGATAAG
Source organism: Crypturellus tataupa (assembly GCA_034781795.1). Lineage (NCBI taxonomy): Eukaryota > Metazoa > Chordata > Aves > Tinamiformes > Tinamidae > Crypturellus > Crypturellus tataupa. Next base: position 9,537,197 of record JAWLRI010000215.1, read on the forward strand.
AGATCACAGCAATTTAAATAGAGATCATGCAAATGATTTTTTTTCTATACATACATATGTATATTTACATATATAGATACCTTTTAGCAAAAATATTTATTTTTGAGCGGTTACAGTCATCAAAAAATAACTACATACTTTTAATGAATTAAGAGTCTTGCTTCAAAGCTGCCTATCTTTATTAAAAAAGCAACTTTCCCAAACCTTGCTTTACTTGCAAAGCTACAGCTCTTTTTAACAGACAGTAAAGATTTCTATAAGCACAAAGTAAGTGACCCTCATCTTAAAGTGCCCATCTGCATTTTGATAGGCTTTTACCTGTCCAGGAATCTCTAGCAACATGGAGATTTCTACCGAAATCTTAAATTTCTATGTTGCAGCCTAAAATGCTGCTATTAAGCCATTGTGGCTTAGAAAGAAAAGAAAGACCATTTAAAATGATATTTTTATATGAGTTTTTATACTTGGTAAACATTTCAGGAGCTGGATTAGATTGTGACATTTTTCCTCTAGTTCGCTAAATATACAGTAATCAGTTATGCCCTCTGTTTTAAAAAGTTAATAAGTTTTTACAACTTACATCATTACCCCTGAACTGCAAGTGTGTAATGATTCTTGGAAATGGGTGGTCCATTCCTGCTACAGATACCCAATGTGCTAGTGTCATAAATGGCCATTTTATAGATGGATAATGTACTGTAGTCATAATTCTTTATTGCTGATGGTTATTGCACTAGATCATGACCCTTGGATATTGAGAGTCAGTTTTTAATATCACAACCATTTACAGAGGTTAATGGACTAGGTTTTGCAGCTTTTGACCTTTTGATGATGAAGGTTAGGAGGTTGCATTTGTGCACCAAACTGCCAGAAAATATCTGTTTATTTATTTAGCTATAATAGGCATAGTTACTAATTTTAATCAAGAAGCGAAGAAGAATGTGGCTTGAAAGAGTGAAATTATGGGAGCTGCAGCTTCTAAGGTACACTTAGTACAATTTCAATTCTTATTACTGAAAAAGTCAATGTTTATTAATATTCAATCCCTATTATGTTTCATCTACATACATATAGTTGAAATTGAATTATGTTATCAAGAAAATATTTGAGCCCAATGGTTCCAAATATGGCATTCTTTAGAGGGTCATGGTCAGGTTACCTGGTTGGCCAGGCCAGCTCTGCATGGCCTGCTCATGTGATACATTTGTTATTCTGAAATAGTCACAGGAGACTTATCGCCAGGGTTAGCCTTCTGTTATAAGCAGATGAATTCTCCTGTTTCAGAAACAATTTCTGCTATGCTATAAAATATCTGCAACAATAAGGCAGCCATTTTAGGGCTTCTCCAATAATAAAACAAGTATCAGATCTGTGGTATCAGGAATAGTAGGGACTACAAACAATTAAAATTCTTTTTTTTTACCTTTTAGATTTTCAAGTTAGCTTATTTCTACTTAGAAAGTAAAAGATGGGAAGGGAAGGAAAGGAAAGATGCAAAAGTGCAAAAGGTCAGAAGAAAAGGGGCTGGGAAGGGTTCACTAATTTTTCTTAAGTCAGATATCTCAAGGATAAAATGATTGCTAAATCCGGTGAATGTTAAAAGACCTCATTTATTGCTTAAGGTGCTACTCTAAGTCAAGATATATAAAAACAGAAAAAGATGGTTGCACTGGAAAGAAGAAAACTGAAACAAAAACCAGAGCAGGTTCTCTAAAAGTTTAAACCCCATCATACACTCAAACTCTGAGAAACGCTTATAAATTGTCCCAGTCACCTTCCCATAAGTCAATTCTAAGACCTGGAGACTTAGAGTCTTCTGACTTTGCTTCTTGTCATCAAAAAAAAAAAATGTGGATTTTGGATTGTAAAGTTATTAAAATGAGATTTTACCAGTATGTGTCTTTAGTATTATTGCCTTTATCTTCAAAATTCTTTTGACTGTAGGGACTCTCAGAGACCCTCATAGGAAACCTGACAAACCCTAACCTGAGCAAATTGGTAAAGTGCCTTGACTGCTATGGTTCTTTTATTCCTATTTATCGTTATTACAGCTTTTACCCTCCTTTCCTCGCTTCTTTACTGCCTCTTCTTTTCTATCATAGCAGCGCGGGTGGGAGTGTTGCATTTTGCTTGCTGAGCCTGTGATGCTGAATGATTCCAATATAATCAAACTACACTTTTATAGGGTCGCTTTATACCATGCAGCCCAGGGTGCTAACAGAATAATAAAATTAGCAGCTCAGATAATGACGAGCAAGGCAGGTCAAACAAATAATCTTTTCGAACTGGAATTGAAACTGCAATGGCATCAGTGTTGCAAACAGCCAGAGGCAGTGATGGAAGAGATGAGACAGTACTTAACCAAGCCTCAAGCATAGATATTTGGGGAGCGTTTTGGATGTGCTGGAGATCGGATCGTGGATGGTACTGAGTGCTTCCTGTAGGCCGAGGGAGCGAGTGGAATGCAGCTAAAGCAGTGGCCCTACAAAGTGGGACTCAGTATTGGAAAGAATTGGACTCTAATGCCCAACTTGAATTTTTATTTGCAATCAGTATTGTGTTTTTGAAGTACCTGGAGGCAAAGCTATTCCTACTCTACCTGATCTGTAGTTGATTATCTCATTTTACCTTCATCTTGACTCCATTTACAAAGAAAAAGTATCAGTTAACAAAACATCACTGATGTGACGAGCTATGTATGTGAATTTTTTAAAAGAATGTTTTGAGAGGAAAAGAGCTAACAATGCATTTGCAGTTTGAGATTGTGGAAAATTCCTGTTCTTCAAACATTTTGCAAGTCTCACAGCAGAGGAAAAAATGCTTCCTATATTATGAGGATATAGTCCAAATCTATCAAGAAGCTTCCTTATAAAAGTGTGTGCTTATGTGTTGAGGGGGGGATTCTTTAAGATTTACTCTGGTTAGGTGCAAGTGCTTTTTGCCCATCAAATGGGTGACAGTCAGGTCGATTAACTACAGTATATAGTACTTAAAGTGATGAAGAAAGACATTGGATGGTCAAATGATTAATGTCAAGCTATCCATTCTGATGTTTGAAATCCTAATTGTGTTTAGTTCTGACCTCCACCTTCTTTACCAGTATAATTACAGCATCTCATCTAAATGAAACGGATAAGAGAAAAGGAATAGCTCTCTCCATTTTTTCTCATAAAATTCTCATAGAAAACAGTTAAATTCATCATTCTTCTGGCTGTATGAAATATAGTCTTAGGAGATAATAGCACTTCATTGCTTAAAATTATACATTTGTGTTTCTTTTCTTTTTCTCTCCCTCTCTCTTGTTCATTGCTTACTCTTTTGTTGGCACAATGTTCTTTTCTTTTGAGCAATATAACATTTTAGTTCTTGTAATAAATGCCTTCATGTGAGGCAGTTCTGCTAAGAGAATGTTATTAGACTGTGCTCTCAGGCAGTGCACCTTTACACGATCAATACGAATCGGGGGCTCTGTTCAATCCCTCTTTGCTTAAATTCCCTGCAAATGTGCAAGGGAAGCAGCAGAGGGTGTCATCAATCATGGGCTGCTGTGACATACGCTGAAACCTGACCAAGGCAGAGATGTTTTAATAAGGCATCCATTAAAACCCTCAAATAAATTGCAATTTGAAAACAGAACATAATACCAGCCAAGTTTTCCCCATCCATCTTGTGACATGTCATGTAATGTAATTGCACTGTTAATTTATCCAAGAACTTTCTCTGTCCATGCTTTCATTGGCACTGCTTAATTTCCCTGAAGACTATTTGTATGTGCGTGTGTGTGTGTGTGTGAGTGAGTGTGTAGGTGGGCATCCATGTGTTGTGCATATATGTTTATATATCCGTTTCTGCTTTAGGGGTAGATTAATGTTTCCATTTAGCAAAGCTTTAGCCAGAGAGACAATCAAAGATTTGAAATGTATGACATTTTGTCAATGGCTCCCGAGATTTCTGATGTTTCCTAACCAGTTCTTGCCTGGAGCAGCCTCCTCCTTTCCCTCCCCTCCCTGCTTGCCATTGGTTTACTCCCCTCACGAGCGGGATCACTCAGAGTGCCTGTGGATCCCATCAATAAATATTGACAAAAGGGTTGAGGGGCATTTAAGATCGCAAAGCAATGGCACTCAAAACAAGACAGGGCTGATTTCTGTTCCCATGCTTAGGATGCATGCACAAAGTTTTGACAAGGGTAAGGAAAGTGAGAAGGTGCAAATCAATAGGAGAGAATGAAAAACTGTTTCTGTAAAATAATGTCAAAGCAATTACATTTAATTTTCTTTTTTTTTTTTTTACCATAAGGGCTGGGAGGGAAGATACAGGCGGGAGATCATATAGATTTCTTTGTCTCCCATATAAATCTAAAAAAAAATGTATGTCTGCATCAGCAGTTTCTTCACTTTTACTTATTCTTCTGGGCTTTTCTTAATCCTTTATCTCTTTTTGCAGTGAAAGAAACTATTCATAGGCATAAAGCATGGCTGCCACGCACATCCATTTTAAATCTAGTCTTCCTTTCGAACTGTGATGCCAGTTAGATTTTGGGTTATTTCAGTCAAATACTTTGCATTTTGGAGCCAGTCTGGAACCATTTTGGAACCATCTGCAAAAAAAAAAAAAAAAAACCTACAAGACTTTTTTTTTCCAATACAGGGAAATTAAAGCTAAAAAACAAAGACTAGTAAATAGCTATTCAAATAAGCCTGGACAATTAAATTTTTGATTCCAGGACAATGCTCTCCTCCTCTGAAGAACTGGTGCTGGGGTCACTTTTTACTTCATTTGACTTCAGTTATCTCACAAGCTGCAAAACATATGGATATATAGGACATATTCTGTATTGAGACAGGATTAAAGACCTGGCTTTGTGAGGCACAGCACCCCATTTCTGAATGCCACAGGAATGATGGGGATTGGTACTGATGAAATCCTGAATGTGCAGACCTGAGCACAACGTTAGTAAACGTTGGTAGTTAGTTAGTAAACTAGTTAGCAAATGGATATTCAAACCATTGTAGTGCAAGCATTTTAATTCTTCATGGATATATTTTAAAATCTCTTTAGAAATAAGTTGAGTTTTATTTTCTTCAAGTACTTGACTCCATCTTTTCTGTGAGAGTTCAGGCATCAGAGTGTACAACATTTAAAAAGGGACACAAGGTGACACTACTGTGATTACTGACAACAGCTCCTCTCCATGCTGGCATTCATATGCCTGAACAATACACGCTCCTAAGGCCCAAAGCACCAGTTAATACAGACTTCAGCCACCACCTCTCACAGCCAGCACTCAGGGAAGTGTGAATATACCAGCAGAAAAAGGCTTATATTTAATTTTTCACCAAAATTCTCCATTAAATTTTTGTAACTGTATACTTAAATGAGGCATACATATATTTTTGTGAGTTTCTTTTGTTGATTCTCTCTGATGTAAAGGAGAATTTTATTGCTTCATTTTTATTTAAACAACCTAAAAATCAACATTGCAATTATATTAAGGATTTTGGGGGGTACTTAAGAAATTATGCTGTAATAACTTTGAAATACTTCAGTTTTAATATCAACATAATGCCCAAATAGACATTTTTAACCGTTATTCTTCTTACATTTCTTTATACTGAACACACTTCAGACTGCAAATATTAGAAATAAGATATTAACAGACCTGTTAACAGTGGTCTGTTTAGATGTGTAGTTATAAAATGACACTTTCAGTGCCGTTAATGAACTATTAGTGATTAGTGATTAATGAGCTATTAATACACTGAAAAATCAAATTAAATTCTGCCAGTCTCTTTTAAGGAGAAGAAATGAAGATAAGTGTTAAAATTATATCAAAAATACTAAGTAAGAAGTGTGTTTCTTAAGTCAAATTAAAGTGTTTATGTGTCTGTTTCACACACATTGGGTTTGATTCCCACATTCCCTAAGGATGCTATACATCACTTTGCTAGTGTAAAGGGAGTATAAATCATATTTACACTTACTTCATGGTTGCTTTATACTGCCAGAGTCACGTAAAACAGTGCTAGTGTAAATGAAGTTTGAAATAAAAGGAAATGCAACAAAATTCTGTATGCACAGGTAATGCACAAAGGACACACTCATGTATTTCTAGTAGTGAACTACAGCTATTATGGAAATCAATAAAAGGACTATTTAGTTTCTTCCTTAGGAAACACAGGAACATTTAAAGGATAAGGGCTTGACTGAGAGTCCACTGTGGCCTGCCCCATTTAACCATGGGATGTTTTTAAAAAGGCTGATTTGTTTTACTTTTTTATTTTCTTTCTCTGAGGTCTTTCTTGAACTGATTTATAATTCTTGCATCTATTGCTGCCTTCAGCAATGTGTTCTATAATTCAGCCACCCTTTGTGTAATTAAATTCTGCTTGAATTGCTTATAGGCTTGTGTTACTTATAAGCTCCTTCCTTAATTCCAGTCTGTGACTTCTTGTTTCTGAATTACTAAAATTCTACTGGCTATACTGTGAATAATATAGTTTGACTATTAAAATATCTGTATCTGAATTTGGTTGGAAGCTCAGATCAATGGGCAAAAAAATCTCTGTAAACTTATGTTTGAATTGAAAGTTTGATCCTTAAAATTCTCTGGTGTTGCTGAAATCTATAGAGATAAAATATATAACACTATAAACACTCAAATAAAATAAAATAAAATCTTCCACCCTTCTCTGACAACGTCCCTTGTATTTTCTTAAATATTCCTTCGTCCAAACTTGGATATGCATGAGTGTTTAAAATTCCCATTTGTACTATTTATAACAAGCATTTTTATATGCTTTCCTAATGCCCTGATAACTATGCGCCTCTTAAAGGAACAGCCTTCTTTCTCCTCCTCCTTCTCCCCCTTTCACTTTGAAAACAATCCCAGGAAAACATGCCAGTAAACCAACCTGACCACATGCACTGATATTTTCAAGATAACCTCAAGAGAAAACCATTTAAATTTCATAGCATAAATCTGAGCTCTTGGCCAGCCTTCCGTTAGCAAGTTGCCTGCACAACTCTCATGCTAATTCTCTACCAAACCTCCAGTTTTATGAAAGCTATATTTTATCTGTTTGGTTATTTGCAGTCACATGAGAGTTGAAAAAGGAATATTAGCACCACTCACATTTTATAGTAGAAGTCACAGTACTTGGTTGACCCCTTTTTCAGGTCCTATTGAATTTCCTATACAAAGGAAATGAAAATGTTTTATATTTAATACAGCAGCATATAACAAGAGGTTTAGTTATTACACGCAGTGCTGCAATTCTCTGCCTTTTGTTTCAGGTGCCTGAATTGAAATTTCAAAGCACAATGTTTATGATTTTTTTATCGTGAGGTTTCAGATGAGAGCAAGGTCATATTGCATATATTTATGCATTATACTCTAAGTGGGTAACATGGAAATCAGGGAATACAAGAGCAGTTCTCACCTTTTGCTATTTTACTCTCAAACTACAGCTAAAATATATTGTAGATATCTTATTCACAAATTGGGAAAATGTCTTTATAAGGTTCCTGCACCTATTTGAGAGAAATTTTATCATCTGGCTAATTTTATCACATGAATATTTACTTCTAATCAGTAAACCAGTTTCATATCTCCTCTGTTGATAAACATCTGAAAAATTTTGACTCTTAGTATCTAAATTATACTAGCTATATAAAACACGACTCAGTTCTCCCCACAGTGGCAAGCAAACAAGGCATATAGCCTAATATGGAATTCAAGACTGATGTTGCAAAGTCAATGTTATGACATAATTTAGATTGCTCGAAACCTCTCACTGTGAAATAAAATAGAGCAAACATTCTCTAGGAACTCCAGGAATTAAACCACTGGCTTCAGCAGGGTCAGGGTTTTATCCAGAATATTTAAAAGGGAAAAACTCAGCCAGCCTGGCGTAGATAGAAGGCTGTAGTAGCTTTTCGGGGGGGAATAAAAGAAAATGTGAGCTAGCCTGTAAAAAAATGCATATGCTCTGTACTTATTTATTTTATCTTTAAATAGAGATAATATTATAACTACTTATCGTCCTAAACCATTTCTTACAAAATGTAATGTAAAATATCCTTGCAATCTCCTGCAGGAAATGGCTAGATTCTTGGCTGGGTTTTTATTTTAGTGATGAATGAAAGTAAGATCTTAGAGGAGTTTAAGGTATAGACCGCTGCCAAATGTACTGCCAAGAGGACATTGCAAGGAAAATGGTAAAACAAAGTATAGCTGGAGAGAAACCTCATTACCGTTGTAGCAAATGCTACAATTATCTCCACCAAAACAAAACAAAACAAAACAAAACAAAACAAAACAAAACAAAACAAAACAAAACAAAACAGAAAGATGAATTACAAGATTCTGTCACATATTTTCAAGGATAAATATGAAATTGTAATAACACCGAAACAGCAAAACCCAGTTCATACGAGGAAAATGTAAAACATTACAAAATAAAGAGGAGGAACAACATATTTTCCTTCTTAAAAGGAAAGAGTGCAACTATGAATAAGAAATCATATTCAGAGCATGTGACCCACAACATGCAGAATCTTTGAATTAGAATTTTCTTCCAAATTTTAATGTATTTCTCTAAATAATAGTTTTCCCTGCAAACAATTAAATTTTCAAGCTCTTCTTGTTGCTAGAAAATATAATTATCCTTGTATTTCATATGAGCTCTTTCCTAGTGGCTTCTCCAAGGAACTGGTCTATTCTTGAATCTTCTAGTGCTTGCTTTGAGCATGGATGCATCTCTAAGTTAGCTGAGGAAGCCCTGGAGCCACAACCGCTTCTGTATCTTCACTGGTTATGGAACACCGATACCCCACAACCCTGGCGCGGACTCTGTGATTGATTCAAACGCCTCAGTCATAGCAGCGAACCCTGCAAATGCTGTACACTCATGCTGAACTTCCCACCTCACCAGTTCCAAGATGTGCAACCACAGCAGTCCTTGGTCTGAAACGGACAATAAAACGGGTGAAATCCTTTTTTAATAAATGCTGTGCTGCTCACCAGTTAATTGCCAAATTCTTTGTGTAATTTCTTGGGATGTGTGTTATACAAAGTGTTTACAGGTCAGGTAGTGATGAAAAGGAGAGATATAAGGTCCCGTGGACCATATATACACAAGTGAGATGGCTAGGATTCATACTGGAATATGATCAAACTAGTGACACTTATGATTGAAATTTCAGTGGAGTAATATTAAAAGTCTGAAGCCAGACTCCAACTGGTGACTGGAATCTGTAGTTTTGATTCAGACCTATTTGAGGGAAATCATAAAGCATTTTTTTAGAAATTGTTTTTATTTTTATCTGTCAGAGCAAGTAGTGACACCACAAGGAAAGTAGTCTTTTTGTTAAATGATAATCATCCTAAGAAGTTCAAAATTTTCCAATATGAAGCAATAGGATCTGTAGGACAAAGTAAAGTCTTTGCAGAATTATCTTTTAATGTTTGAAAGTCTTACTAAGTCTTTCCTTTGTGTTTTTGGTAATGGAAGTGTCATAGATGATGCACACACTGCAGAAGAACCTAACTCGCCAGCAGGGCTTGGATACCTCAGTAGTCTGCCTATGATACCCTGTGTAAAGAACACAAATTCAGTGTAGGCTCCTTTCCAAGCTTGTGAGCATTCAGCTGTGTGGACTGGTTCATTCATGCACTGTAGAAATTTGGAAGGGCAAAAAGTTTAAAAAATGGTAAAGAAAAAAAAACATGGAAATTTTAGGAAGAAAGAAGGAAGCAAACATTTAATGGAGCTTTTTCTTTATATATAGCAATTTATGGCAATGCAACCTATACAGGGTTTTTATCTATTAATTTTCACTGACATGAATGCTAGCAGTATGTGCAGCACAGCTGGCCTGTTCCTATTTGCCATCCACACCCAGCTCTCTAGAGACATTTTTTAAAGACAAGGCCTAATCTGTGACATACATGATGGGTTAAAAATTGTGGTAAATAGAAATGTGGACTATTTAAGCTATTTTATTATCCTTCTCTGTGCACTGTCTCAGTTCTCTCCAACACTAGTTATTTTGTGTGATACTGATCAATAGGGAAAATGCAGGCTCCGCTCTTAAGAAGATTTTGGGGTTTATTTTTTTCTTTAATATTTTACTTCAAATTAAAATAAAAGTCATTATGAATGTGACTATATGGATAGCACACTAAATGACTTAAGTCCTTTGGATCTGGAATAAGGCTGACTTCAAAGCCTGATTTCTTTTTATTTTGTCTAGTAAATCTATATCCTGATGTTATATGGTGATTGCTGTCATCTATGTCTTACTTTCACATTTTGGTGAACAAGTTATCTGCAGATTCTATAAAATCCCAGAGAAGCTGAGTGGGAATATCTAAACTCCAACTACTTTGTATTGACTTTTTGGCCAGTAACATTCAGTTGCTGATGTATGGGAGAGCAAAAACGGCGTGTCCTCAAAGATTTAAATCACAAGGAGCACTATGACTTTCTACTGTATTTTTTTATGGGAAACCGTATCCCTCATAAAACACAGTATCAAATCTAACATTTATTTTGAAATATTTTAGGGTATTCGTCCTTGACTTCTTAATAGATACACAGCATCCTGTGTGCCATTAAGAATCTCCCTCAGTGTTCTCTAAATTATTACTGCAGATTTATTTTGCCTTTGAGAGGTATGTATCTGCTGATGAAGATCCTTTATGTGCTGTGTATGTTCTTCATGAAATTATCAACATTTTTTTCTATACGTCATAGAAGTGACTTTAAAGTGTCTAAGTAAGTAAAACAATATAAGAATATGCAAAGATATTTGTCTTTCTTTTCATGTAAGTAAGGGGGAGGAAAAAGGAGTATCTGTCTGCTAAATGCTGGTATAATCTTGGAATTCTAGGCCTTGAAAATAGAATTGCATTCACAGTAAATCAGTGTCTCTGATGATATCAAGTCTCACAGGAAACACAATAGAGACATTTTGAAGAGGTTTATTAAGGAAAATAGAGATCATTTGTCCTAAATGTTTCTGGATTTGTTCTAGACCTCCTGTGCTGATACAAAAGGCAACAGGGGCATACTTGACAAATAGAAATTGTGAAGGAGCCAGATTTTCTTAAAATGATTTCTTAAAATGATTAAGAAAAAGTCTGTGCTGAAGACAGGAACCCTGTTTCTGAAGGAAAGCACTACAGCTAATTCAGAGCTCTAGAACAAATTTAAGCAATAAGAAAGAATCTTTTATAGCAGTAATAGTTTGGTAAATATTAGGAGTTGGATCAATGGTTCTCTGAAGTCAAAGTGTAACTTTCCACTGATGTGAGCTTTGGTGTAGATGTATAAATGTTTTGGTGGTTGAAGAATGTTTCTTTTAATTTTGCCAAACTGTTGTGGAGCAATCCTCAGAAAATTTACTTTATTTGCAGAGTTTATAGAACTGGTAAAGTTAAAACACAAATACATTCGCAGAGGTGTGCAATTGTAAAATAAGTGATTAATTTCCTTCTATTCGACTGTTTAGATGTACTGAGAAAAGAAAATGAGAGTCCGGAAAAAGCAGTAACTTAACTCCTTTCTGAGAATACCAAAAGTTACTTCCCTGAATTTATTAAACCTTTTGCATTTAGAAACACATTTTAGAATTTTAGTTTCCTTTTTCTCCTTCCTTAGGCTATTGTAGAATAAACAATCTGGAAAAGGATAAGGGATATTTTCAGTGGGGATAATGCAGCACCTGTTGCTACATAAATAAATAAATGAAGGAAAAAAGTGCAATGAGTAAATAACATTTCCAAGAAGAAAAACTATTTTGATTCTTAAGGCACAATCTCTGGACTTTTTTTTTTTTTTTTTTTTTTTTTTTCTCTCCTTAAACTGTTTCCTATATTTAACTCTAAATTTTTTAAGTCTGGTCTGACCTACCATCAAGAAAGAGATAACCATTGTGAAAATCTATTCTCATCTCTTTTAAAAACCAATTACAGAATTCCTTCCTAATTTCTGGCTCAGTTCATTTATATCATATGTCTTCAAAGAAGTGGTAGTAGATATGTCTAGTTCTAATAAACTGTGCTCTAACACAGGTGAAATTCTCTCTTAAATTCAGAAATCATTGAGAAATCTGAACACAGGATCTGATTGATTGCTGCTTTTTAATTCCTTTGGACTCAGTGGCTGATTTGCTAGAACTCGACTTCCTTTCTGTAAACAGAGAAAGAGACAATAAGTCTTGAAGTGCAAAAAACATGAGCTTAAAAAAAAAGAAAAACGCAACTTTTCAGTCAAGTTTTTTCAGGGTAAATGGATTGTATATTAACAAGGCTATTTTAGAAGCATCTGAAGTTCATTCATAGACAATCACACCAAGGTATTATCTATCATGCTTTAAGGTAGAAATTTTGAATGCTGTAGAAAATTTTAAATAAATAGGACTATCAAATGTAGTTTAAAGAAAACAATTCCAAGCAAACCTGTGAGTTTTACTACCTTTTGGGGAGTACTTAGCACATTTTAAAAAATTCCATAGAAACACTGTTGTACTTAAATGGGAAAGTCTAACTGAAAAAAAAGAATCTATGTAAGATAGAATAAAAGGTGATACAATCTGGTGTGATTTACACATTAAAAAATAGCAAAAGAAATTCAATTCCATTGAGAAGATCTTAGAAATCCTGAAACTTATAGGACTAAATATCTAGACGTTTTCTCCCAGGCTTCTGAACTGATTCAGATCAGGAAAATACAGTACAGTTAGCATTCAACTTTAATTGCAATGAGGTGACAACATACTGGGTAATGAGTTGTTTATGAGTTGTAGATGTGTTTACAATGAGTTGACAATGTGTTGGATAAAGTGTTCTTCTAAAGTTGTAGATCTATTTACAGTGAGCAGTGGGGGAATGTTCATTAGTTGTCGATATGTTTGTTTACATTGTTTTCGATTTGCAATTGCTATAAAACAAATTGCAGGCTGATGAAGGATGATTGTTTGTGCGCTTTAATGATTTACTGTAGTAGCTCGTCTGAAAAAGTACTTAACTCGGCTTCATCTGTCAGCTTCCACTGCAAAAGCTCACAGTCACAATAGTTTTATTAGCACAGCATGGGCCATTTTTAAGAACATTATGCCTCTAAAAAATCTCAGGGCTTTCCTGTTCAGTCTGTTGCATTTTGGCTGGCTGAGCTGAGCAGAATTCTTTCCGCTCTGTACGAGTTTATACGTTTTAACGTGCTCCAAGATGTACATTTAGAGCTATACGTCTACAGTCCCTGGAAATTCTTGCCCTGCTCAGTAATGTCACATGCCTAAAGCTATACTGCTCTCTAGTATTCTTACGGCTTTTACTTTCTCCAAACTGGCTTTTTAAAAAAAAATCTACCACCAGGTTATGCTGGGTTACTTTACAAATGAAAACCGATATACACTGGAGGCTTTCAAAAAGCTTCTTAGTTTCAGAAACTTAACAGTTTGCAGCATTTTGTGACTTCAGTTACTGGATATTTAATAACTTTTGTTCAAAACACAACTAAAAGGTCATTTTTGTTTGTTTCATTCCCACTATTAAAAGCAATCATCTTGTAATGATTTAGAAAGGGATTTTCATGCAGAGAAATCTGTGTTTTTTCAGGTAAACTGGAAGCAACATGTCAAGAGAAATTTTCTGAGATGTTTCTAGCTCTGGTTTCAGAGAGAAAATAAGAATTCTTCAGACTAAAGACTTAGTAATTCCTATTTCAATCATTGGGCCATGAAAGTGTTTGCACATGTACCTATTGCAAATAATCTGCATGGTGAAATCTCATTAAGGGGAATAGTTGCACAAATCTGATGCAAACACTGGCTTTATTTGTTTACCCTTGCCATTTCCTCCACAACAGCTACACTTAAAGTAAAAGACAATATTGATGTAATCTAATATGATAACATTCAGAACTTTCACAGCCATCTATATATTCTTATAGAGTGTGACAAGAGATCAAAATCTGTGGAGATGAAAACACACTTCATGAGCACCTCAGCACTGATTCTGACTGTCCGTTTCAAAAGAGATGGAGAACTTTATGCTTTCTCAAGCCCCATCACATAACAGAGACAGGAGAGGGGTGCGGAGGAGCTGGAGAGCCCTAGTCTGTGCAGCACAGAGAGCCTTTGGAAACGCTGGGAGCGGCAGGAGGCAGAAAAGGCAGAGTTAGAAGACAAGGAGTAATGAAAAAGCGAATGCCCTGTTAACGAATGCCTCTTTCCCACCTGGCAGAGCTACACCTGCTTTCCTAGCTGCACAGGAACTGCCAGTAAGTAGAAAGTGTGGGCACATTCACGTCCTCATAAAGTAAATAGGAGTTTTGTGATTTGTTTTGTCATATTATTGCGCAAAATGTATCTTCTCCTTTAAGATTTCTGCTTTTAAGCATCAAATACCACAGAGACAGGTAAATTAAGCTCAGTGCTTATGAGCTCTCTCTGGAGAAAGAAATTGAAAAAATGCAAAATTTTTTCTTATTTTTTTCATCAGACCTCAAGTTTTTAAAGCAAACACCTGCCCTTTCTGCATCTGGCGAGGAAGTGTTTTCACTGAGTTTGTTCTATCCGTGTCTTGGGTTTTCCAAATGTCCAGGCACATGTTCAGGGATATGAGGACGGTGTTCTCTCCTCCAGTAGCCATAAAAAGCTCCCAGTAAGGCTGGTGAAGGCTTCTAATGAGTGTCTGAGATATGGACTGCTCTGCTATGTGAAGAGCTTGTCCCAGCTGATCAGAGTGAATAGGTTCTAGTTTATGTTAAAGACATTATTTTGAATCTTCTAAAAAATATGCAATCTACTCCTGATACCTGCTTGCTAAAATCAGGTATCTGACAAGCTCCTGAGATCTTAGACACATTAGAGATATCTGGAAACCAGAAGCCGAAATACATAGCATTCAAATACTGTAACTGCTGGTTCTAATTTGAATGCTATACCATTGTTCTGACATTTTATTTCTCTTCCTTATTATGCCTTTGTAACTAGCAATTCGATTATTTGGGGTTTACCCTACACTAAAATTCCGGATTCCTTTGCCCACATTAATGATAGGTAAAGGATGAAAACTGTGTGTGCAACCAGAAGCACTCAGTGGCCTTTCCACTCCTTTCAGAGCAAGGTTTGCCCATGTGAGGAGGAAAGATAAGATTTTGGGAAGAGCTAGCTAGCGTCTCCAATAATTTTGTGCCATAAAACCAAAGGTGGGAGAAGGTGGGGAACTTATCCACCCACATTTTTATATTGTTTGGATTTTCTTTCATATCAAGCAGTTGTTAATTCACTGAAACTGGAAGATTAGCAATCTAAAAAGCACAGGGGCAGGATGCCAGCACAGGGATCTATGTGAACACTTTTATAGGAGTACAGATCACAGCCAGTTTTCTTTGACTTCTATGAGAGGAAAATAAAAGGAAGGATGATCCGCAGAAGAGTGAAAAGTAACTTTTCCACCAGTGGAAATTTTCTTTGGAATCACAGCACTTGGAACTTTCATACCCTTTTTTTTGTAGATGACTAAGCATTCAGTGATGTTGATATTATTGCTCTGTTAGATCTACTTTTTTTTAATCCTATTAACAAATAATGCCTATATAGCACTTACAAGATAAAATCACCATATGAGCATATTATAATTTATTTTATCATGATATTATCTATCATTGACAAAGAAATTGCAGAGCAAAAATCCTCTTGAATTTAATGATACACTTAGTGAAACTTAGCAACAAGTCCATTTTCCATAATAAATGATAATAGTCTATTTAATGTGTTTTTCTAATGGCTTATTGTGGGAAATTATTATTGTACATTTGCATGATCTTTCACAAGTATCACTTTTAAAACTGCAATATATTATTTTATATATACATCATATTATAGTGCATCTTAACGTATATAATTAATACTTAAATTAAAATATGTTTTCATATCATTTCTATATAATACTGTAGCATGGTAAGAATTCTTGTTCTTTTAGTTTATTTTCATGTGAGGAATGAGCATTAATTCTAATTATAGCATATGGAAAACTGCTGCTAAAGCAATTGGAAAGGCTGAGAAACCAAGTTCAAGATTATTTTCCGTCACTGGGAAGTACTTCAACATAAAAGCTGTTGCTCTTCACATTAGTAGATAAATAAATAAACAAAACAGATTTTATAACAGAAAATCATTTCTAAAGCACAGGTGGAAGGCAGGTACAAAAATGCCATTAACAAATTATTGAAGCTGTGGGCATGCATGTATTCACACTGCTTTTAAAACCATATCCTAACTTCATATGTATAGTAATCTCACAGCTGTTGTGGTCTTGTCCGCTGAGCCATCATTGTCCTCAGTTAGGAAATCAGTTAGGAATATGTTTTTTTTCATAAGAAATACAATAGTCATTTTATTTACAAATATGCTACACTAGAAATCTTTGAAAGGAATGTTAATGTTATTTGCAAATTACTTGAGTTTAAAACCAACGTAGCAGTGAAGAATACAGAGAAGGTAATGGAGAAACTACAGTTCATGTCATTTTCATAGCTTCTTACATATTCATGATCCAAAAGGATTTCTGTCGCAGAAGCTCATGCTCATCTAACCAGACACTTTGTAAGTAAAAACGCATGAAATTTAAACCAGCTTTTCATATGGAGTTTTTTTTTGTTTTTTATGGCTGACTGTTTTAGCAATCCCGCAATGGTAGACACCTATAAATGTATAATGTGATGGATTAGATTGTAATGCAGTTTGGATGCATATGGAGGTGGTGTTTGCCCTTCAGTGCAAATCCATTTTAATGTCAAAAGGAATTCACTGGAATTAATAGTGCATTGTCCAAGCAATACGTAAAACATTACAGTAGCTCATCCTCTGAGAAAGAATCCAATCTTGCTCCTAATTATAATAATGCAAAGAATAAAGCTACTTCTAATAAGGAAGTAATAAGAAAATCAAGATGTCAATGCCTTGGTTATGCTTGGATTTCTGTTTTAAACTGAGTTTTTAAATAAGAATTTAAAAAATGTGGTAAGAAAGCTTTGTTCTCTTCATGATTTGTCAGATCACATTGTAAAACCAGCAACAAACTCACACCTTGCACAAAGATACATGAATTTGGGGCATGTCAACCTGGGGAACTTGGGAAAGTTAAACCAAAATAGCTGAAAGGTGTGAATGTAAAACATGTTATGTAAAGTGCTTTACAGTTCTAAGTGAATGCTCTCACTGAAAATCAAAATATTTTTATAGCTTTTCAGCAATAACGACACTTTGCTTCTGTGCAGGGCTTGAATGTAGTTTAACTGAAGAGATTGACATTGCATGTGTAGATAATTCTTTTAAGCTTTGGTGAGAGTCTTTGTGTTAAGTATACCCAAAGTTAAAACATTACATTAGAAATTACTCTATATCAGGAAAATATTTCACTTCTATGCAACTGCTTATATATGTTATATGTTTAACATGAGGAACATATTTAAGTACACAGATTTCAATGAGTCTGAGGCGCTTAGTGGAACACTTAACATAAAAAGAAATAGGTATATACAAGAGAAAAAATAGTAAGAAAAACTGTAATTAAACATAAATGTAATGTTAAGGACACAGTCCCTTCGTGGTTCCTTCAGTAAGCCATTAATGCTGAAATGGACCCCATTTCGCTTATGAGATCCCCAAGTGACTATCAGCACATAAAACACAAAAAAGGATTTCCACAAAATTTTGTTCTTCGGAGACAAATTGGCTTCCTGTCTATTATTCTTAATTAGAAGCAATACCCTATCTTCCTCCAAAGTTATAGTACTGATAGTAGACATGTCTTTTCCCTATGCTATTCTTCCAGTATAAGAACAAATCACACTGTCATCATGACTGTCATACACTGCTTTAGTTAAAATAAAATCCATATTCTTTATAATATTGCTTAAATAAAGGGATATATTTTTGTAAGTATATTTATAAATAAACCTCTCCATGTTGATAATGTAAAGGAACTTCTCAGCAGCCCTCAGTGCTAAAAAAGCAAGTGTATTTGAAAATATCTCATATTCCTACTGTTTACTCTCAGCACTAACCACGTATATATATATACATGAATTTCCAGTGGTGTGACTAGAATAGACCTAATGAGGATGTGGTGGGCTAAAGGCATGCACGGGTAACGCAGTGAAGTGTAAGAGAACGATAGCCGCATTCTAGTGTACAAGGTGGGACGTAAAACTGGGTAAATACCAGTAAAACTCAATATTGCTGACTCCAGACTTTCTGCAGTGAGAGCCTCTGTCCTGTCTAAAATTTCCCTTAAATGATTAGTAGGTATGATTTTTTAAAAATAATAACATTCAAGCCTTTTAGTTTTTCAGCCTTCCATTTAAAGTTGCAAGATTTTCTCTATGATGTCTAACCATCATAGAACCATCATTTTTTGAAGCTTCCTCCAAAAAGAAGAAAAAAGGAAATTAATAATTTAATTTTACAGATGGCTTTAGTTGTGGCTACAAGTCACAGAATAATAAATTTTATAAATCCTCAACAAATTAAATTTGAATTAGGTAAAAATGGTATAGAGGTATACCCAGCTTCCCAAGACCTTACTATTGTACTTAAATTTGTAATTTTCTCCCAATTCATTTTACAACAATTTTGCATCTCCAGTATTATATGCAAAACTTTAGATAAGAGAAAATTTTCCATGTTTCTCGTGCATATGTTTCTTGTGTTAATATAGAGTTCTGCAGATTAGCATATTAATTGGCCACAGTTGGTTATCTATTTAAATCAAACTTCATGAAATATTTAAGAAGTCACAAAATTTCATTTGGTTCGAAACCTTATTCTGGTATGTGGAGAGGTTTCTCCATTACTCTAATGTTTCATATGTTGAAGAATGATTATATATTTATAATATAATTGTAAGAATTCACTATGAGATATCACAGTGTGTAGAGAGTGATTCACAGTGAATAGGTTAAGTCATTTTTTCCTAATTATCCGACTTAAAAAAGGAGCTGATTTGTCTCCAGAACTTCCTTTAATTATTGGATTTTTTTTTTAACACAAAACCCTTCAAAATACAAGTTATATTCAAGCTGCCTGTCAAGTATTACTTACTGTGAGTGCCAACAAGATATTTTCTACTCTTTTCTAATTGGGTAACACAACTAATTACTGTTGTCTGTGGAATCATGTTTGATTGGCAACTTGAATGTAAACGGAAACCATAATTTCAGATGATATTGTATAAACATTTGGAGTAGGGATGTGAAAGCAGTCAAACATCAACCGAAGAAAATTTATGTGTTAGATAATAAAAGTTACCTGTGTTTCATGGCTATCTAATCTCTGATAACAATTCTTTAAAATATATGGATTCCTGCCAAATGCTGACAATACTTTCCAAAAATGTTTTTTGGCTTAGTATTCATCAGAAAAAATCGGAAATGCATTGGAAATTACACAAAAAAACATGAAAACCACATGCCAAAGTAAAGTAGTCTTTGGATTCACTTTAAAGAGCTTCTAGATTAAGTCTATAAAAAGTTAAGGAAACAGACATAAGTCATAGTACAAAGGCATGAGAATGAGATGATGTTAAATATAAGTTTGAGAGTGTCTATTAAAATGTTGTACATAAATTAATTTCAGAAGTACTAGTTCCTAGAAGAGACCTCTGTTAAGGTTATGAATGTTAGCAATATGTCAGATTTCCTAGCTGCGTTCCAGAATTATTTTTCCTAGTTTCCTTCATTTCTCTATCCTTTTTGATCTTGAAAAGAAGAGAAAAGAATAGAAAGTGTTATGCATCAATATCTAGGTCAAAAGACAAGGGACTGGAGAGGAACGAGGAGATTGAGTCCCCATTTCTTCCCCCCCTTTTTTTTTAACTTCTTCCCCCCAAATTTTATACAAGACACAGAAACAAACAAACCACCTGCCCCCCTCACAGACAACCCACCCCTGCCCCATACACACACACACACACACACACACAAAAAGGGATGATTTTGTGTGAAATATTGACTTAGTAAACTGATGCACCTGTTTTATTCATCTTTCTTTATCAAGTTTCATGAAGTTTGCTCAAAATACTTCCCTCCAGATTTCCAGACCTTTATTTGAATACTCATATTTCATTTAATTAAGGGAATGTTCAGAATTACTGATGACTCTCATTAAGTCCTGCTGGACAATTCTATCAGCTGCAACATGTAACCAAGAGTCAGTTAAAATGCAGAGTTCTTTTTGAGAAGAAATGTGGTAATTTGAAAACTCTCCTAATTCTGATTTTTTTTTTGATGATCTATTATTTCCACCAAAAGTTCTTATTAAATTATCTTTTTTAAAAATTCTTCTCAATTTGATTTAAAAATGTCTATGTTGATGAAACTGACTTGTCTAAATCATATATTTAAAGAAAGAAAAATAAATATTTCATTTAAGTAATACCCAAATACAACCTTTCTACCTTATTAAGTGTTTTGAAAAACATGAAATGTAATGAAAATCCGGAAGAAAATCTTGACTTTGTTGCAATTTTATTTTCTATAAGAAAAACACTTTCATAAAATGTTCTGTTGGGTCTAGCATACACGGTAATTGCTGTTTGAGTTATAATTGCTAATTGGAGGGTTGGGGGTTCTTTTTTTCCCCAAAGATAGGCTTACTGAGGTTTCTATCTAATTCAAAAACCTCTGAATCATTTTTGCAAAGAATTATTTTCCAGTACAAAGAGATATTCTGCTTTGTACTCTGCTATATATAGGAACCCCATGTTCTAGCATATCATGCACTATCTCTCAAAAGGCACCATTCTGGGAACGATGTATTTGGCAGGAAATGATATGAATATGAATTTATGTGGCAATTCAGCCACTGAATGCTGCTATATTACTTTGAATGGGAATTGCAATACTGAGGGCTTTTAATTCCTGGAATGTTTGAGAAGCTAAGATATTGCAAAATATTCTCTAATTTATCTCTCATGCCTTCTTTCCCTTGAGCCTGCCAGAATAGTTCTACTATCTGAACTCAGGTTCTCGATTTAATCACAAAGTAAAGAGTTCTCAGATTGAATTATTTTCTCTGGTCTAAAGTGCTTGCTTGTGATTGGGCATAATCTGAACTGTTAAAAAGCACAACTGCAATTCTCTTAAATATAAATTGTCAGTTGCATTTTATATAGATCTTTTTGCATATATAGAATTGCAAGAGCATAATACTGATAGCTATATGTTATGATATATGTCAAAATTAAACATTGTAACATAACATTTATTTCCGAAAACACAAACCTTGACTTTATTGAGATTCAACAAATCCTGGCCACACTGCCCTTTTTGAAAGCTTGCATTATGTATTATTCCTTATGTATATTATTTTGCTGGAGGTAGTTTTAGCTCCTAATTTTCAAAATTTAAGATACCGTATGGCTTTAATATTTTTAGCTCGATGCACATTTTTGATGCAGCAATCTGGATGGCTGGGAATTGAATTAAAATGTGAATATATGAAAAAAAAGAGATTTATTAAAGAACAACAATTTTGTTATATAATGACTCAGCCAAGCAACAGAAGTTAATGTGATAGATCTGCTAAGAAGTGAATCTGTTTTCATGACTGGAGGCGGATAGCTCAGCAGGAGAAGGAAACACATAGGAATCACTTGCTAGTAAGTCAGCAACAGCTGGTACATGGCATCTAAGGAGACTGAAGAGAGAATGTGCAACTACTCGAATGTGCAAAATAGAACCACTGACCACCTCATCTGCAAAATACCTATTACGCGTAACCTCATAGGGAGATGTCAGGTCTAAAAAGCACTATCCTTCATTATGAAGGCTTCTTCTTCATAAGATCTTATACATATCATAGACTCCACAGTCCTGCCCTGCTTTGAAAAAGAGCCAGATCTCTCTTCCAGATGGAATTGGTCTATCTGCCAAGTGTCACTGGCATGTCTGTGCATGGTTTGGATACAGCTCTATGTCAACCAATTGACTAGAAAAGGAAATGAAATCCCAGGTTTTCACAAAAATCATAGTCACTGACCTTTAAGACAAAAACTACAGAGCATAATTCTGCTGTCTTTACCAAAACTTTGTTACTGGTTTTACTTTAGAAAGGATTAAAAGAACCAGACAAATTTTTTAATGTATAGATAATTAAAAAATACCTTTTTTTCTATATTACCAGTAAAATCTACCTGAATACACAATTTGTACATTAAATATCATTTCATATTGGGATATATTTTACTTAACATATAAATTCTCAAGGTGAATGTTCTGTTTCCTTCCATAAACCCTCTCTTTTCTGTAAAGCATCTTAGAACTTCTTTTTAGGAGTGACACAGGTGAGACTGGAGCTGGCTTTTGTTGTCATATAACAAAGGCCATATGGAGGGGCTAAGGGACATCATATTACTCAATGTAATAAATATCAACTGCAAGGTGAGCTGGCTGGGACTGACACTACACTAAATAAAAGGTGGAAAATTTAGTGAATCTAATAGTGTATGAAGAGGGAAGTCTTTAGAATACAAAGTGAGACCTTGTTAACCAGCAAGCAGACTCAGGGTTAATGAATGCATGTAAGTTATAGTACTGTGGGAATAGGCCACGTGGTACACTTGCAAATTTATTAGCTGATAAACATTAATCTTCAACAATCCTGTCTATTAAAAGTGAACAAGGAGAAACTAAACATCATATTGCTGAAACCTTTGAGTCCGCTTTGAAATCTTGTACATAAGAGAAATAAAAATGTTAGTTATTCTCAGATATTTTATCCTACATTTTCTTAAATCCACTTCTACTTTTTATTTTCTTAATGGAAGTATGTTATTTTTTCCTTTGTTGTTTTAGGATTTATTCTATGATAAAATTAAAGGACACATTTGGGAATATTTTTTTACCTGTCATCTAGGGAGACTCCTAGATCAGACATCCTCACCAGATATAAGAAATCTGCACAATAATTTCTCCCTCTCCTTGTTATTTTATATATATATATATGCATATAAAAAGATTTTGCAACCTTGAAAACATCAAGACTTTAATGAGAAACCATTAAACATTGCAAGCATACAGTTTTTTTTTCAATATTTATCCATTTTATCAAATTATCCATTATCAAAAATCAATTAACAATATGACATATATTCTATTTGCAGATCTATATGTGTTTGCTAATTTAAAGCAAAATAAAATTAATATTTCAAGCCCCTTCTGTTCCCATGCATATAATTTAAACATCAATTCTTAAAAGTGGAACAGCTCTTAAACAAATAAATAAAATAATCACAGAATGCCTAAGGGTGGAACGGACCTCTAGAGTTCATCTAGTCCAACTTCCCTGCACGCACAGGGTCACCTAGATCACGTGGCACAGGGCTGCATCCAAGCGGGTCTTGAAGATCTCCAGAGAAGGAGACTCCACAACCTCTCTGGGCAGCC
>JAWLRI010000215.1:9560737-9644056 GCA_034781795.1 Crypturellus tataupa
CCTGCGTGTGCAGGGGGGTTGGACTAGATGAGCTCTAGAGGTCCCTTCCAACCTTAGGCATTCTGTGATTCTATGATCTGATGATTGAAAGTCAAAGTCAGTAAAGTTCAAACTGGAAATAGATGCAATTTTTGATGTTGTGGACAATTATGTATTACAACAGTTTACCAAGGGATGCAATAAATTTTCCATCTCTTGAAGTCTTTAAATCAAAATGGATGACTTGCCAAAAGATATTCTCTAATGCCTCTGTGGGTTATTGTTTGTTACAGAAAAAATGGATAAAAATGTCTGGTCTTTATAAGTCAGACAAGATGGTAATTATAATGTTATTTTAAAAATCTACTAATGTGCTCATTGAATGTCCTCTAAAATTTGATCTAATTATTATTTTATTTCTTTGCATTTTCTGTTTTGCAGTACATTCCAATGCTAAAAATGAATGTCATATGTGTGACATTGATAAAGGCACCATTCAGAGCTCATAATTTTCACTGCCATAATCACTCAGATACCAACCACCGTGAGCTTCCCACCTCCCTCCTGGTTGCTTTGTCTTCCACAGGTAGTTTGTAAATAACAGTGACTGGAAACACTAAAGTTCATCCTTGTAGCAAGATGGAAACAGCTGAGAAAAGACGAGGAAATTTTGCATAGCCAGTGGCAGTTTGGGGATCTGTCTGTGTCAAATTATCATTTCCATTTTTTTCTTGGGATTGTATCCTTCACTGTGAATTAGAGCACCCACTTTGTCCAACATCTTGACAGCTAGTGAGGGAACCACCACAGTTCGGGAGAGAATTCAGCCCCACATGGCTCTTCCTTCGAAAATAGTGATATTCATGCTGGTTAACTTGCAATGACTGTGCGCTGAGGGTGGATTTAGAGCTGAAACTTGCAACTCTTCCTGACCGCTTCTAGCTCTTAACACAAAATCCAGGGAAACATCCCTAGTAAGGCAGATAAGTGGAGGTGTTGAGAAAACTTTTTTTTTTCTGCTGATTCATTAATTTTTATGCTTTGATAAAAGAAGATAAGGGTTTATTTTCCCTATAGTTGTCATTTAGCTACACTGATCAGAGTACACTACAGATTAGTAGGAGAAGGAGAAGGATTAGTAGGATTAGGAGAAGGGAAATTTCTAAAATAAACATGACCAACCACTATGTTATGCTGTGTCCTTTATATTGATAGGACTGTAAAATCCCCACCAATTACAGTTATATAGTCAAATGTACATTTGTTCCAACTAGTCCAGTTGTGCATTTTGTTTTATTCTTTCTTTCTATAAAATACAATTTTACATGCAGGGTAATTATTTTTATGCTAAACAAACAAGCAGTATATTGGGTGATAATATATTAAAGCTAATGTTATTTTGGGTCAAGGCATCTCTGCCAATTGTTTATTAACTTTGTCAATTATATTTGTTAATTGGAAACTTAACATGTGATGTACAGCAAAATGGTTGAAATGATCAGTTTTGAATACTGAATACATAACCCATAAACAGATGGTCACTGTTGAAAAACTACTGTATATAAATAAAGCATAAAATATCTTATTAATTAGAAATCACTCCCATATAAACTCGCTTGTCAATATGCCAGAAAAAAATATTCCATAGGTTTATTTAGAATAACAGATTTTCTAGTAAATATGATTTATAGTTGTGTAACACTAAGATTAACACTGACATTATTTTCACCTGAAGAAATCACAATAAAGGTATCAAAGTTTACTGGTTTTTTTTCTTCTCTAGATGTATTAGGAAAAATTATTGCTTAGAAATTTGGAGATAGAGGGTTTGAAAACTCAAAGCCTAACTGGATAAATTATGAAGCAACACTTTTTGTAAAACACACATCACAGACTAAGGCAAAATCAGACCTCTTGCATTAAAAAAAAGTATTTTATTTTCACAAGGAAAATATACTACAAAGTTTGGAATTAGTCGGTCTCCACGACAGGTCTCTTTCAATGATATGATGGAACTACTGTTTCTGAGGTTCTTTATCCTCTGCATTTCACTGCACGAAATTTCTCCTTTATTCACCACTAGTGACATCATTACAGTGTGGATATACTGAGCTCATTGCCTTTGAAAAAAAAACTGTGTTTTGATATTTCAAATCCTCATTTACAAACTATTACTAGTTTGTATAAAGAGTAAGTAAGTTAAAGAGCAAGTAAGTTAAAACACAACATGGGTTTATCAAAGCTAGATTCTCTCAGGATAATCTAAAAAGGTTCCTTATGTTCTAGACAAAGAGAATACAGCAGGCCTCATCTTCAGGAAAATATAGCATATAATCATGTGCAGCAAGATATTTGTCAAGCTGAAGAAGACACAAACGTGATCAGGGAAATAGAAAGCCTCTCTCAAGAGAGCCCTTTTCAGTATGACTTTTGAGGAAATATGATTGCTGTTGACAAATAGGTTGGGGCATAAATATTAATGAGGCAAAAGAACCATGAAAAGAGTCAATGCTCATGCAAGAATAGGTGCTGATGCCAAAATCCTTATAGACTAGAATACAGAAGAAGGATTCTCTCTGTCAGAAATGTGAAGTTCTGGAACTGTCTTCCAATGGGAGAACAGCGCAGACTGTTGCTAGGACGCTTATTATCCTTCTGATGGAGGCTTGCAACTTTGCAACTCTGCAACACATTAAATATGACCTGTTCATCCTGCTTGCCCTTTAACCTTAGTTGACTCCTTCTTATACTATAAATGCACAGTGAACAAGGAAGACCAACAGGTCATTGCTAAAAGTGCCGTTGTTTCATTTCACACCATGAGTAAAATTTGTGTTACAGACAGTGTATTTCTTGAGCTATTTTCTGTGGAATGCAATTGCTGAGGGAGATGTGGAGGCTGCCGGTACCAGCAACTGATGTCATACATGGGTGATAAGAGATACTCCTTAATGCAGCATTCCTCTGCTACTGCCTTCTGCACTGGCTCGCCGTGATAGTTAAACAATCTCCATGGAATTTCATCTGGAAAGACTTTTTTGTGTGTGTGTGGTTTTACAATAATGGCATTATGATATATGAAAAATATGCAGCGTGGGCCTCACTTCAAATAAATTATTAAAATTATTATTTAAGTTATAGCTGTGCCTTAACCCCCCACCCTCCCTCTGGAGTAATGCCCATTCCAGGAGGCACCGTTTAAGCATGTAACTTAATGGACCTCAAACAAAGGGAAACCAGCTGAATAAAGGATTGCAAAAGACAAAAGAAAATGACTTTTAAAGTTCCCTTGTAGGTTCATTGTTCTTCCTCTCAGTGATTAGCTTTCCCATAGAGTCCTACAAATTTCATTGCCTTACTGGTTTTAAGAAGTTACTCCAGAAATCTCAGTTCTGAGGGGAAATCTTCCCCTTGAATGGTATCCTATAACGTTTTGGAAAATTTATCTTTTAGAGCAAGTCCTATAATCTGCAATTCTTTCTTTTTCTCATGGCATCTATTCAAATATTCTTGTGTCTAATTACTACTGCCCACATCAGTCTAGGTTTTCTACTTAGTGTCTGAGTTTACCACCTGCAAACTTATACAAGAGTGAAAATGGTAACTTGACTAAGAGTAGTATCCTACATATGAAGAAAATACATCTCAATCATCTTGAATGGTATAAATGGTCAAATAATACATCTTATCCAAATAGGCCTAAACATTGTTAAGAGTTTGATTCAAACAGATCCAGGCCTTTTTCTCCTGAAATTATCTCTTTCTTTAGCAAAAATCTTTCTGACAATAGCATTCAGTGTCCTAGTAATCTTTGGTTTGAAAAAAAATCTGTATCTTTATGCAAATATCTTTCAAAGCCTTCTTGACCAAAATGGCATGCAAGCTGCCTTAGATTTCACTGCACACATTCGGAAGCTATAATATTCTAACATATTAGTTCAGTTAGGGTTTGAACGGTTCACCAGATTTCATTTTCCAGTGACTCAATGTTTATGGCATGTGCTCAATTGTTTTAAGGCATGACTAAAAAGTGTAAAACTGGTCAATGAAATCACTAGTCCAGAAAAATTCTCTGCTCTGTTGAATTCAATAAATTGTATGTATATTTACTTTCTATATCTATTATTTTTTTAACCTTTTGAGTGTTTCAGAATTGTAGGGTTCAAAGAAGTACTCAGAAATAAAAATTTTCTACATGCAAACTTTATAGAACAGAAACTACTGAAAATGAAAATGTACGATTTCAACAATAATTACAGCTCTGCAAAGTGCACCACCAAATTGTACCTACTTCCTCAAGACCGCAGAGAGAAATAGTCAGCATCCTGAAGTAAGGAAAATGAGAACAAAATAGAGCACTGTAATTTGGGGTTTGGAGGACAAAACAATATTAAAAGTCTGTTTCCCTGGCATAGCACATGCAAGAATGCCTTTTCTTCATGGGCTTCTTTAACTCTACATCATGAAAGAACATAAAGAGTCTTTGAAATAAAATTTCCTCAGTGCATATTAATAGTTTTTTTCAAATAATCTGTTCTGGTTATTGATTATATGTGTACACATTCTCAGAAAATGGCCAAAATTTCCTGCCATTTTAATCTAATTGTGTACACTTTTAAATTGATTATATCCATTTAAATTCTTTCGTCCAGCATTTTGTCTTTCCTGAAATATTCTGTAGTGACTGAGTCTCCCTGATCATTTAGATAACTTTCAAAATGAGATAAAGTGTGATATGCCAAACTGCATTGTGAGAAAGACATAACTCTAAGAAAATAAATGTTTCATGTGTTGAGATTTTTTCCTACAAAACTTGTCTTTCATTTGTATTAAATGTGTCAAAATTAACCAAATGGAAAAACAAATTTCTTCTTCATGATAATGGAAAAAAGTGAAGGCATCAGTATAGGTAGAAGTATTCTGTGTAGTTTTATATAGCTCTGCTAAGCAGGTATGTATGCATCACTTAAAATGGTGTCTAATATTCCACAGATGGCAATTACTTTCAGAGGAATGGCTAGGGACTTAATTAAAAGGCTGAGAGTTAGCAAACTAAAATGCTAGAGAAGCACATGAAAAATCTATACATTATGCAAAGGACTCTATAGAATATTTAGGAAGCTAAAAGTGTCTCTCTAAATTTTCCCTTCATTTTTTTTTTTCACAGCAGGTTTATTGTAAAATAAAGATTTGATATCTGATGTTTAAAATTATATTTTACCTAACTGAACCTACTACATAACAAAGCAAAATATATTTGACTGCACAATATTGATTTTACATGAAAGCACATCAGTTAGTGAAATGCAAAAACCAATAAAGCGTCACCCCTGGCTGGGATAGATATCTCTAGACACAATTTATTTTTACATTTAAACCAATTATTGGGCTTGTTGCGTTTAAAAATGTGCACCATATATCCTTACAAGGACTTTTTTATTCAATCAAATCAATTGCATTGATCTCCATATTCCATATTAAACACCAGTCCTAAATTAAAGTTGACACATTTTGAAGGCCACGATGCAAGTTTCTAAGCAGAAATAAATTCTACTAAGCTTTCTTTGTGGGTTTTTATGCCCAAACATGAATACAAATATTGATTATATTTTAACACACAATTTATAAGCTATTTCAATGTCGATTTCTTCATAAGATTTGTTCAGTAATAATAGAATATTGCCTGAATTTCCTTCATTGTTCTGGCATATGAAAATGGTTTCCTTGAAGGAATGGTAGAATGAAGAGATCTTTAGGAATAATTATTGATGGGTAAAATAGGGCGAAAAATAAAGCATTTGCAGATGTACTTTTAGAGACAAGATTTGTCTTCCTTATGTTCATTTTTTCCAGAAAGTTTTCATCTACTGTGACCAAATTATTTTGGTTCTCAAGAGGTGTCTCCAAAGAGACTGTCAATTCAGAGGGGCCTTCATAGGGATAAAGCTGTTATGGGTAGAAGTGTAGGACTGATGCTAAGTATTCTCTGGGTAAAAATCTTGGTTCAGAGAGGACAGTGACAAGGCAGCAGAGAGAGGCCTGTTTTTATTTATCCAGCCGCCTTTAGCCTTTACTTCATCACCTCTCCATGCTTGGTAGAAAAGCAACCATGCCGCTTGGAATGGACTTTTCCCTTTTCTCTGGCTCATCACTTTCCCAGTTTTTAAAGTGCTATTGACATTGTTTGTACTTTACAACTTAGCTCTAGATGCTTTCAATTAGCTTTAGATGCATTATTCAACTCTCTGAGGCCTTCCAGGGTTTACACAGGCTTTGCATAAAAGTAAAAAGGAGGAACCCAGTTTTTAGAAATATTATCAAACACTCAATGTTCACCATCCTCCTAACACTTCTCCATCTCTGCATATGGCTGTGTGCATACCTTGCAGTCAAATGAACAGCCTAAGAATCGAGGAGGGAATTTCTCAAATACTCCAAATAGCTGCACATCACTACAGATTATGACTGCTTGGATTTAGGGAACATTTTTTTGGCTGAGGAAACATTCCAATGGGATAGATTAATCTATGTAAACCACACAGCTCAGCTGAAACTGCTGTTCAGCATTCTAAATTGCCACCTTCGTCTTCTTTCAGCACAAAAATGCGCATTTCTTCCTATAATAAAGATATTTTATAATAGCAATAAGGCAACTCCAGGGTGTGCGGTTATCACGAGATAATCATACCCTGGAGGGATTGCAGATACTTGGCTGTGCCTCATAACACCCCATGTGTGTGTTTATCACATGATAACCCTACTCTCTTTTGTATCTTATTGCCTAATTATCCTCTGCTAATGCAAAATACTAATTTTTTGTCTGAAACAATATGTGCGAGAATGCATTGCTAACAATCACTGGAGGACATTGACAAACAATGCTGTCACTGCTTCACACTCTCTTCCAATAGGAAAATTTACATAAAGAACCAACTCAGAGTATTTTTGTCTAAAGCAATTGAAATCCTTTTAGGCAACACCAGCTAAAATGCTGGAAGATAGCGAAAAAAATATCTACAAAAATTCCATATGTATTCTTACAGTGATTGCTTTGCTCACATAAAATACTGAACTTTTCTTCTATATAATGCTTTCATATTTCTAATTCTAGTATGTACAGTGTAGCTTGTTGGTTGTCACTTGGGATCTGAAGGGACTCCATTTATATCCCAGGACCACTCATAGGATATTTATTGGAGGATATCAGTTTTATTCATTGATGTACATGCGGGAAGTAAAAACTTCATTTCAGATAACATTTGGAGATGTTCATAGAGAGCAAAGTTTATGGCTCCAGTTAATACAATGATACTTTTATTCATTGAATCATAGCACAAGTTATCATACACATTCAATCGATGCTGAAATCCGAGATATGAAATGCATAGAAGAAAGTGATTATGAATTGCTCATGAACTATACACAATACCCAGTAACTCCTTGGAAAAATAAATTCCATAAAAATTGTAGGCAATCACAAGCCATTGAAAGTAAACAAACTAAAAATGAGTTCAAATCTGTAACTGATCCCAAAACTGCAGTTCAAATTATGAACATCATAAAACATCGTAAAGGGTAACCCATGATATCAAAACTGTACATTTAAGATTTGTCTTTTCTTCTTTTAAAAAAATCTGAATCCATTGAAAAGAAGTTGATGATCAAATGTTAATCTGACATATTAAGATGACATCAAACTGTGCCAAATGTAGAGGGGGAAATGATATCAAAATGCATAAACACCGGGATTCAGTTATACAGGCTTTACAAATCTGCAGTAATAATATTACCAGATACTTATTATGCTTATTCCATTCACATCTCCAAACAATTTACAAGCATCATCAAATTATTTTTTGATGGGTAGTATTAATGAAATTAAAAAAAAAAATTGAAATATTGACAAGGAACGACAACAAAAATTTTTAAATACGCTATGTGGAGAAGATAGAATGAATATTTTTTCTGCAAGAAATATATTTCATGCAATGCTAAAAATATAATAAAATGCAATCCTAGGAATTCAAAATGTGTATGTATATGCATATTTACTTAGATGTATACATGTACTTAAATACCTTAAATAATTATTAGTATTTTACCTTGCATGTTATAAACTATCATTCTTTTCTATACTTCAAGCATTGAATAAGATTCTACTTTTAATAGAACCACCTGAGTAGCTCTGCAGACTTTGGTCTCTTATTTCCTTTGTTGTTAGCTACAGTAATGAAATCAAGATCCTTCTTCTTAGAATGTCTATTTATATGCACTGCTTCAATGTAAAATGCTTTCATGTTTCCTGTCCTCCCACTCAACTGGCTTTTCTAAAGAGCATGCGTGTTTATCTCTCTTAACATTGCTTACAGATCTCATTTCTCAATCCTTTGATTATTTTAGATGCCCTTCTCTTAATTTTAGTTTCATGGTGCAAATGGAAGAGAATTGCCTTAATATAGTCCTCCTCAGAAGTTGCTAGCTCTGCTACGCTCTTGCCTATGGCATTCCTGGCAGTGCTTGCTGCTACTATACATTCTTGGAAATGGAATCAAGCTGCAGATTTATCCAATCAACATATACCAATAAGAATTTTTTAAAATACCATCAATACAGGACGGTGCTGATATGCAAAAATCATGACCAGCACACCAGCTGCTGTTTTAGAACAAAGATCTGAGCTGACAATTTATTTATCTTGCAAGAAAAAGAGCCAATAATCTATAAATATTGTGGAAGGCAGCAAGAGGCTTAGAGAGAAAGCTACATGCGCCAAAAATAGCAAGATTTTTTTCCCTACAGTAGCCATAATACACTCACATCTTGAAGGAAAAAATAAGTAGAACAGATCCTTGAGCTGATGTGAATGTGCCCC
This sequence comes from Crypturellus tataupa, assembly GCA_034781795.1. Classification (NCBI taxonomy): domain Eukaryota; kingdom Metazoa; phylum Chordata; class Aves; order Tinamiformes; family Tinamidae; genus Crypturellus; species Crypturellus tataupa. The sequence continues at coordinate 9,569,589 of JAWLRI010000215.1, forward strand.
ATTTATGTGAAGATGCACTTCACAAATGACAGGTAAAGACTAGTACACATGCAAGCCCTTTCCTAGATTTATTCCTTTTTTATTCCCTATTCCATTAAAATTCTCATTTTGATCTTCAAATAAGCAGTTGCCAGCAGTAACCTAAATTGCTGTAGCTAGTCAGAGAAAGGGCTTTGTGCACTTGTAGCACATACTAGGAAATTTCCCTTAAAACTTCGGGGTTTGTCTTGGTGCTGAAATAAGAATTTAAACAAATACCACTTTGCACTGTGCTGGAAACGCCAATTTTCAAGGTCAATAGATGAGTTCTTTAACAAAATTTCCAGACAAGATCTGCTGCTTTTTCAGCATAATGCAATGTTCCTCTGCTTTCGTTTGAGTGTTTTTAGTAGCAAACGAGGATGTGAACAAGCATCCTGACAGGGTTAATCATTGTGTTAAAAGTAGATTTCTTGAGTTGTATGTCCATGAGGGCAGTTTATTTAACACTACACAAACAAGCTGCATGTCATCTACAGGGTTTCAAACGAGCTGGTAAAGTCAAACTATTCATTTTGGCAGAACAATCAATCAAATAATCAATCAGAAGATTTTTTTCCTAATATGTCCTAGATATATAGATGAGCATCAGGTTCATTTCCCATTTTGGAAGCAAACATAACTGAAAAAAACCTTAGAAGCCGCTGCTAACATCTGAGCCCAAATAAAGACGAACTTGTCCTTTTAGAAAGGATTTCAGTCAGATTTTCACCCATTGTATTTGCAGGTTTCCTGGAGCACTTTGCCAGACCAGTTAAAAGTTTCCTTTAGGCCATCCCTTACTGACAGATTGCAGGACCAATGCTGTACCATAGCTGCAACCTTTGTCCTGCTGCTATCGGTGTCAGCTAACATTTAATGATGACAAAAAAAAAAATTTCCACAGAAAATATTTTTCATGAAGTGCTTATCATGTGCTATGAAAACAAATTTTGGATAAGATATACTTCAAGGAACATTTCAATGTAGTTCTGCAGTTTTATTTCAACATCATTGAAGATTTAAAATGATTATTTCTCAACTCAGATATTTGAGAGAAAATATGATACAATAAAGCCACTTAATAATAATTGTGTGATGGAGGAGGCCTGTTTTGATGCTTGCCATTGGCTATGGTCTTTTTTATCAGTAGAGGCAATGGGCATTAAGAGTGATGACACATGATTTCTCTATGATTAAGCAATTCTTTATTGTTTTATGTTGAATTTAGCCAAAGACTACATTATCTTTAATACTAAAAGCCAAAAGACAGTATCCTAGATCCTAGTTCTTTGTCTATATATGATTTTTGTATAAGAAGCTATTCAATTTAAAAGAAAAAATACAAAAAAGGAAATAAATAAAAGAAAATGGTTTAGCAGGCAGCAAATGTAGGTTTTGAATTTGACAAGACCAGAAAGATATAAAATATTGCATTTCTTTTTTGAATGAACCCTAATTGTACATTTTGGAGTGAAAATGACTAGTGTGTTTTATGCTGGAGTGTATAAAGCAGCCCGAGCTGCCTGAGCCGGTGGCTCAGCTGAGGCAGCGCTCCGGCTGGTTTGTGGAGTGCAACTTGGGTAGAGGTAGACATGCAGGCTGCAGTTGACAATAATGGCATTTTAAGCAAGAGGTGCTCTGGATGACCTCCTGCGATCCCTTCTCACTGCCATTTCCGTGACTCTATAAGGTGACTCCAGTCATATTTAAGAATTTGGAGGTTACAAAATGTGGAACATAGTAATGTTAGTATATTTAATTGTCTTAAGGCTTGGCACAGATTTTGGGCTGAAATGTAGGACTTTTAAATCTCTGTCCCAGAGTGGAAGGAAAACATTTTTTACTTATATTTATAAAAAGATAACTACCATTACAGCCTTCCTTTGTGACTTGTATAGATTCCCTCAAAAGTCTCTGTATCTTTTTAGATGTTTTGCAGTGATTAATATTTTGCAAGTGCAACTTGTATGTGAATTTTCAGCTATCTTTTTTTTTCTACTTATTCATCAAATAATATATGCAGTGGATTTTGAAATTTGCAATTGAAAATCCTCATGGACTTTATATTAAATTTTCTGGGTTTTGTTTCTTGTTATATGCTTCTTTCTGAAAATTTAGTATACTGGGTCAATTTTTTTGTCATAGAGAATTTCTGCTCCTTGAAAAGCGAAGTCAGGAAATGATAGAAGATCTGATTTCTCAAGCTATAAACAAGACTAAATAAAATATCTGTCTTCAGGGGATGATGCAAAATTTTCAATGCACTAAGAAAATCTATCTATCTCATAACAATTTTAAGTGATAGCATTTGCATGTCTAATGCAGACCACTGTCTTACTGACTATTGATGAAGTCCATTCATAGCCACAATGCAGGTTTACAATTTATACTAATCAGACAGTGTTGGTGGTCAAGTAACAAAGAACTCACTATTAAAAGCCAAAAAAATTCCATATGCATTTCCTGATTACCCCCTACATCTCATATAAATTGCTCTGGAAAGCAAATAAGAGCAACTTAAACAGCAACTTAAAGTGTATGCAAATAATATAACAAATGTAAAGTGATGAATTGAAAAAAATGCTATCTTGATGAGACAATATGCAGTAATCAGATTGAGTGTTACCCAAAAGATCCTAATCAGATATTTCCCTCCATGAAAATGAACATTTCTAGTCATCACAGAACCATCTTCTATATGTATATATTCCACGTAGAATTAAAATTTCATTATATTCTAGCCGGATTTCATCTGTAAGTATCATTTTTAAACTAAAATCTTTTTAGACCAAGACAATTAGAGAATATTTGTACCCCATAAACTGATAAATATCCATATAAAATGCTAGGGTGATATGTCGCAGTGGAGGTCTACATCTCTGCATCTATGGGTATAGAGAAATTTCTACATTCAAATACTAATCAGGAATCATGTGTGATTTTGAAGTATTCAAATGTGCCTATAGGTTAAGCTTAGGTCTCTGATAAACTTGATTGCTAGGATATAAAGTATCAGTCTATTTAGCTTAATACACAAACATATACTAAAAATTCAAAGGGCAAGGAATGTTCATGAATCCAATGTAAAGTCCTCTCTAAGGTAGCAACATCATATTCTTAAATCCCAGCAAATGACGGATGTTAACCTCTTCTTATGGCTGAACATTTCTTAAAGATAAGAAATCACATCTCATGCCAACAGCATTGTTCACATCACTGATAGACTAGAGAGTAGCCAACTGGCCCAAGGAGGCAACATCCTGCCTTACACCATTATGCCAGAAATCATTTCTATGTCATATATATTTGCACTTCCCTTTCTGATACTAATGCCTTTTCTTTACGTATATGGTTATAGATTAATTCATTCTGATTAAATTTGAATGTTTTGTTTAGTCTCATTATGCTATCACAGGAACTAATAAAAGAATATAATATTTACTGATAATATAGTATCTATATTTTATATTATTATTATTTAAAACTTATTTCTGGCATATACTGTAGAACAATGTATTTCTGCTTTTTCAATCCAGGAAGTAAAAAAATCAAGAAGAACAAAAAGGAGTAAAACAGAACACAAGGCTAACCTGACTGCTTGAATTGTTAAGGTGATGAGATGTTCTCTGTATTGCTTTAAACAAACTCTATGGTTCTGTGGACATTGTAGTTATCTGGAAATCCTAATGTCTCAGAGTAAAAATGGGTGCAGAAAGTGACTGATCCATAAAACCAAGTTTCAATCAACAAGCAGTGGGTGATCCTACAGAAAAAATTCAGCTGCACTTGAGACAGATACAGGAAACTGGGGTCAGACTAACAGCATCACGCTTGTGCTGCAGTCAGGCTATTTTGGTCTAAAGATATATGCTGTCAGCATCTCCTATGAATATTACAAAAAAATGCATTTAATGAAAGTAAAGCCTAGGGCTAAGTTTTTAATCTCTGCTTCAATGTGAAAATGGATTTTGAAATATATGAGTTTTTCATCTAAATTCGTTGCATTTGTTATCGTTGTTAATAAAAGATCCTTTGAAAAGATTTGGTAGGATTAAGACCATTTTTTGCCCTATTCTGATGTCCTTAAAGATATGAAACATTAAATTTAAACTCAGATGAACCTCCATATGCGCAGAGCAGCTTACACCTATAGAGACCTAAAAAGAAAAAATTAAAAAAAAAGAGGCATGCTTTCATAAATCTCACTCAGATTTGCTAGGCTTGGCCTTTAAATTTGCACCTTGAAGTCCTGCAGTAAAACTATCCTCCCCTTAGGAATGTTGCTTTAGCATGGCCAGGATTTTTCCTTGGATTCTGTTACCTTTACATGTATTCATTAGGTTGGCTGTATTCAGCAAAGCCCTTTGGCATACATATAGATTCATCCTCTTCCAACCAAGTGTTTAACTTGTGCTTAACTGTAAACATACCCTTATGTTACATTTCCTTTGGTGAAATGACTTGCTTAGGTACTTTCATGGAACCATGATTAGGCCAAGATACTGCCAACCATAGTCAGAGATTAAAATTAGTGCCTTAACTAGGTTTTAAGAAATGAAAGAAAACATTGTTTCTGGAAGGAGAGAATGACACATTTCAAGACCAAATCGTGCCCTGGAAAGTATAATAAGAATGCTTTGCTTTTTTATATAGCTGAAGGAAGGAAACTCAAACTGCTAAGTAAATACTAATAAATTAAGGCTAAATTAAAGTTATAGAGATGGCATAAAAAATTCCATTTTGTACTGTGAAATCCGTAACTCTGGATAAAGTTTGGTCTTTTTCACTCTAGTGTGTTGCCTGCTTTTTCCAGTTCCCTGAATAGGAACTGCAACTTTATTCTCTTCTCTTGTTAATATTTTCTATGAATGTTTCCACTGATGTTTTAATTCTACATAGTTCTTAGAACCAACACAAAGACTGGATGAATTTTTGAATAGAGTTGCGTATGCTTCATGTACAAATGCCCACATTTTTCACCACTTTCCTACCCATACAAACTTGCTATCTGCAGGGATGAACAGGGAGCTTCTGCTCATTGAATGCTTGATTTTCACAGGTGATATCAACCTACAAACATCAGAGCTAGAAACCACAAGGCTGGCATGACTGCTTGAAGAGATGCAGAGATGCAGCAGAACCTTTGAGAGAAAAGTGACTAGTGACTAGCCAAGAAAAGGCTAGTGTGGTCTCAGAATAATATAATCAATGCTGCAGTAAAAAAAATAAAAAAATGACCCACAGCATTCACTTCTAAAGCATCTTAGAAACTACTTTTCAGATTAGTTGGGAGAAAAGAAATGATTATTTGATACTACCTATTTTTGATAGAGAAATAGTTGAAATTGCAGCTCATTCGCTCTCTACTCTGCCTTGGCAACCTAAGAGTCGAACCAGGTGCTGAGGGGAATAGAAAGAAAACGTCTACAGTGGGGGGTGAAAAAAAAAGGAAAAGGGAATTTCTGTTCCTAATTATACCCTACAGTTATGGAAAAATATTTTAAAATCTTTGAGAAGAAATGGATAAATCGATGTTTCCTGTAAGGTTTAGGGATTCTTGAGACTGACAGTACTGATGTAATAGTCTTGAAGTAATAAGTGGAAATCTTTCTGTAATATTTGGTGTCTGAAATGACTTTCTAAAAGGTGAATATGCTTTCCTTCAGCATTCAGGAATATAATCCATTCATTCACCATAATAAATGCATTACCTTTCAAAACTCAAACTGGACAGCCATCAAGTGAGTGGAGCTTCCCTGTATAAGCCTCTTTCATCTGCTTTGTTCAAAAAGCATTCTTGTTCTTCCTTCTTCCTACCTTGCATTGACAAAAATAGATCTTTCCACTTCATAGTTTGTGTTTAATCTGATTTTTTACAGTAAAATTAGTGCCCCTTCTGTACTAAGCGATTGTTGGCGTATGAATTCTGACCATGTACCTTGAGACAGCTACTGTGTCATGGTCACAGCTCCCTGAATACTTAGTTGCAGTTATTTTCATGCAGGAGTCTTCAAAAAAGGATGTGCTTTGGGGGAAAAGTGAGATTTAAGACATGTCTATATCAGAAAAACTCATCTGAAAAGAGAAAGAGCAACTCACTGGTTAAGTGGAATGCCATTTGCACACTTAATTTCCTTGGCTTTATTTCTTTGCTGAGAGCTTTTCAGAGGAGCTTATAAAATTAAAACATAAAGAGCTACCTCTGAGCTCATAGGAGAGCAGGAAAAGAATGGGAAGAGTGTTCTGGTCTCAGGGGAAACCTTGTGTGAGTGGAGAAAATCCTGGGAAATTTATCGAGCAGAATCCCTCCTTGTCAGGACTTTCAAGAAGAGCAGCTACCAATACTGAAAGCATTAAAAAAACTTACCAACAAGCTGTCTTACCTGGATGCGCTCAGCAGCTTGGAAGGGCAAACACGAGCAGGTAGAGCTTGTACATCAGTCCAAGCTCTGACAGCTCCCACGCAACGTCTGACAACACTGACATGTGTTGCACTCCCCATGATATTCCTCCGCCTCAAACATAAAATGGCAAATAAATTAGGAATAGCAGCTCTCCTGTCAGATGAAACTCTGATCACCAAACCAGTACTTCAGTGTAGGAAAGCAAAATCCCACGGTTAGCTGCTGCCTTGTCAGGTTTTGTCCCAATGTCTGCTGCTGAGTGAGGCAGGACATCATCTTAACGGGCGTTGAATTCTGAGGTGGAATATAATTGAATAAGGGGAGTCATGACATTTGGCTCTGTTCAAGTCCAAGTTTGTGTGAAAGAAGTGACCAGCCCCTGCGGATCAGCATGAGTTGGGGCAGTCTGTGGGCAGGCACACGCGAACTTTCAGGAAGACCTTAGTATTAACAGATAGGGTAGGTTACCTTGCGGGGATGGGGAAACAAGCCTGGTTTTCAGTGCGTTACACAGGAGATGTGTGCTAGCCTCACCATGAAGCTTATTATTTCTATAAGTTTTACAAGTATCTTGTAAGCTTAGAAGCATCCTGTTTTCCCATGCATTTTCTATCTGAATAGTATGCCATGGCGCCAGGCCAGCAGAAAAATCTCCGAAACCGCTGTGAATTGGAGCCTTTACTGAAGACATAAATCCCATATTTACCTATTCTAATGGGTCAGAAAGCTCCAAGCACCAGACAGATGCAAATTCCCCACCACATGCATTCTTTTTTTTTTTAAACATTGTTACAAGTTCTCCAAAATATTTTTACACTGCACATCATTTTTTTGCTTCTGTCCTCTATCCAGTCTCTCATCCATGCAGTTTAATAGTGATTAAGCACACACAACCAGCTTTCTGATTTCAGCTTTTCTGTTAATCTCCCGACTACATTATCATCACTGAACAAGTCAAACAATTCTGAATTGACTGGCTTACACGGAAAAGAAAATATTCAGCTTTATGTTTGCATATCTCATTTGCATTCTGTAAATGCTCTTTGCATGTCCCACAGTGTCAGCACAGGCAGTAGAAGACGTGGTCGCAGAGGTGTGTGTGCCACACGTGTGCCGAGACTGCACCACTAAGCTCACATGGAGAAGCTCCATGCCATGCCATGCCATGCCATGCCATGCCATGCAGCACAGCAAGGCAGTATGGGGTTTATTCCCTGTCCACTGGGTTGTGGAATGCTGCTTTTGCATTTAAGGGGCTGTGGTGCTAGTTATTTATTAAGGTGTAATTTAAGCAAGGTTTATTCATTCATTGCCTGACTTGCTATTGCTATGTATAGGTAATACTGCATTATCTCTGTGTGGAGTCACAAATAAATTTGTTGAATTAATGGAATCTTATAGTGATCGTTGAAAGCAGAAATATCACAGCCAGAAATTATAGCTACTCCTTTATAGTCCTGATTAAATGTTATGTGCACGCCACTACGTTTTACATGTCTCATGTCATGGGCGTACGACATATAGCCAACACACATATAGCCACCTCACAAACTGACTTCTGGTTACCCATTCCGGCTGCTTACAGATTTACCTGCCCTCTATTGCATTCATTTTTGGAGTACTGCAGGAACCAGTGTCCACTAACCTTTTTCCCTGAGTTAAATTAGTGAGAGTACTCATCTGGATTCTGCAGCTAGGAAGTGTTCCCAGTTTTTCTGGGAACCATAGTCCATTTATGCAATTCTGCTTTCTCTAACTTTCTCAGATGACGCAGAAGTGCTGCTTTTGTAATTCCTATACTGTGAGGGATTGAACATTTCCTGTGATTAACAATTTGTTAGCATTGTAATCAAAATAAACTCGAAGAGCAAGGGAAACACATTTATTTAGTGAGGATAATGACATTTGGGGAACTTTTGAAACCTTATTTTCAGCCTAGATTACTTGTATTATTGAGCACTAAACTTTTGCTGTCTTGTCTTACCCATATGATTTCTGAAAATAATACATTAGTATCTAAAACCTTACATCCCTTGAGCTCTCTTAAATCAATGGTAAACCTCCCATGGAATTGTCATCTTCTTCCAGCAGCCTCAGAGTCTTAGTGTTATTTTTTAGGAAACTTGCTTTCTTTTCAAAGGAGGGGAGGGACTTGCTCTAAAATCTTACTTTCTCCAGGTTAGAGAAAAAAATATATATATTGTGAATAGAGAATGATAATATACTTTTTCAATTTTCTATTTTCTGTTCATTTATGTATGAATACTAGGATTGAAAGAGAAGTATACAGCTCCTAACTTATCACAGAAATGTAGAAAATATTCAAAACTATCATTTTGATTTTCTGGATTTGTAAAAATACAAAATTATTTTAACTAACCATGAAAGCAGTCAAGACACTGTGAGTGTACCAGTGTGTGTGTAGTGCATGTGTCTTAATTTGTTTCAGCTGGTCGAATAGAAAAGGTAGAGGGTTTGTACATATTATTTGAACGCATATCATCATACGGTTCTGCAAGACCAGTACATAAAGCAAAAAACACCAGGCCATCATCCCTCTTCACTGAACAGAGAGGATGGTGTGGCAGGACTTGGAGAGAAAAATGAAATATTAATCCAAGGTGAAATACAATTTCTATTTCTTTGCCAGACAGATAATGCAGCCGTAAAAATTCTTGGCCAGCTAGCAGCTGTAAAGAACATAATGCATAATAATATGTCAGTAATATTTACTTTAGAAAGTGAGTTTATGATGGGGTATTAAAGAACAAGTGGTGTTCTCTTCAACTCCTGAATATGATGACAATTCCAGAAAGGAATTAAATCTAAAGGAAAATAAATTAAAGATTGCACTCATTAGGAAGAAATAGGGTTAATATTTTTTAAAGTCAGTAATAAACAATCAAAAAAAGATTTGAAAGCAAAATGAAAGAGAGAAGGATTGGAAAACCTCAATTGTTTTTAATTAATATGAGATTTTGCTTCCCCTTTTGATAAAGTTCAAGATCAGGAGATCTCTTGAAAACCAGTTCCAACAAATGCTTCTGTTCATCTGTTCTATGATTTCTTTTTTAAAGCATTGTTATTTGTCTAATAAAAGTTCACATTACAGATTAATTGCTTGTGTAATACTTTGGATAGAACTAATATTTGTTTTGAAGGTATTGAAGGCTATCCAATGTATCATAAAAGTTGTGTAAATTTAGCTAAAACACAGCTATTTAGTAGGGACTGTTCCATGATTTATTTTCAGTAAAATAAAGAGAAAAAATGGTCTCTTATAAAAGGCTCATGGACTCATACCAGACGGAAGAAAGAAAAAAGACTGTAATCTATACTCCATGTTACAAAGTCATCTGTGAGCTATCTCTCCCCCTCACTAAGAAAGGATTTTCATTCCGAAATCTAGCTTTGTCCTCCCCCACCCCACAAAAAAAAAGAATGTCTTTGATTCATCCATCAACTCAGTCATGGAGATAAAGAGTCTACTTGTAGGTTTGGATCCCTATGAGACTGTGCAGCCATGCAGATCTTTCTCTGGTCAAGATTATTTCAAAATTAAACAAGGATGAGTTCTTCTCATTAAAGCTTTCATTTCTTTATTGGTAAAACACATAAAACACCTCTCGTGTATTGGATGGATTTTAGGTGGAGCATAGTTGGACTGATTTTTGGTTCAGATACATTTTTATAAGAGAAGTTTACTTGTATCTGACTGACAACCAAGGGCCATTCAATTTTGGTCTAAACATAGTGGACCTCTACCATTATTAAATCCCTAGGAGTATGAAGGATATGGCATCCTGCTTGAGACAAGAAAATGTTGGGTTTTTTTCCTGGTTTCCTATTCAATCCTTCTGCTGATACTAAAGAGCAACCCTATTTTTGACTCAATGTGACTTTCCATGTGCCACAGTTGCACTCCCCTCCATGGTCCTCTGAACTTTTTGTTCACCAAGAACAAGGAGGCAGAAAAAAATATAAAGGAAAAATAAGGAACTCAAGGTTTTCAATCTTGCAAGCTCTGATTTTCACATGATGCAAGGTTTTCCTAGAAACATGTGGCATGTTAAAGAAGGTCTGGACTTGGAGGGTTTGTCCTGTTTTAGGTTGAAAAAGTCATTCGCATCATCTGAATTCTGGCAACTCCAGATCATTTTTAGCAGTAAAAATGTTTTTGGTTTTGGTCCAGAATTAAACAATTTCCTTGTTGCACAGTGTGAGAGCAGCAGTTGCCTCAGTAACCATAATTATGAATAGTAATTTGTAGCACTTTTTAATAGAGATTACTATACATCCTATGCATTAATTAAGCATCAAACACCTCTATATCTTAGGTTATCACTAACAGATGGTACAACTGAAGCAGTGAGGCCTAAATTCATTTCTTTTAAAGTCAATGCAATGACATCAGCTAGAAACGTATGATGCTGTTATAGACAATTGAGAGCACTGGGTAACTCCAAAAGGTGACTCCGTCAAATTGCTTGAACTTCAGTGAGGTCCTTCAGAAAACAGTACTAATCTGGGTGGTAAAATAAGCTCACTTTATTCTCAGAGCCCTACAGAAGATATGCAGCTAATTACCTTCCTTTTTCTGCCACAGATCTTTCCCACAGAGGAAGGAGATGCAGATATGGATGGGACAACTCTATCAAAATTGAGGCTACCTCTGTAAAGTTGAGACATATTTTAATGATAGACTCCCAAAACACAAATTAGCTGACTCCAAAATGACAATACATCTGGTAAGGAAAAGTAAATCCCTATTTACATCTAAAATTAATACCTAAGCAGCAAAAATAATTTTTAAAAGGCCTTTTTAATTATTCTCCATAGTAACCTTTTCTTTTAGGATCACCATATGTACCACATTACCCAGTGATCTTTCTTTAAAATTTCTATGGCACATTAGGGCCCTATTGTTCTGGATTGCAAAGGGATGCATTAAAATGCCACATATTTTGCTATTTATGTTTCCTTGGCAATTAAAAAAAAAACAACATACCACACCATTAACGGTAATTAGTACTAAGGTCACCTTTTCACTTTAAGAAACACAATAAAAAGCTCAGAAAGTTAGTAAAATGCAGTGCAGAATTGCCATAGGACAGAAGTTTGGGGTGAGGAAGTTGAAGAAATTCACACTCATCTCCTGAGGATATCATAATAAGAATTAATTGGCCAGGCTCAGCTAATAAGGCAACACCAGAAATACTATCTTATGTTTGTCATTAGATTAAGATTCTTTCATCTTCTATGTACCTTGCAATTACAGGCTCTAATATCTGACAGTAGGTAGGATTTTGGTCAATTTATACAACACCAATATTCGAACATAAGGTCCCTGGGTTAATCAGCTAGAAATCATTCCTGGAAGGTCCAACTAATCAAATTTGCACATGCAATTCAGTGAATATATTGCTACACTAAGTTTTAGAACAGATGTCTGATGTTGGAGAAGCCTCTTTATAGTAGAACCTAAATCCCTCTTGTTCAGTAATGACACAGGTTATTAAAATACACTTTTTCGGGTGACCTAATTGAGGCATTCTATCAAAAACAATCAAAGCAGTGACCCCATGCCCCTTCCATCGATGAGGTTTTCCAAGCTCTAAATGTAACCTGATGAAGGTACAGAATGAAGAATGGGTAAAATTATGATCTGTGCTGAGAAATTAGCCTTAAGCAGTTGTTAATAAAGGCAAATAAGATTTTACACACCACTGTAGAAACTTTGTAAGTATAGATTCTCTTTTATTGCCTTCTGCAGGAAGGTAAAGCAGGTCGTTATAATTATCACTTGAGTATTATTTAATTCTGTGTTAAGACTTTTTAATGTATGAGAAACCTAGGGATTAGAGCAAGGTCCTAACTAACCTCCGAGGTCCTAGCTATCTGTCTCCTGCATATGCTTGAACACAAGATTCACTGCGCGCATGGCAGTAACAAAAAGCTTTATTCTGCTCTCCTGGATTTGAATTTATTGTCCTAGTGAATAATTGTTTTTGCAGTACTAAAATGAAGAGGTCCTGGTCAAGGACCTTCTCTAAGGCCAGGACTAGTTTTAATCCTGGTTCTGCCTTTCAGATGCTTTTCTGAAGGTGTTTTCCCTGTAACTGATGGCCATTGCGGGCAAGCCTAAAATAAACTGTATTGGTGAGATTACACTGGGGAATAGCATTTTCCAAATAAGAAAGCTAGATTCATGCAGTCTTTGAAAAAATATTTGAAAAACAATTTAAAGTCCAGTAATTTTGAAATATTATCTTTTCAACTAAGCTGGGAAATTGTGAGGTTTTATTTATTTTTCTTCCACATATTTTACCTCTTTTTTACCTCTAATTTACCTGTGATTGTAACTACAGGATCTACTCAGTAATATAGGTATAAATTATCTGTGGAAGCTGATTTGGTATTCCAATGGAGTTTCAATGGAAAAAAATGTGAAAAAAAAGGGAACCAAAAGAGAACAAGATCAATATCCATGAATCCAAAAATTTGTCAAAAAAAAAGAAAAAGTTATGAAATGTCTTACTTCAGCGCTTTGATATACTTAATTTTAGTTTTCCAGGATTAAAATTTAAAATAGTCCAGTAGGTCACCTGTTTTTGTTGTTATTTTTGTTGTTGTGCCTTTGGTAATTTTTTATTTTATTCTATTCTATTTTATTTCATTTTATTTTATTTTATTATTTTATTTGTCCTAGTTAGAGTATTTTATGACCATTTTTCAGTCCCTGTTCAGGGATGTAAATGACTATAAAAGACATGAAGACCCGAAGAATCTGCTTCATAGTCTCCAATTAACATCTTACCATTTAAAGCACTGTCAGTAGAGTAGCAGAGTTTAATAATGTGAAAAATGATTTTCCCTGTCCTGCAAAATAAGTTTAAAATTTTCTATCAATCATTAATGAACTTTTCCAAATAAGGAATTTTTTATGCACATTTTGCAAAGACATATGTGAAAAACAAAGTCCAAAACAAGGCTAACCCTTGCTACTTATATGTGTTTGTATGATGCACAAAATCTATCTGTTTAATTCTTGAGAAAAAGTTTGCAGCAAAGTTGAGTTAGGCTTTTTTCCTGAGGTTAGTTAGTTCAAGCTAGCTGAGAAGCACGCAGTGCATCTGTCCACATTACAGATGATCTGTGTAACACCTGTGTGCAAGTTGGTGTGCATGCATCTATCTACTGCTATGCATCCGTGTAATACGTGCTTCGCACTACATAAATTATTAATAAATGGTAGGTCAGATTCACGAATAAATTCCAGCTGCTTTCTAGTGCTCTGACCAATATAAACCAGCTGTATTGGTTTGGTGACACCACACAAATCAGTCTATGTATGTTGATGAAACCTGGCAAGTACCTCCTCTGAAATTGTTCCAAATTTATAAGAAAAACTAACCTTTCAACAAATTTATTAAACATTTAGCTTAAAAATCAGAAAATTAAGAGATAAGTTCATATTAGTGAAGATGATCAGAAAAGGTTAGTCATTTCAACAGTCCATCTGTAAAAAGTTAAATTAAGCTGCAGCAATTAGAGTCTTGTGAATATAGATCAGCACTCTAATCCTATGTTTATTTTAATAAAGGACAACTTTTAAACATTACAATAAGTATTTTTTGCAGTGCAAAATCAATGTTAATCTTGACATGAAGTCAAACTGTTATATGAAAAAGAGATGATTTCATTAGCAAAGCAAACTTCATCAGAGAAAATCTTGTAAATGAGCTGTAGCTTAAAAACATATTGCTGCCTATTCTTTAAAAGGATCTTCTGAAGATCAGAGGCCTATTAAAAAGCAGAAATGTTCAACATCTGTTGCTGTGTTGCATGAAGGCAAGACAAAGATATATTAGTACCATATGTGGAAGAATATGATTCAAAAATCCAGATTTGTTGGTATTTCCCAAAATAGGCTGCCAGGTTTCTATAATAAATAAAAGCAAAGATAAAGGTTTTCTTTTAAAATTCTTATCCTGAAAAATAAAGAAATCGATCAATCAAAATATAGAAAAAGTATGGTTTATATATAGCATAAAATATCTATTACATGCAAGGAAGTAAACTGATGTGTAAAATAAGAGAACGAGCCTGAAAAGAAACCTGGAAAAAAATATATTTAGTTTGGATGACTTCTTAAAGGAATAAAGGCAGAGTAACATAGAATATTGCTGTTTGGCATTGTATTTTTGTGTAGATTTGAAGGACAACAATGTTTCAGAGAAATCTCTTCTATAAAGAGATCTTATGTCCTAGAAAGGCTATGACCTAGATTACGGTCTGCAATCTTTTCTTTCCTTTTGCAGGTGATTTTACCTTTGAGCATTCTAGTAAAGCAACAGACAACACACCTGCGAGAGACTGGTTTTTATGCTGCTTTTCATGAGCAATCAGCTCACAAGTGGTGATTGCTCTCACATAGTGAGATTGAGAGGTACAGACATTGGCTCATGTTCCAGGATGAGCAGATACCAACCCTTTGCACGACAGGTCCCTGCTTCACATTGCACTGTCCAATAGCCTGGCCTTTCGGACACCCTGCTTCAAAGATACATTAATCTTTCTTGGTTTGGAGACGGTTTTTCTCAAACTTTTGAGGTCATTTATTGCCTTTATTTTATCCCAGAAGGAGGCCAGAATTTGTTCCAAGGTATTTGTGGAGAAGGTTCTACAGTTAATACAATTAATATAGTTAATCCATTCTCTTTCACTGATAAAGTGCCCATCTATTTTGTGATAGATTTTTGTGATAGAAAAATGTCAGTACTCATTGGGGTTGCCTATAATCCCAAATTCAATGTATTTTTGCAGTCCACTGTTGTTCAAAGACATTGGAAGAGAGTTTAATACAAACTTGTGACAGCCTGCTGATACATAAAATAAGCTGACAAATATTTTGGTGACATTATTATTTCCGTAGTTTAGAAAAATACCACAGGAGGAAAACAAAATGAGGAAAACAAGGTTCTCTGCCTCCTTCCAGCCTAGGAGACTAAACAACCTAACAAAATATTTGTAAAGTGCAACAGTAATTATGAAATTACCAAATTAGGGAGAAGTCTAAGATGTTGTAATTACTTTAATGGATTGTGATAGTTGATGGGACTCTAGGCAAGGAGAAATAATGTTTGGCTCTTACACAAACATTACTAATGATAAATATTCTTTTAATAAAAAGATGTTCATAGAAAAAGTTCATAGAGAGAAAAAGACATTGTCCTTCTGATGTTGCTAACAGCCTCATGAAGTCACTGCTACTCTGTTCTAGCTTGAGGGGTAAAGCTAAGTGCTGCTCCAGCATATTTCTTTTTTAGCCGTGTTGCTCACAGGCCAGTGAAGAATGGAGATCGCTGCTCTCAACAGCGCTGGTAAGGTTGCCAGCCCCTCTTCATCAGAGGTATGGCTAACAAGCCTCACTCAGAAAGACCAGTGTATTTCTACCACTTTCCCTTCTCTTCCCTTTAAAACAAAAACCCACAAAAAAATGAAAGTTTCAGTAGGTTTTGCTATTACTTGTGCAGTATAAGATTTGTGGGAGAGATGAGATATAAAGCTTAAATATATCTCCTTCCCAACACCTTGTATGCGTTGAATCCATTTGGGTATTTGTCTTGAAGACTCAGCATACTAACTACCAAGAAAACATGAAGACTTGAATAACCGCAGGCACGAAGAAGTTAGGACTGGATGAATACTTGGTTGAACAGAAGCCCATAGTGTCATCCTAATTTATATCAAAGCACATCCACAGCAACTGGCGTCTTCACTGTCAATCTGCACTTACAAGGATATAACTCAAAAGGTTATATGATCCTCTCTCTTCAGTCCATGATTAAATAAATTGGGGTTTAAAGAAACCCCAAAGAAAACAAATCTGTTGTCTTACTCCCAAGCGTATGAAAGTATTCAGCTGCAGAGTGAAATAATATGTGATATTACACTGAAGCCTTTCTGATATTGTTTTAACGGTCATTGAAATATTTCTTAACAGTTGTCAGTATAGAACATTGAATTTTCATCTGTAGATCAATGAGTACTTGCAGCTCTAACAGAGCAAAATATAATCACAAATAATCTCAAGATTCAGAGCTTGCAGTTCAGACTGGACTTTCAAAGAAAATTCACATAGCTTGTTTGGCTCTTAATACGTAGGTTTTCAATGAATTCCTAAACTCTCAGCTTGAATTGAAAGTGACCTTTATATGACCCTCTGCATCAGAAAAATGCTCATTTGCAGTGTGGTCAAACATATGGTTTTTTGACTTTTGGAAACAATATGGAAAACCAAGCTTTCTCCAGTCATATTTTATTTTAATTTTCCAAGTTCAGGAAATCTCACAAGCGGTCCCCCTTATAAATTTATGAGGCTGCCTATATTTCTCTTTTGTGTAGCTGCAAAAGTATCTAAAACAACTCCCTATATAAATCATAAAGAACGAAAAGGTAGAAAGAACCATCTTTTAAATGCAAAATACAACATCAAAACCTATATAACATCTATTGATAGATCATTTTAGGAATGTTTATCAGCATATGGGCATATGGTGGACTTCAGAATAGAAAATCTAAAGAAACATCAAAAGAACTTCACATCATTCACAGTCAATACTTTGGAAGGTTGTATTACTTTTGCTGAATCTATATTTTTTATGTAAACCTTAGTATATTTACAAATTTTTGTCATTCAGATCTTTTTCCAAATAAAACAGTGTCTGATATTAAAGCATTAAATTTTCATAAGCAATTTGAGGAAGAAGTAAATTTAAATCACACAAGAGAGAAAAGCAAAAGATTAAACAGATGCCAATCATTTAAATGTGTATCTTAAGAACTCTGTTGATAAAATCCTAATGTCACAACTGACATCAGTGTGAAAAAACTGCCCTTCTACTGTACACACTTACAAAAGTAAGACATATGGTAGCATGGTAGGAGTGAGCAGTTGAATTACACTGTGAATCCTTTTCCTACATTTCTAGCCACACCTGGTGGCTTCAAAATGCATCTGTTGGGATGACATCTGAGAGCAAAACAGTTGCTTTGCCACCTCAGAAAAGACTGGTAGAGTGAATGACCCCATCTGCATCATAAGGACAGTGCTTAGAAAGGTATGTTTTAAGGGAAATATAAAATATTTATGTAACTATTTATCAATATAAAGAATTAGTTTTTATTTATGAATAATCCCATACTGTTATACTGTATTACAGTTTCTTCATTGGTTTGTGCGCCATTGTACTCTTACAACTTTAACTTCCAAGGCCTTTAAAAACTTGAAGACTGGAAAAGAAACGAAAATAATAAGCAGAAAATGTTATGATGAAAAGTGAGTCCAAGTACTTCCCAATAAGTATACCCTTTGTATATTATCATGAACACAATGTGCAAATACATCTACTGAATATGCTCTAGAAATAGGAGCCCAGAAGTGACTGTGGGCAGTGGATATCAAGGGCAACTGCTTCTCCTCAGCAGAAGGGTGAAGCTCACATCTTCACTGAAGTAGGAAGTCATTGCAATTAAAATCTTGGTCACTACTGTGTTCTCATTACTAAAGTAGTAGATCACCTTTACCCACAATTAAACAGCTACAATAGCCCCTAATCTCACTGTACAGAGGGCAGCCATTAATGGAGAGCCTTTATTATCCAGGACAACTATATCCTTTCCTGACACTACTTATATGTGAAAACTCATTTGCCTGAGTCTCATTCATCCTCTCCCAGACTGTAGTCAAGTCACAGTATTTGAAGCTTGGAGTTGACTCCTATGAATGATCTATAGATGGTTTGAGTTCCTGCCAAAGATAATACATCTACTGAGGGAAGGAGAAAAAAAGAGCAATAAAAGAATGAGCTTTATGGGAAGAGCAGCCTCTTTTCCCATAAATGATGAATCAATCCATTATATTTGTTATAATCAATGCCATGGATCCTCTTCACGTCAAGGTAAAAAAACCTTGGTAAAGAGGCAAATCATTATTAATTCATTCATTGCAATAACATTAATCATGATGAGCTAATGTGATATTAATGTGACTGTAATATGTACTTCCATAGGAATTTCGCTGTAATATAGGAATTAACTAATGTACCATGGTTTTAAAGTGTGACATAAATTGATAAATAATGCTGAAAAGCTTTTTGAATCTGGGTAGAAATGAATCGACTGACATGCTACCTTTTGGTGGAGACGGGAGAGTGCCCACATCCCACTCCCCTGCCCACACGCGCAGGTATGCTAACGTGCCGCTTTGCTTTTTCCGTGATTTATTGCCTGCAGCAAAAGCCAGTCAGCTTTTCAACGTTGCGGTCCTATTCCAGGAAGTATTGATGTAGGAGATTAGCAGTTCTGGGAAGGGAATCAAAGCTGTGATGATGCCTGTTGGTGTCTAGGAGGAGTTTGGGAGTCTTGTGTACACTTACTGTTCTGAACATCCTCACCCACCGAGGGACAGGACTGCTTCATAGTTCTGCTTCCCACGGGTACCTTCCAAACTGCCTTCTGCCACGGTCTTGCCTTTCCTGGCACATCACGCTTTGTTTGCATCTGCTCTGTAACCGTCTGCCTTAGAGCAATGATTCCTGGCTGCAGACAGTCTTTGCAGTTTTGCAGCGGGCCAGGCCATAGCACTTTTATTTTTCCTGGACAATACAGTTAAGAGTGCTGCTCACTATGCTCAGAACTGAGGTTGGTGTGGTGGGGGGCGTTTTTTTTCCTAGAAGAAAGTTGGTGCCAAAAAGAAAAAAAAATGGATCATAAAAGAAGTGTTGAATAGAAGGTGTTGGATAATAACTCAAATGAGGTACAGACTATTTGATCAGCTGTTGAATGCAGATGTAGATAAGGCAAGAGGAGCTGCATTAGACAACAGTAAAGGTGTTCCCCTAGAGAGTGCTCCCCTCTTCAGGAAGCACTGAACTGCAGCAGGTATCGCAGCCCTCAGTGAGACTGTCATCAGCCCTGAGCACCCAGCACCCAGAGAGCAGTCACTTGGATGGGAGGGGAAACTGCCACTGGAGAATACACAAGAGAAAAGAAAAAGTCAGCTACTCCTCTAATACTTATATTCTACAGGGTGATGTAAAACTCTTGAAGATCGTGGTAATAATCCCACATAGAGCAGCAAATGGGACAGAATAATCTCCAGTAGTTCCTTTCAGCCAACACTTCCATGATTTTATTATTTAAATTGCAAGTAGGAAATGATACAATTTCGTAACATAATCCATTTGTCCATTTGACTTTCCTGGAGTATTACCTGCATGATACCTTAAAATTATGCTTTTTCCTAGTAAGAAAAATGGTTATTATACCAAAAATACTCTTTTGCTCAATTCTCTATTTCAATGTCTGACTTTAATAAATTTTATTTTCCAGAGATATCCATTACCAAAACATCTCAGGGTTAGAAATAACTTATTATCATAACTATGCTCAGAAGTTCAAAATAGTTGTTTTTTTCTTTTTTTAAATCTTTATATCCAGTATTTATACTTCCTATGAGTGAGCAATTTTCATTGTGGCACTGAGCAATTTTCATTGTGGCACTGATGACTGTATTTTGTATTTTAGCAGGACACGCTGTCACTTTGGTTCTGCAGTTGTACTTATACGAGGAGATAGCACACACACATATAGACCACCAACACTGAGCTAGTTTTCCTTCAGGATATTAATATTTGCTGTCTACAGTAAAGTAAATTGTTCTGGATTTTAAACCAAAATATTCTGTAAACAAGCATATATTAAGTATATTTGGTGGGGAACTTTCAAGTCTGTTCCTGATAAATTTTTATGCCATTCAAAGTATTAATAAACATCAGTCTGCTTGGGTAATTGGGAGTGAACATGAGAAATTTTCAAGAAAATTCTACATTTTTGAAAATCTTTTAGAAATTCACTACATCCTGTGACCCAGGAGCATTTTTCAGACCTCTATATGTTTCTCTACTCTTTAAATATTTGTTATTGGATAAATATGAAAAAATGATTATACACACAGATGCTCTGCAATTATTAGCTCCTGTGTGTTGCAGGGGAACAGCAGTTTGCAAACTCTCAATGTTTAAAATAATGAATATAATTTGGAGCCACAAACAGTGCTTGTATCTACGCTTGTAACTATTACCATGAGAAATTCTTTCTCCTATACATTTAATCAGCAGAACTATTCAGTGTGTGCAGGACTCGCTTATCACTAAATTAGGTGGGTAATGCTCTCTGATTTTCATCTTTTGTCTCTCTTGCTAGGGGCTTTGCACCCCCGCCGAAAGCACATTTTTGAAAAATGGCCTTAGATTAGGGCTTAGATTATTGCTCAAGCCTTATGGAGATGCTACAGCACAAATTATCATCAGCAGTCATTTCAAATGATTTTTTTTAACGGATAGAAATTGTGATACACTGGAAAAATTAACATTTGTTTAAAGACAACAGGTAAAATCTATCTATTTTTATTCTTATTTCTGAGCCCCCCCAAAAATCACAATTTTTTCAATTATAGAAAAAAAGCAGTGTTTTTGAAAATATTTTTGTTTAAAAATGTTAGTGTATTATCAAGTACAGTGTAAAACATCACTGTGTTGCTGTTTCCCAACAGCTTCTGAGTGTTCGTAAAGCAAGAGAGAAAATGATGCACCTGTATAACACTAAAGATAAACAAAGAAACAAATGAACATGCGGTAATATTAGGCTGTAGAGCTAAAAGCTTTCTTGTAACTTCATGGAATTGCACTTTATGTCCAATATTAATTTTTAAATATTTTAATTTATTCTATTACAAACCAGAAGGAAAAACAGTTTTTGTAACAATGTCCCACATGAAACAGCGTTTATTTGAATAGACAGCATTTATTATAATTAAAGTGTTAATATTATAATATTAATTTAATTTCTGTTACTTGACTATTCTCCTAGCTCTTTCAGAGCCACACTAGGCACACTAAGATAATGAAAAGCATGAGCTACTTTTTGTTCTTTTCACTCGACTGCTGCAAGCTCAAGTCTCCTAACAATAACTATGGTTTTCAGCCAGTTTCTAATACAATGGCAGAAAGAGAAAAAAAAAAGAAATGTAGATCAAACTGAACTTCAGTAACTGTTATTCTAATAATAAATCACAGGGATCTTATATCTTAACCATGCCTTGAATTTTCTCAGCAAATGGATTGGGAATTTGCTATATATTATATTATATATTCTTTTTGAGGAATGAAGCCAAAATGTAGCATTCCTGAAAGCACTCAGTAAACCTCCAAATCTCTTGATGATACCCAGAAACATGGTGTTTCTCGTTTTGTTTTGTTTTTCTTTTTTTAGAAATGGAAAAATAATTATAAAACATATTGTGCTAATAAATCAAAAAAGGCACTTGAAATAATCTCATAAAATGTTATGACTTAAATAATGCCCTTCATCAGTATTCTTTGTTTAACATTTTATGTTTATTGATAAATGAAGATGCATTTAAATAATTCAAACAAAACATTAGCTGCAAGCAAGGAATTAATAATTGATAGGACTGGAAGGGCTTTTTTTCACTTGGGAAATAGATAATATTAGCTTAATGTGGGGTTGTAGGAACAGAGGAAATGTAATGGATCTGCCTGCTTTAAACTGATGATGGTTATTGTGGTCTGAAAGTTGCTACAAAGGCAAAAGCGGGACAGCTCTGTAACTGCAATAGATTTCACTCATAGGAGCTGACAGTGCAAATTGTGGTTTGATATGCCAGATTTATACATGGGAGGAGATCTAATGAACTTAACATGCACTAAAGGGAGAAAATAAATGCCATTAAACTGAAATCTGAGAATTTTAAAAGACAAAAACACAAGGATTATGGTGTCTTAAAATGCTCCGAAATTTTTTAGCCTCCCCTTTTATGGATCTCTTCATCCATAGCTTTCCTCAAGCCAGGGAACCACCACTAAGAATATTGTAACACAGAAGCCAGTGCATTCTTAAGGATCCTCAGAGGAAGAACATTTAGTCTAGAAACACTCATCGTAAGATTTTATTAGGTTTGCCTGTAAAGAAGCCAAACTCTTCCAGCTGCACATTTGAACATGCCAGCCTCTTGTGTGGGGATGTGAAGAAGGAGCTTTGTCAGGACTTCTGGAGGGAGAATTCTCAAGCTGTGTCTGGTATCAGTGGAAAACACAAAATTGCTTAGAAATCCATACTTCTGCACTTTTCATTAGCTTTTAAATATACTAGATGCACAGTGACCTGAAAGAAAGTCCATTAAATGTCATTTTCATTTCTGTACAGTACTGTTTGTGAATCTACAATCCAGATGTACTCTCATAGTACACTCCAGCAGCCAGAAATTTGATTTTGCACATGTAGCCAACATTTGACTTTATTAGTTAGATTTGTAAGGCAAAAAGTAACTACTGTAGCATAAATATATAATAATTCCATAGATGTTATTGGTGCAATAGTGTAAAATTCTAATAAAGTATTTTACTACCTGATTAGAAAAACCATGCTTGTCAAGGAAAAGATATTTGAGATGATAGTCATAAAAAAACCCCCAAATTATAATCTGATTTGAAAATAATATTTGCAGGTTTCAAAATAAGTACAAGAGATCCTAACCTCGTAGTAGCTGCCCTTGACTATGAGAAATCACATTGACATGGAAATCTTGGGAAATCAGAACCTAGAATAGCCCAAAGCTTTTAATAAAAACATCAGATAGGAACTCTTCATTATTTAGACTGGTTGCAACTTGCGTCATCACTTATGAAATATGAGTATGTCGTGCTACTGAAAATGAACATTTGTGTTTTCTACCTATTTTCCACAGGGGTAAATGGTTACAAAGGGAGCAAGGCAGTGAAGAATCGAGTTCTGTATCTCTAGTTGCTTGTGCCAAGTTCATACCTGAGCGTCTCCCGGAATAGGTTTTCTTACAGCAGACAGATTGTAAGCCTGCACAGAACTGACTTCAGAAATGTTAACGGGAGAAAGCAGCTTTGTTTTCCAGCCATTGCAACACTCGACGTGACATTTAGATAGACTTGCCTGCATTGACAGTAGGCACATATGTCTACTATTTTGTTTTAAAATATAAGTATTGCTTTTAATAACACCATTACAGCTGTTCACAAAATGACGCCTTTAGACAGAAGCACTACAATGAAAAGACAGTATCAACAGAAGGGCTGTATCTGCATGTAACTCCTACAGTTGCCAAGAAATGAAGATATAACATATGGTCACTTTGTAAAGGTGAGTTTTACAAAAAAAAAACAAGCAACAATCTAGCCAATTTTTGTCATTTTGAATTCTCCTGTTCAAAATGCAATTTAGTTTCATATGACTCTTGCTAATTTGATTTATATATTTATTAAAATATGAGACAGCCAGCCTCTCCTCTCCTCTTACAACTGGGAAAACAATTAAAAAATAAATTATTGGAATGGTATGCTGCCAATTTTCTATTTGTCTAGACCTATCCTTTAAAAATTAATGTATAATTTTGCAGAAGAATCGAATGCTATTAACAGCTTGTTTGTGTGAAGAGAGGATGTTGTAAGTTATACTAAATATCCCACTGTTGATGTGTCTATCCATGCCTTCCCTTGATTTATCTGTTTATTGAACTGTCTTGGAAGGGCGACTGTTCATAAAAATGCATGGTGAAATGTTAACATAACTCCTAACTTTCTCTGATAATCTTTCTGGACATCACCCAGGAAAAGAAAAAACAAATTGGAAATATTTATTCTCTCCCGCTTTAACAGTTTAAAGTCTCTGCAAGGAAACTGTGAACTCAAGACCTGTGAGACTCTGTTTTATGGCAAATTTTCTGCTTTTGTACCTGAGTACCCAACAAAAATTCAGAATTGTCACCAACAAAAAAAAAAAAAATCAGATTTTTGGTATAATTCTATTTGCTGGTAATGACTATGCACATCTTCAGCCCCCTGCACACCAGAGGACACAGTGGGTAGAAGCACTGTTTCCTAAGCGGCTCTTTCCTCTCACCTTTTACAATTTTGGATGCTTTTTGCAGACACAGTCTGCAGCCTCTTTTGTGCACGGTGCTTTCTCAACACCTTCTCTTGTGCTCTATCATGTTTATTTTCTTTCTTTAGCACAAAGGCAGAAATGCTTATCAGGATCCAACACTCGTATATGTCATGTTTGGAATTATAAAATATGCCTTTGCTTAGAAGACATCACTTTTCCAGCTACCTTGTTTCAAGGAGACTAGTAACTGTTATTGAAAACATCTTGCAAGAAGAAGTAACTGCTACGTGTTTTATTTCCATTGTATTTCAGCTCTGACCTTAACAAAAATATTTATAATGTAGGCAACAAGTTAGGGTGCTCCTAACTCCAGCCTGTTATTTGTCAAGCACGGCTTGCATAAGGAACTTCTGTCTTCATGGCACACTCAGTTCTGCCTTCTCGGTTTCTCTAACCCAGAAGGCTGAACCAAATAAAGGACAATAAATGCATGATATATAGAAAGTTTTATCAGGATTGATTCTTCTTTGATTTACGTGTATTAATTCTCATCAAAGGATTTATCCTTGAAAGGGGTACTGAGGAGGCACCCAGGCCCGTACAGTTATAAACAGCTGGAGGATCTGTGCATCCCAGATGCCCAGTAAAACTGTTGTAGCCACTACAGTACAGGAAAGCAGGGAAGATATATTAACTTAGCACATTAAACCAGAAAGAAAGCTATCAGGCAGGAAAAAAAATAATTACTCTTTTTTTTCTTTTTTCTGATACAGCTCTGATGAAAGGTGGAACCCGTGGGCTAGAAAGAAAAATGCCAGTGTGCATCTTGATGCAGCTGCCTCCTTTGCAAGAGCAATTCAGTGGCTGTGGCAGGGGTTGCTGCCCCAACATTTGTAACTGTTTCAGACTCCAGAGAAATGCTACTGCAAAGCTGCAGGTCATCTTGCTAGCTCTTGGCCAGAGCAAGAATAAGCTTTGATAGCACTGCTAGCATTTGCATTTGGGTCAAAAGGACAGAGCAGTGGGAGGGCCGAGAGAAATGATCAGCAGTTTGCTAATTAGATTCGTGTTCTGCTATCCCCATATAAGAAATATGTTTTGGCTCAGGACAGATGTTATGGGGAATATCAAGCAGATTATCCAGCAGTGCAATTTTTTGGTCGATAGGGTAGTCTGCACATGCTCAGCCAGTTCTGCAGGAGAAACATGTAACCTATGAATTCCCCTACAAAGGAAAGGAATTCTCTGTGCAAAGAACAGGAGGACCTCACTTTTCAGATTTTTCTATGAGATCTTCAGTTTAGTCCACTATTGTTTCATGCCTGTAAACTGAATCAGTTTGCATTTGCCCTGGTAAACTGTGGATTTGAACCTGAACCATGGTTATTGCCAGTCTATTTTTCCAAGAAAAACATGACCCATGGAGTTCACTGTATAACTGTTGTAAGCGTAGATCTCATTAACCCATAATAACACCTCTTTCCAACCCATCCACCCAAGTACAGTCACTGAAATCAATGTACATCTGGTAATTAGTGGGGATGATGAGTCAGCCCTTTCAGATAACAAGAAAAATAGCTCATGTAACACAACACTGTACATTGATCCTTTTTTGATCCAGTGGAAAAGATTTTGCAGAGACATCAGATCACCAGGAAAAGAGGTGAGCACATTATCTCTACACAGCTTTGATAAGACAGTCCCTTGTGCACTCTGCTCTAATCCCTTCTGTGCTCCAAAATATTGACAAATAAAACGAGTGCGGAGCAGGCTAAAGAAATAAAAGTAATATTGCGAGCTGTGACCTCAATTTAAGAAATACTGGATGGGAAAAATGTATTAGCCAGAGTGAGGATGAAGTGATGACATGATAATTATCTTTCAATTTCTAAAGATTGTTAGTGTGTGGGATAGAAAATATATTTATAGGGTTAAAAGGCTATATGAGAAAAATATGACAAATTTTAGAAAGGATAAATTTATGCTGAATATCAGAAAAGACTTCTTGCCTTGCTTTCTTTAGGCTATGGAATAGTTTCTCAAGGGAAATGGTTAAAGTCTGAGACTTTTGAGAGCCAAAATGAATAAAGCACAGAAGTATTTACTGTAATGCTGAAGGTATGACCATCTTTTATTTCTAGTTTCTGGTCTTTTGTGTTACAGACATCCTTTGGGGCATCCCACTTATGCCAGAGGCATGCCTTTTGCTGTTATTTTGAGGCTTTATAGCTTCCTTATACTTATTTAAATTATATTTTATAACTTGTTTATTTTTGGAAAACTTTAAACTTTGTCTGAAATGGACACAGACCAAAAATTCTCTATTGCAGAAGGTATATCTGTATTTTCAACATTTTTGGCTAAGTGTATCTCACAATTATTGAATGTTTTTCATCCACAGATCTCAAAAGATTCAGTTAAGCAGAGAAAAATAGGAAACAGATTCAAAGATACAAGGTAACTTGCCCCTGGTCACCCTGCAGATTCATCTCAGAACATGGAATATAGTCTACCAAATGCCTGTACTGGAGGTATATTCTGACTTCAGCTCTTTCTATTAGAATGTTTCAGTTCTGGAAAACTGAAAAGACAAAATGTGTGGGCTGCTAAGTTTAAACAATAACATTGAATGCTGATACGGAGAATGTCTTTTTAAAATGGAATATTTTGATCTCATGTTTCTAAATTATTTTCCATTTGTACCATGTCACTTTAAACTTAAACAAATAAATCTCAGTAGCGATGAAGGATTTCAACTGAATCAGAATATCTCATTTTGAAAATTCAAAAACAAAGTTTTTTTTCAGAATTTACATTTAAAGAAACTTCTGACTTCTTTTCTTCATATTCTCTAATTCAGATCCTAACCCTGAACTTGTAAATCTTCCCAGGAGAAAAAAGTATGTGGTTCCTCTTCAACTTACTGAAAACTGAATTATTCCAGTTTAGAAGCTTGAATACTTGCATATATAGTATACTAGCTTCAATATACTCAAAGGCTTTGCAAATTCTCACTTTAACTTCCTAATTTTGAAAGACATTCCCATTTCTCTAATGTATCTCCTTTACATTCCTGAATAAATGATAAGCAGATTTTGCAGAAATCTCCTCTGTGGTGTTTAAATTCAGGAACAAAATTCAGAGAGAGATAAGGTATCACTTTTCCCCACACATGCCACTCTAGTTTTATATTCTACATCTTGATTTGATGCAATGTTTATAACAACACCTTTTATGTATAATGCCACAAAGTGATGACAATCTGCTCTACTGTCGTGGTGTGATGTTGACTTAATATGAAACAAGGTGAGGGCAGAGCAGGCAATGACTGTATGTGTTAACTTCATGATTAACCATTAGGTTCTTATTAAACTCTTATTCTACAGAACAGACTGCCAAATATTTTTGTCACTTCTACAATATTTTGTCAAGATATATGACCTTGAAAGTCACCTTTACAGCTATCCTAATATTTCATGCAGCTAAGATTAATGCAGCTTTTATGAACTTCAGCGAGAACACACCTGGTGAGCAAAACAATCACTAATGCAGACGGACTGCGAGATGGGCGCCCTTAGCAGCGCCGGCACACGCTGCAGCACGCTGCAAGGGAACAGGCTTCGTTTCCATCAGTTTAGACTTAGCACGCAGGACTCATTAGCGATGTGACAATGTTTTTCCTCGCAGGAGGAATCGGCGCATACCATTGTCATCACAGTTTGTAAATTCTCCTTGGCAGATTACAGAGCACAAAAGCACTTGCTCTGTTTCAACAATATCAGCCATTCACCACAAAATTATTCAGCTTTCTGGCTTGCCATAGTCTTTCTACAAGGAAGTCACATATGTCCTCAGTGCAAAGAAGGCTTTTCTCCCAGCGCTACTTCTCCTGCCTTTGGCAGTTGTGCATGTAACAACATCACCAGCCACTGGTGCCTACAAACTGGTCGTTACCTAACTGGCTCATACTGGGTCTTAGTATTTCAGTATTGGAATTGCTTCTAGAGTGTGCAGGACCCGGTGCCAAAATACTGACCCACACTACCCTAGGTCAGGTGAGGAGCCATAGCAAAGAGAAAAGGTCCCTGCCCCACCGAGCTTGCACTGCAGATCTAAACAGTAAGGAGTACAAACAGACAGGAATGGTGGTGGCTGAACAGTTAATCATCCCAACAGCAGCAACTTCACTTCAGCCAAAATATTTTTAGGCATCATAGTAAATTAGAGTTTTAAAGAAGTGTTGAAAGTAGGTAATAAAATAATGTCACGGATGTTACTTTCATATGCTTCTCAAGTGGCAAAAGGGAAAGATGGAAGGTGCCTACTTAAAATTTAGCTAAATAAGAAATGAAGTTCTGAATAGCAGGTTACACGGAAGCAGGTGATAACATGTTGACAGTAAGTGGGAGATGCTAGTTAGCACGGGGCTAGGTCAAGGAGAATGAGAAAGAAAAAATATACCTTTCTCTTCCTGCATCTAGGGCCATGATCCACTCAGAAAAGGTTGGAATAAGGCTATTTTGTAGGTCTTCAGGAAACGCTTTCCAATTCATTCAATGAATTTAGCTAGAAGACTGGCAAAGGCAGTACAAATGCGGGCCATCAACTATTGCTTTTTTTCTTTTTTGGGGGGAGTGGGTGCAGCAGGGATAAGAGGAGTTCTTTTTCTGACTCTACATTCTAGCTAATAAGCTGGTTTGTATAACCCAGGTGCATAGCTGAAAATCATGGGAGAGCAGATCATCATAGGTCTGATACCACAGTTTAATGACATTACAAGCCTTCTCTTGAACCCACGTATTATAGATGTTTATGTCTTGTTTTCCATATTTGCATCACATGGCCGAGCACATAAACCTGCATAATGTGTATGCAATCAGATACATTATTCCCAAGAATTTCAAGTTTAGTTGCACTAGCCAGATTCCTATCTTTCTGTAGCAGTAAGGAAACTAAATCTAGTAACACTCCGCTGGGGGTCAGAGTGCACCAAAGTTCATCAAATAGCTATTGTTCCTCCCCAGAAATGAATCCAATTGCCTCTTTTCTATGCCAGTTTGAAAGAAAAAAAAAGCAATATAAAAGCCTACACTTGTAAAGATTATGAAACATTTGATAAAAGACATTTTCCTACAGAACTAAAGGGATAATGACATTGATTTTCATAAAGCCTTTACAGATCTCTATAGATCTCTAGTAGTATGTTAGTTTCATATATAAGATGTGAGGTTCACACTATAACACTCTCTAGGGCTTCCTCCTAGGGATAAATTTTCTATTCAAGTTCTTATTTTTACTAAGGGTTATTTAGCACACATTGTAATTAATAAGTAGCAGTATTAGAGTAGAGACGCAACAGGAAGTGTAGCCTGGAATTAAACGACTACTCAAAGCTGTAGCTGTTCAGGTTCACCTGAGGCCAAAACGTAAGCATTAATAATAGAAATCCTTCTCCTTGGGCCATCTGCACAGTCCCGTTTGATTTTCCACAGCATGCTTACAACAACTGCACCACCTGTGCCAAGCCCTGCCTAGAGTTCTCATTCACCAGGTCCACTACTTAGCCCCTTTCTGTCCAAATCTGGCGGCGTAAATCCACGTCGTATACATGGGGATTACTTATAGCGTTGTAATAATTCTTTGGAATGGCTGCTACAAAGGCACCCCGGCTTTGCCTCATCCCTTGCTTTGGTGGCTACCAGACTGCTCAGTTCAGGTGCAAGTGATCAGGCAAACAGCAGAAGGGAGATGAGCAGCCCGGGAGCTTTTTGGAATCTATGGAAGATATTAAAATTATTGTATGTTATGCTGCTTCTCTCTACCTTTTTTATCACGGCAATGAGCAAATTTTGTCCATGCAGGCAGGCCGGTTTTCAGGTACCTGGCAAAGATTACACATGCAAAAGTCTACAAAGCACACAATTTTTGCTACTCGAGAAATCATTTGAGAAACTGAAGTAGAAGATGAGTATTAGCAGGGCAGAGAGATCCTGGGACAAGGTAATCTGGTGGTTGTAAGGGGAAAAGACCTGATAACAAAAGATATTTGAAAAAGGACAGCTGTAGGATAGACCACTAAAATACTTAAGTTGCAAGTGGAGTTAAGGTAGGAAATACCTATTCTAGAATGGTGTCTAGAGACACTGGAATGTACTGTTTGAGGATGTTCAAAATCCCTGTTTAGACTCTAAATAATGTTTTTAAAAAATGAATAGACTTCTTCAGGCATTTACATACAAAATGAACACAATTTTATCCACATCCGTTTTCCTGATTTCATTTTCTCTTCATTCCAGAAGGAAAATGATGCTGGTAATTATGCTCTACAGTACAAATTAGATACATAGCCTAAAAAGTTGGAATTCTGCTGATGCAAGAAGATACTTCTTAATAGACACTTAATAGAGTCCACGTTATGTGAGGTAGAACAAGCATCATTATTTTTAATCAAATATATCTGTATTGTGATGCTCATTTAATCTAAAACTAGTAGTCCTGGCATAAGCCAGTCAGTCTATTGTGCAACCAGATACATCTTTTCAACAAAATCAATTTCAAATCATCCATTTATCCTTATTACACACGAGCATCAACTGCTACTTAATTATGTATTTGAAAACAAAAAGCCATCTTAAGAAAATCGCAGCTTCTATGTTCTTCTCACTCCCCACGCCTGTCTCTGTTTGCCATTCCATCTTCTCTCTCTCACTTTTTTATTGTTAAAGAAAATACTTATGTCTGGGAGAAAGCCATAAGAGTAAAAAAGTGTGTCTGAGAAAACGAAGAACAATTAATGAAGAAATAAAAAATATCTACTATGGAATGCCTCTTATTTGCCCTTAAGTGATATATTAGGTACAGGAAATCACATTACAACTTGATGTATGTGTCACTTTAAGAATGATTCTTGGATTGGGAAGGTAGCTTGTGTGTCATATGATGTAAGTACTTTTATTGAGTAGGTAAGTATGTAATAGCTAAAAGCTTCATAAATCAGCTAAATGTTCTCCCAATTTATAGAGAATATTTGATCTGAGAACATTACCGTCTGGTGAGCCACCGAGAAAAAAAAGAAGACGTGAAGAGTGATGGAGATGGATATATTGGATAATTTTTTTGGATTTATAGTATCTGAGGCTGTCTCTTCATTGCTTGTGTCTTTTGTACTCATTAACATTTGTGCAAGTGTAATATGCTACCAAATCAAAGTTCTCTGCTAGCTTATTTGAACTCCTTTATCGCCACTTCTTATGGGGGTAAAAATGAAACACAACAGAAGATTTTAATAGAAAGGTCTCTCTCTCTTTTAAACTGCAATTAAATCAAGGGCTGTTTAAAGTACACAAAATAGTCCAAATTAATCCAGAGAGTGTGTTTGGGGCTGCAATCTGCCCCATGTTATTAAACTGAAGAAGTATACTTTTCTTTTTTCTAATTGCAGCTACAGGAGCTGATGGTCAGTGTCTCTCTGCATAACAATTATCTACTGCAGAAAGGAAGCAGTTCAAAAAACTGGCTAAAGGCTGGTACAAATGAGTCAACATCATACAGACATAGTTGGATTCTTCTTTCCTAGATTTTTACATAGTACTTAATATTTGCATTAAAAACATATTTAACAGCATCTTCCAGGAGTAAAGTATTCTGTACATGATGATGAGTCTGTATATTGACTGAAGCTGAACTTTTGAACCTGTTGCAATACAAGAAAGCAAAGAGGTGTTATTTATTTGCCATGTTGTAGTTATAAAATTAAATAACTTCTATTTGCTATGGTTACTCAAGAAGAGTTGTTGAACATGCCTCTGATTTCTAAATGGATGCTTCAACATATTTTTGAAATAGTGATTTGTGAGGGCGCTGATGCTCTGAGGCATTGCTTGTTGGGTTGTTCGCCTATTCATATTTTATACAGTTGAATACCTTCCACTTTAAGTCACATCAGAGGCCTGTAAAAACCTTATTTCACTTCAAGTCATTTTTCTTCAGGAAAGCATGAAAATAGTGACAGTCTAAAGTTTCTTTCCTTTTTCCTTTCTGTGGACCACACAGGTGGCATGTAAGGCATCATTCCCTGAAAAAGTAAGATTTATTGCGTGGGTGAAATGCTTAAATAGGAAACTTCTCCTAACATATGAAGGGAAACAATTGTCTATGCATATATAATCCTCTGAATTTTGTGGCCTGCAGTTCTGGACTGATCCACTAAATTTTTTACAGGCTAGGAATAAATGATTCTCTAACAAGAGACGTGGGGGAACATGACGCCCTTATTAAACCGAGCACTGCCTTAAGTCCATTGCATTAGGATGTGATTGCACAAAACTGCAACCAGTACAAAAACACTAAAATAACAGTAGCCGGGTTGATAAATCTTCCATAAGCAACAGAAGAAAACAAAAAGGTACTAGTCCTAACACACAGGCACATGAATAGTACCTTATCTTTGTGAACCAGCCCTTTTGGGAAGATGGGTTGCTTAGATATATATATGGACTCTTTAGTGCAAATACCATACAGCATCTAACCCAGACAATTGTAGGACACTTTTATCTCCTGTTTCAAGCTCTGTCACTGGAAGGACTAGAGACAAATCTTATGCATTAGATCCAGGCTGCCAAAGTTATTCTCTCCCCTCCATGCTGAGTTGCATTTCCATAGACCATTCTACTTAGATTTTACCTACCGCATGTACTGCCTCTGAATGACACTTAAGCTGGATCTATACTGCTATATGATCTGCTTAGTAAGCTCTATCAAGCACTAACATGATTAGTAATTCCTGTTGAAGAAGGCTCTTGTTCAATTATCCTAATAATTTCTCTTTGATCTTAGCCTCTCAGGAAAACAGAGATCACACATAGGGCCTTAACTCTAGTCTTCTCTTCTTCAGGGTATAAACCACGTCCTTAAATTCCATTTTCCTGAAGCTTTTTCACTTTGTAATGGACATTCCTGAGAACTGTACTTTTTGCAGGCCCTTATAGTAGCATGCCAACACAGCCTGATGTCTTTTTTTCCCAAGAAATCCATTTATTTGTGTCAACTGGGCTTCTTTTACCTGCTTTTGCAGATAGGCTTTAGGTTCAAAACGCAAAGGGACTCTGAATACATGTCTGCCTTTGTCTGAACCTAATGAGTTTTAGGCCATGAGCTGTCTCTTTTTGAAAGTATTTTAGTACCTAGAAAGTCCATCTCAATGAGTGTTTATAATGATAGCCCAGATAATGAGATCTAAACCTGTTTTTTTCCAAATAATTTAATATAAATACATAACCTGTTTTAATTTGGGGACTATACAGTCCCTAACTATCTGACTGTTAGGCTGGAATTTCAGATCCAATTTATTGAGTCTTTAATTTGTTTATGCAAGAAGCAGCTGTGCAAGTCCAAATATCCGCAGGAAAACAGAACTTTAAACACAGTTTTACTACATACGGTTGAACAATTAGTACTACTGATCTAGATGGAAGAAGTTACCTTTTTAAAAGAAAGCTACCATTGCATTTTATGTAGCATCAGGTTTAGTAACATGTTCTGGAAATGCTTTTCAAGTTAGCTCATGAATGAAAGTGGTACAGTTCTCTCTTGGCAGGGTTTTTATGTGAAATATTTATGAAATTTTAATTTCTTTAAAAATGGAGAGAATTCTAAAAATGAGTAGAACTAAGAGTTCCTCAGAATATCTAATATCTGTGAGAATAATTAGACAGCATTGCCATATCTCCAAAACCATGGGCAGGTGGATGAGTATCCTGAGGATCACAGCCTTAAGGCTGGATACTTACATTTCATCTATGTCCTTTTGACTTATGGCCTATTCTTCACCCAGAATTAAGTCTTTGGCAAAAACAACTGAGCTAAAGATTACTTGTTTGACAATATGCTTTGTTATCCTGGCCATTTCCTTCACCTGCCAAAGTACAGTAAAAACTAGAAGAAATTAAAGTATGACTTCTAAAGGGAGGTCAAGGTTTAGATGTACAAATTTTTTAGAATTAGGAAACGAAATGACAAAGATTAGTCACATCTCACAAACATGACCTCTATTTCAAGACCATGGTCTAAATGACGTTTCCATCAAAAACAGATAAATGTCAATGTCAGGATGTTTTCATAAAAGAATCTGCAGGTCATATTTTTGCTGCTCTCTGCTTTGTATTTTATGTAAAAATACAGAGTATTCTATAAATCAGAACTCTTCAGGCATTCCATGGGAAAAATGCAAAATACTCAAATGGGGACTAAGATAACTACACTTGTCACAGTGACATCAGCTGTAGAAAGTGTTAGTGTGATCCTTCTAATCTAGAAATGAGCTTAATCATAGTATAGATGTTTTGTCATCAGCCTGCTGTCAAGATAAATAATCTTTCTCTACTGTATCTACATGACAAATGTCAGTCAAAGCCAGGCAGAATACTCTGAAGTACTGAAAAATGCAATCTGTGCAATTTATATATGCGAGAAAATATTAGGCCAAACATCAGATGAAATAATTTTGCGTTCTACTGATGTACGGTTAATTATTTCTTAGTGATACTCTTGGTCAGTTTTATATAACTGAGAAACTTGAAGTTGTAGAAGTGATTGTAAGATTGGCCAATATAAGAATAAGGTCATTTTTAGGGAAAATATAAGTTATTTCATCCTGTATTTCTGTCTTAGCTGTGCTCAAGGGGCCTCATCCAGCTTCTAGTGAAATCAATGAGAACTGGAAAAGACCATAACAGCATAAGCTTT
Organism: Crypturellus tataupa; assembly: GCA_034781795.1. NCBI lineage: Eukaryota > Metazoa > Chordata > Aves > Tinamiformes > Tinamidae > Crypturellus > Crypturellus tataupa. The sequence goes on from JAWLRI010000215.1 coordinate 9,604,757, forward strand.
GTGCCTGCAGTTTTTTTCATCCTGATATAAAAAGAGCAGGCATGTGGCTTTGAACATATGAAAGAGAAGCAACTGCAGCTACAGAAAAGGGCTATAGGGATGCTTTTCTAAGATGGAAATGGGAGTTAGGCACCTAACTATAATTTGTGCTTTTGAAAATACCTGCCTCTAGGTTTAGCAAGACAATGTTGCCAAGCTCTAAGTACAAGATTTGTTTTCAGAATGGAGCTTTTCTGTTATATTTTTACTGTTTTCCTATTCTTAAGAAGATATTAGAATATTTTGCCTATTATCAAAATTGTTAGACAGACGCTTATTAGTATTAAAAGATAACTTAACAAAAAGTAATTCTAATCTTAGCAATCAAACATGGTTATAACACTAGAAACGAAAAAAAAAAAAAAAAGGAACGGAAAAGAAGGCTTCAGGACATTTCATTGTGTCCACTTTGACGGATGCTGCAGAATACCCAGCGTTCCACAGAGATGACGCCTTGGCAGCTTTATTTCTTTCTCAGTTATCTTGGACATACTAGTTTGCTTTTCTTCTTGTTTATATCATTCTTCAGATAAATGAAAGTATATCTACTTTAAAATAACTTCACATTTTTCATATCATCATGTTACTACAGATAATTCTATTCAGGTCACCTACATACATAAAGTTTGACTCAAAAATACTAAATATATTTGATCTGGTGCCATAAGACTTTCAAAGGAAAACATCTTTGATGCAAATTAGGATAACTGCCTGTACAGTTTCACATTTTTCAAACAAACAATTGATTTCTCTAATCTTCTCAAAAAGATGTTGATCATTAATGTGTTCTGACACACAGTCTGCTTTCCTGATAAAACCATCAAGCAATTCCGTTCAAATTTGACAGAAGTAATATTACTAGACTTTTAGATTATAGTCAGATTGGAAAATCTTTTTTCAGTTACAGCTGAAGTCATTATGTAGGAAAAATTAATAACCCTTAAATGGTCAGATGCCAGGATTAACATCTGAAAATATAATGAACCCTTATGAGGTTCACTTGCTGATTACAAGTTACTTGAACTCCAAGAAAGGCAGGTCAACTCCACACAGTAAGAGATTCTTGGCATTTATAATCGGAATTGTACTATCTGTTTCAGTCTCTTGCTTCCGAGCTCCAGCTCAGTGGTCACAAGTCACGCAGTGGCAGGGGAACTTGCAACCACTCATAAGATTTCCTCTAGCTACAAACACAGACTAACTGGTTTGCAGCATCCTTCTTTTGTTAGGCTGAAATAATGCCTCTAAATTGTCTCTGATTCTTCTCTTTACACACACACGCAAAAAGGCAAAAAATATTTTGTGTAGATCACAGATGTGCTGCACAGCGATCGGCTGCAACAATGCAAGCAATAGCAGCTGATCTCCTTTATGCAACAAATAGCAGAAACAACAGCAGAACTTAGCAGAACTTCCTAACACAAATAAGAGCTCATATATTGTTAAATAGAGTTGGGGAAGCAGAAATGAAAAAGAAAGTAGCCATGTGTACAAGAAGAAGGCAACAAGAGAGCTGGAAAAACATCTTGAAAGGCATTTTTATACGAGCCTGTGTGAAAACGCCAAGAGACAACGTTTTGGCACCAGGCTCCAGACGAAAAGCAGTTTGGAACCGGGAGCAGAAGGATGATGTCATGTTGTTGAATCTGTGGTTTGTATATTCCCTGTAAAAAATGTATTGAATTTAAAAAAATGACTTTATCACCTATTTAAGTGAATCAACTAATACAGACTGATGTTGTTAATTTAAAAGGCAATTGTAAGAGAAACCAAATTAATTAGAAAAAGATGATATAAAAGCAGTTTCAATCTATTGAGTGTCTTCTATACACTGCAGTAACGTACCAGAGTTGCACTGCTGTTTTGGGTGGAAGCTGACTTGAGCTTGACCTGCTCAATATTTCAATTCCATCTCTCTGCATGTGTAGAAATACTCCTGAAGGTCTGCAAAGTGAGGCAAAGGTAAAATGTTAACATTTCTCTTAACATAGTTTAAATAAAACTATGTTATTTTTATGTGTGGAATTTTTTGCTGTGGAAGTTTTTAGTGTGTCAAAAGTCAGTTGATATATTGGTGTAAAAGTCGGATATATTAACATACATCCTTTAAAAGCAATACAGCACAGGAGGATAAATTTACAACTACCTATGTTACCAGTGGCTACATGGAGGGCCAGAGCAGTTATTCACTACGTAAGGATTTCCCTATGCAAATGCACACTGAGATTTTAGGATGAGTGCTGAAAATCTGACACCGTTTTCTCTTCAGCCTCCTGCAACCACTATCTAGGCATTTACTTGAAAATTATATTTTTTATTTGATTTGAAGGGGAGTATTGGGTGCGGTGCATTGTTTGTTTGGCTGCCAGCATGTCTGTCAGCAGCGAATTCCATGGGTGCTGCTATTGTTTGCTCTGGCTTCCACATTTAGCCAGATCAAACCCCAGGGAAACTTGGCTTAGCCTCCAAGTTGCCATTGATTCCTCTCCCCGCAAGGCTGTGCTTCCTGTTCTGAAAACTGTGCAAAAGTGACAGCAATTCCACCTTTTCTGGAAATGTCTCACTAAAAGAGAAACGATTATATATAATGGCTTATTTTCAGCTTCTCAGGGAGAATTCTGTTCAGATTTGAGAGGGGACCACAAAACCAAAAATTTTCCAGATTTCTGAGTCTTATTCTTTTTCTGAAATGCTCTCATGAGGCTACAGAAGAGAAGAAATGCTCACATCCACTCATTGTTTGCATTCCTGGGGGCTTTTTATGGCAAACATTTTTTTCTTGGCCTGTATCCAGGTTCTTGAGAAGGCCAGTCACAGCCTGTGATCCTTTTCAGAGGTGGCCACTGCTGGTAACTGCTTCCCAGCGGAAGGCAATGCCTTTTTTTAATGGTGGAGCCTGCAAGGCGTTTGCTCTGCTCTTGTGGCTGGCAGCAGTTGGGCTCCCACCGTGTTGGTGATGTGAACGGGACAGTGTCTGCCTCTGGGCCACCCGTTCCCCCCAGTGGCTGATCAGTCCAGACTGGATATAAGAGCACGCCATGGGTTTTAACATTGCAGAATGTTTCTGCTTCCTCTAACGTGACGGGAAGATGAAGGGAAGGATCCCTGCTCTCATGTTCTTGTATTGTCTTTGCTTCAGCTCTCAGTGCTGTAACCCTCCTTTCTGTGACCTTGGCCTACTTTCAAAGGGAAGCTTTAAAATCAAAAAAACTTCAACAAAGCAGCCTTCATTTTAGAGGAGGAAGGACAAAACTTGGCCACGTACATCTATGCAGTCAGACATCCAGCATCGCCAGGAGCGCTTTATCGCGCAGACGGTCTGGAGTGAGAGACCATCTTGCAGACTTTCCTTCTTCTGCACTATCTCTGAAATCAGAGACCTCGGGAAACGGGACTCTGCGGACGGGCAGTGAAACCCAGATCTCCTCCCAAAGAGGAGCCTTGTTTTCCACCATGCTATTTGATATTGAGCAGGAAATGGTGATTCCCTTTTTAGTGGCCCTTCGAAGCTCACCACTGGGTTCCAGCCCGCAGGTCTCCCCAGCCACCTGAGCTTTCTCCTCAGCAGCCTGACTGACATCTGGGAAGGATAACGCTTGCAGTAATCAGAGACAGGGTACACTTCCTGCACAGCTAACCTGGGGAGTTTGGATTAAGTACTGAGGAGCAATCTTAGTTCACAGGGAACTATTCGCTTTTATACCTGTTCTTTTATACCTGTCGTTGTTTTGATTTCAGACAATTTTTCAGTCTCTGTGTTTCTTGGCCTCAAGTAACATCTTTTACAGTGAGTTTTGCTGCGTAAGTATGTGTTAATTGAAAAAAAGGAATTTTGGACCAACACTTTTTAGCTCTTCCCACTGTTGAAGAATGTTGCTTTGTGCTGTTCTAAGTCTATCTTCTCTGTGCTCTTTACTAAGATCCATAATCTGATTATATCTATTTTTTTTCTTTCAAAAATACAAAAGCCCAAATCTTTCCATTCTCTTTCATACTATTTTTTTGTCCTTTTAAATGTTTCTAAATGCTCTAAATTCTTAGAAATCTTTTGACCTATAATATGGACAATAATACAGGTATTAAACACTTCCCCCTTATTTTGTATCACTTCTCTCATGCATCCAATATTTTATTTGCTTTCTGAAAGCATATGCAGGAAGAACTGATATCTTCCCTGAGTTGCTTACAGTGATGCTGAGGTCCATTTCCTGAACTCATATAATTAATTCTATGAGCAATTTATGTGTATCCCCTCTGTGCTAGCTGTACTTTCTGTTATCACTGCTGATTTACATCTATTAATATATGCATATATATGTACAAATCCTTTTTCTTAAAATTTCCTTTTGCTTCTTTTTTTTCCCCTTGTCTCTTAGCCAGTTAACATAATATTTACATCTCTCATCACTACATCTCATGACAAAACAACTATTTTGATTTAGTAGCCTATAGTAATAGACCTTGTCAGGTGCCTTTGGAAACACTAACTACATTTTTCCCTCTTTTATTAGTAGATGCAAAGACACAGAATGAATTGATTTTTCCATTGTTAGAAACAATACTGGCTTAACTTTTCTTATTAGATGATATACCAGGTGTTTTATTATTCTATTTTTAAATGTATTTTAAATGGTTTTAGCAGATATAGTTTTAAGGTTTATTCTTCTGCAACAATCATCTGGATCACCCATATAGCATTTAAAAAACATATGGAAAGGGCACATTATGCTTTCTAATCCTTCAGTATAAGAGCTTTTTCATTAATTACTTATCTCTGAATCATTTCAGGATTACCTGAGTAACACTGAGGAGGAGTTACTCATATGAACAGCCTCTGCTTTCAGTGGAAACCTCATCTGAGCATCTGATCACCAGCATAAAACACAGCTGCTCTCTCTGGATATTCCCATGATTGAACTACACTGAGTAATACCTTGCTCTGTACATCCATCCATTATTTTGTAGCACTTCCATCGGTGTCAAAGCATTACTTGACAGGAGAAAGTGAAAACTGGTGCTTTGACTTAAAAGGATCGCTCGGAGAGTACAGTACTAGCCAAAATGTGTAGGGGGGCAAATTTTTGCCCTTAGGTTGCATCTGCTTTTTAATCTTATGCAGTCACTATTGTAAAATTTAAATGAAGAAATAGAAGACAATGTTCAAAGCTGGCTAGCAATAGATGAAGGAAAAGTCTCTTCACTGACATAGTCTTTGATGTGTGTTCATCTGAGAGAAATCTTGGTCCAGAACTATATTTACATTTGTTATGCGAGTAATACTGCAAGAGGGCTTATGAGTGTAAGGAACATATGGAGAGGCTGGCAGGCACGGATTCCCTGGTGTGGTGGTTAGATTCTTTGCTCTGAAAAGGCAAGCTTTTAAAATTCATTGGAAAACTATAAAATGCACAACCAGAATGCCAAGTCAAGCTTCATTTAGAGAAGAATTATATAATTGTGAAAGAGAATCAAATATTTTAGTACCTCATGCAGCTTTAAGGTTTAAATAATTATTCTTTAAGCCCATATGCTATTCAAGCATTAAAAGTTGAATTATTTTTCATCCTGTTGCATAACAAATACATCAAACTAAATGTGTTTCTCTGAATGATTTTCCTTAACACCTGAGAACACCCATCCTTACCTATCTATCCTTATTGAAGTGGCATTCTATAAAATCCTGAAAAAGTTTCCAATTGCACAGTTAGAAAATCTCATGTCCTTCTCAGTCTGCTCCATTGCAAGATGTCCTTCAGTTAGACTCTGCTTGATCCATAATCCATCAAAGTCACTGCAAGTCCTTGAATCAAATTTCAGTGGTCTTTAGATTTTGTGTTGGAAAGACGTTGACTAACTTCCAGCTCCAGAATTCTGATCTTATTTAAATGATATGTGCTATTTAAGGCACACTTATACACTTATTTAAGATACACTTATAGAGTATACACTTAAATAGTTGATTTATCGTAGATCATATTAGTGTCTAAACTTCTCTTTCAGTGTAACATATACAGTGACAGATAAGTAGCATTTTCACCAGTCTTGTCCAATATTGGAACTATTTTAACTATTCAGTATAAAAGTCAAGAATAAGCTCTCTGTTAAACTTAGATTTATTTATATTTAGAAAGCATCCATCAAACTCATGTCTAATTGCAAATACAAACATTCCCAGCACACACAAAAATGTAGACTGCAAACAAAACAGATTTAGAAGAAAAAATCTTCAGGTACCTCCACTAGTATGCTAAGATTTAAAAAGCCTGATAATCCAGAAATGGGCACACTTATGGCTATTAAGCTTCTTAGAAGAAAACTGAAGCACTGGAATCACTAATCATTTGAGCATAAATATCTGCATAAGAGAGCAGGTGAATAAGGAATACATACAAGACATAGGGATGCACAGTATCTAATGCTAGAGCTTCCATATGAGAAAAACTGACAAGAAATATGCCTGCCTTCTCTGTTGCCCTAACTCCACTCTGATGGACGGTATAGAAAGCAATGTTGAAAATAATTGTCCTAGTAGGCTACAGGAAGACTTCCTTGGAGACTGCCCCTTGAAGGGAGAGTAGATAGATCCAAATGCTTCCACTGGGCAAAATGGCTTGTTTATTTGGATAATGCAGAGTATCCCAGAAGTGGACAAATACTATATGATATATTTGGTAAATTTAATTATCTTCCAGTACGTGTTCATTAGTCAAATGACAATGAATATTTGGAGTTACTGAAAAGTATATCACACACACACACAAAAAAAAAATTGCTAAAGAAGGGGGAATAAGATCTCAGGAAGTGTAGAGAAGGGAAATAAGAAAATTAAAAGAATGGGAGATGACTGTAGAGTTTCCTGAGCTGAAGAATATGGAATCCAAAGTAAAGTATGGTAGCACTGGAAAAATATAGAGAAATTGGATGGTAGGATGAGCTGAATACTATGATCTTTTGTGCTTTTGCAAACTCTAATAAATTAATGACTGTCCTTGAGATTTATCAATATATATGTATAGCTACGGGCTAATGGGTGCCATAACTTCTTCTGTATATCCTTTGTGTTAGCCTTGGGTTCTTCTATCCATAGAATTTCATTTTTCCATATGTATTATATTTTTTCCAGCATTGAGGAAGGCACTTTCCTGTGCGTCTGGCACTTTCATGTGATCAGAGAGTCAGATATTGTTATTGGTTGTATTTTAGAACTTCTTTAAAATATTTAGAATCAATTTTGGTCAGTTGGCCTGTACTATACTATCCTGTTTTATACTATTCTTTATCCTATCTTTTCCTTTCCTATTCCATCCTATCTTTACAACATCCTTTAAACAACTTTAGTATCTGACTGCCTTCCAGAAGTGCATTAACTGATGTGACTAACATCTGTCATGTGTATTTCATTTTCCCTCTCATCTTCTCTGCAGGGACAGGATGAGAAAGAAAATGAACCACACATTGTGTGTGCGATGTAGTGTTATATGCATATGCATTATGATAGAGTCTTTAATTACATGCTCTCATCTTGTTTTCCCACAGGACCCCTGCCTCATTCAGTACACAGGACAGAAACACATGGGAGAGATTTAAAAGTACATAGGCAACCACCAATTTAGCAGTTCCTAACTTGGCTTTCCGAACTAACATAGCCCTTTAACCGTATGTTTCTTCTTTTCATGTTTTTTTCCTTCTTCACATGTTATTTATATTTTCTCCACAAAAAAAAAGGATAGCAAGAGAAGATAATATTCAGAAGACAATGAGATACAGCTAAGTTATTAATCAACAGCACTGAAAACAATATGTAGTGAAATCTCCAAGTCTCAGTGCACCTTCACCACATTATTCACACATACTCCCAAAGCATATGGTTTTTAAAAGAAAAAAAAAAAAGGGATGCTCTTCTTATCTAGCCTACACTTTCACTGCCTAAAATCTGAAGGATCCAGTTGTGGATTTGTGAAAGTGGAGGAAGCTGGAGCAGCACTGGTAGAGTTTGGAAGAGACACTACTCTGTATTCTCATGGCTGGGACATGGAAAGCACAAATGATCTCTCAAAATACCCATTAACTTGATGTAAAGGTGCCAAGGAGAAATTAAGCGTTACCTTTCTTTCTTCTTTTTTTTTTTTTCCAAAGAAAATTTAACTATTTTTTACAATTATGCTTTACCATGAGGTAAAATGTTATTTTAGGTGTTGACGTAAATGAAATTCTGTTCAAAGCATGGAAATAAAAGATAAAGAAGTCTGCAGAACAAAAACATAAATCATGTACACATGTCTTTATTCTGCATTCCGGTTTGGATATGTTTGTTTTTAAAGAAAAGTATGCTTCCACGTTTGACAGCAGGTAACTATTCTGTCTTTTTGGAATATCTTCAGAAACAATTCAGATAATCCTGCCTTGGATCATATTAGATGTTTCTGTAAATGAAAGCAAACATAGTTTTATTTTAATGAAGTGGTACTAGTACTTTCATATAATTCTATCTGTTGATAGGAACCCTTTTGGCTACATGAATACTATTGTTAATTTTCATAGGTAAAAGTTTCCTCTGTGCTGATGCATGCAGGAGTTTCATACACAAAAAAAGGACATGGATGCTGTGTTGTCTATATGTTTTGCAAGCAGTTGCCTACAGTAGTAGATTAATTCCATCTGTTAGTCCACAGGCAAGGCAATTTAAATTTTGCCTATGAAATCTGAACCCAGGCTGAAGAGGGAGTCTGAACCCAGATCTTTTTTTAACTTCAGATCAACTGAAACTAGACAAATGTAGTCTAGTATGAAAAACAGTCCCATTAAATCCATTTCAGAACAGATTTATAAATGTTTGGACAGCTTTAAAGCTTTTAACTCTGAATCATATTATAGGTTGAATGGGAGTTTTTTTGTTTGTTTGTTTGGAGACTTCTTTTATTATTGGTGGGTGGGTCAGGAAGGTGTCCAAAATAGGGCCAGATTTTTTCTTCCTTCATCTATTGATCTTTGACTTTGCTTCTATGCAGATGCTTTAACTATTGCAAAGGTCTTAACTTCACCACTTGTTGCAGCTACAACCTCTTTTACAGTCTTAAGCGCCATATTGCACTGATTGTACATGTGCCTCTTTGTAGACAAATGAATGGAACTTATTTCCACATTTGTACTTGAAAAGTGTGTGTCCACTAAAGGTCACATGCAAAATGACCAAGCCCCATCATGTCTAAATCCAGACTTCTGGAGAAAAAAATATGTTTAATAGCTGGAATGTATATCTGTCTTCATGCTAGCAAGCCTGAATGTTCATCCAGAATATCTGGATGTACTGCAAACCAACGTCAAAGCACATATTATATGTCCAGCAATGTTCATTTTCAGACTGGTTACGTGATGTTTGATGGGATTAATCTCTTGCTGAGTAATACCCTTGTGAATGCTCCTATGTGTTAGTTTCCAAGCAGATAGTGAGACATATACCATAAACACAGCTGTTTTACAGGGAAAATATATTCTGCAGGTCCACCACTGAGGATTCCGATATGTGGAGGAAAAAAAAAAAAAAAAGTTAAAAAAATGTTGATGAAGCTGTGGAGGCCTCATTTCTGCTTTAGAGAGACTAAAGTCGCCGGCCTGTTTGATGGGTCATTTCTCCGAGACGAGAGCAAAGGAATTCTGGCTAACTGTGAGAGAACAGAGAGGCTCTTTCTGCCTTTTGATGTGGTGTACATTGTGTGGAGAAGGGCAGGAGGAGGCAGCTTTGCTCTCCAGCCCTCTTTTTCTTTCCCTGAAGCAGTTGAGGATTTTCTATTTCTGTCACCACTCTTATCAGCATGAATGTACACATATCAGCACTCTGACAAAAACTACAGAGACATGCACACTACCTGCCAATCTTACCATCTCCTTGTTCAGGCTAATAATTATGAAGTATTCCAGAGAAATACCTGGATTAAAAAGCTGGGATATCATACTACTGTATTATCTCTTGCTGCAGGGTGTGAGTTTACAATATAGCATTGCTATAGTTTTTGATGCTGTATTACTTGCATCCATTTTGGCCTTTTTAAAATGTGATATATGTCAGTAGTATGCTTATGCTGCAGTTTTCATTCAAAGTGTAATAAGCCACTATTGACAGGCATATCTGGTAACATTCAGCTTTTAACCTGCAGTTCTTTTCTTCCTTATTCCCTTTAAAAAAATTGTTCCTGTTTTGGTATATTATAGGGCAGAGTTAGAAATTATTTTGCTAAATGAATGTTTCATGTTAAATGTTTTAACTAAGCCTCTGAATCCCAGAGGTTGTCTAGATCTTTCTCTAGAGTAGCTGAAAGCAGACTGAGCCTCTTTATTATTCTTATACATATATTGTCTGCTAATATCCCCTCTATGTCATGTCTGGCAAACATTTTTGTCAGACTGGTTTGTTTTCTAAAATATATTTGGCAACAAAAGTACATTCTTTTGCAGATCAGCTAAAATATTCTCTACAGCTAAATTCTATTGCTCCATCAACAAAGAATGCAGCATGATTAAAGGAGGATATGAAATTTCAGTCTCCTAAGTTCACGGCTTGAGTGGCATTTAACCCACTCAACAAAGTATGCAGTCGTACTGCAAGACCAACTACTGTATTTTCCGTGTAGATCATCACGATATTCTGTTCAGAATATAAAATATGCAACTGGAACAGCAAAGCATATAGTTCTATCCTAAGTAAATAAAAAGCATATCCAAATTCTGTGCCACACCAATAGTCATATATGCCTTGATCAGCAAATATCATGTAAAAAACAAGATTTATAGGACTTTACAATCAGGAATATGCTCCTTCTGGTGACTAGCAAACTAGCACTTTACCAAAGAGAGTCTGATGTATATTAAAATATTAAATATCATATAAAATGGTATATGAGATGAATCAAATATAGCTAGAGTATGATGTATGAGAAAAGGCTAAAGCCTGGGCCTGTTCAATGTTAAAAAACAAGAGGATGGAAAAGTTACCTAATGGGAGGTTATAGAGAAAACAGACTAGTCTCTTCCTAGAGGTGAAAAGGACAGTAGGCAACAGACACAAGCAGTAACAAAGAAACTTTGGATTAGATAATGGGAAAAAGATTTCACAATTTCTGAGGTTAAATAAAGCATCAGTTTGCCCAGAGAGGCTGTGAAATCTGTGTCCTTGAAGATGCTTGAGACTTTGCTAGATACATTCCTGCGGTTACGCTCTAACTTTACAGTTGGATCTAACTTTGAAGTTGGATCTCCTTTGGAAAGGGCAATCACAGATAGAGTCACAGAATAATCTAACCTAGATTCATGGTTCTGTTCTTGGTCTAATGACATGGATCAAGACTGTATCATTAAGCATCTGTGGACAGAGACCTTCCCATTTCAATGGACCTTTTAGCCTAAGCCTGAATATTGTCTCCACACACATGCCACTTTTGCTGAAACTTCTGTGAAACAGGACTAGATCCTCAGCTTGTGTTTTCATCTTGGAACATGTTTATTCAGATGTAGCAAAGATCACTCTGTGTTATTTTTAACATCATAATTACCTAAAGCAGCGATACTTTAGGCTTCGCCAGTTTCTGTCCAAAATAGGTAATGTCTTTCTATTCAAAGTGTATACTAATAGTTCCCTATAATTTTATGTATAATGTTGTCTCTGCAATAGTAGTTGTGAAATAAGGACTGACACTAAAGGCCAAGTTGTACAGGCATTAATCAGATTTACATTTATATACAGACCCAGCCAAGTATTTAAGATCTGTTTGAACGATCAGAATTGTAAAGAGAAGTTTTATTACTGATGTTATTCAAAGAATCAGACTTTTAGGAGATGAGTTTGAAAAGCTAAATGAAGAAAGAGGATCTTCTTTCCGCTCCCTCAAATGATACTGTAACAAAATATAAAGTATTTCCAGATTAGTTGGTATAATAAGAAAACAGATGAGTGACAAAACATTTCAGATTTCAGAGCAGTTTAAGTATATTTTTTCTTTGATCTTGCTTTAATTAATCACAAAGCTTCTATTTCAAAAATACTGTTATTTCAGCAGGATATTGTAAGCATTTCCCTTTCCTTCCTTTCCCCTCAAATGAGGAAAAGGGACACACTCTTAGCATCCCATGCTTATTGACACACAGATGTTGTAATACTTTGAAATTCTCTAGTTTTCTACTTTTAAGTGTTTTCTTCTGACAAACTAAGCAATCAGTTAGGTCAAATTAACTGCACAAGTGTTTAATAACTTTTGAAATTTGAGAAACTGTGCCAACAGAAACACTGGATCTAAAAATGACTTTTAAAAACACGTTATACTGCAGGATCACAGCTATGGGTGCTCTTACCACATGCAATTGTTAAAATCTGCTCCTTCCCTCAACAGGACTAGTATCTGTCTGAAAATATATTTTTATTGTTCTTTTCTTCTCATTTGCCTCCACACTGCAGTAGCAGGTTATTTCCCAGGTTTTAGTTTCTGTTCATTGCAATTTGGTTCTGCTCATGAAAACATGTATAATACAACTCAAGGAAGTGCATTAGTGACAAAATGTTTCCCACTCCGACAGCTGAGACTCACTGACACTTTGTTTCAGGCTGTTTTTTTTTTAAAAAAAGCTATTTCATACACCGCATATGCATAGCGTACATGAAAAATTGACAGCTACTCCTATGATATTGAACATGTTTGTCCCCAGTACAACTTTTCACAATTCTTACATTTATTCACAGGATGATCAACATTATGGCAGCTACTTGCTGTTTGTGAAAATTGTTTCAGAAAAATACACTCAGGTAAATAGTCCAGTTGACTGGAATGCGAATAATCAAAAGAGAATAGTTTTCCACACAGATAAGTCTTTTCAGGACAAGGCCCATATAAAGGACAGAGGATAGTTTGTACGTAAAATTGGAAGAAAGAATTTTTCTTTCCTTAATCAGCTCTCTCATGACTGCACCTTATCTGACATTTTTCACTGCGTGCCGATGAAAAGATGTGCACAGTGTGCAGGCGTTTACTTCCTTATCGTACAGCCTTCTGTCATCAAAGGCTGCACAGTACCAGGAATACTGCAATTCAGTGCATGGTATGCATCCTAACAGGAGGACATTGGTAGTATCATGGAAGCACAAAAAATGAACAGGATTTTTTTTATCATTAATTCTAATTATTTTCCATCACAATCTGTCTCCTTTGCATTCCGAGGTTTTCCAGGAAAATATAGGCGGTGCAGGTCTGTTCAGTGAAGGCATGCATAATTTTCACATGTCTAAACATACAGATATGCTTAGAGGTCTCACTGAACCAGAACCACTCTCTATAATGTTAAAATAGCATATATATTTTCCTATTTTGCTATAGGAAGTATGAGTGCTTCTGGTTCATAGGGACAACATGGTAATGGGACCTGACATTGGACTCAGTGACTAAGGAAGATTTCACCAATAAAATAAAGCAAGGTCTCTTATAAAATCCTTAATTTAACAAATGACACAAGTAATTTACTACTGGTAACTTGCCAATTAAAGCAAAGCATGCTGTGTCCAGATCTGACAAATGGAAAAAAACTGAGGCAGACAGGAATGCACTGTTACCTTAACTGTGATATTCTTAGAACTAAACTAATTTGCAAATTCCAAGAGAAAAAACCTCCTCAACTTTTCTAACAGATTTTGGGAAGTAATACAGTATGAGACATTACGTGTTACTCTTTAAATGAAGTATCTCTAAAGAATATGAAACCAGGATGCGGTCCCAAACATGAAATGCTATCTGTTTGTAGGGTATGCTAATCATTAATTTTAATGGGAGCTGCACATAAGCATCAAGGGAAATACAGGCCCTCTCCCCTTCAGTTTCTCATTTTGTAACACAGTAAATGCCTAGCCATATGGTATTTTTCTAATGGAATACACATTTGATCATCTCTGTTCATTTATATAGATTTCCTAAAACGCTTTCCTATAATCAGACATTTCAGGATACTTCTGTTGAAGAGAAAATTCACTATTAATTCCAGGAATACACTTAAGGAAGGTTTTCTGGTTATTAAAATATCTATAGGTTTTACTATGGTCACTCAGAATAGCTAAAGAAACAGCATGTTTGCCACTAGAATCCTGATTTTAATACTCAGTTGCTGTTTCTCAGTTAGTTACATTTTAGAAGATAGGATATGTCATCAGGATAGAGACATATGCCAATAAACGTAGTTCAAGTTCTAAGAGTTAATCATGGACAGATTCAAACTTGTGTCCTGATCTGCTATCACAAGAGGATACCTCTTAGATGCACATGCACACCTTACACATTTAAAAATGCACTTTACATACACTTTACATACACTGTGACAACTTCTCTGTCTGCTCAATGGCAATCCCTTCTGTTTCATACTAGAGTCAAAAATAAAGGGAAGTTTTAAGAGATCCCTCAGAAACAGACTCTGTCACTGCTGGTTGACATCACAGCATTAGCTATTTTGCTACAGAAAGAAACAATAATCATTCATGGGACTATCATTCTCAAAAAACCTTTACCTTTAGCAGTGGAGATCACTGAGACCTTTGGAAATGGTCTTGAAAAACATTACTAGTGGAAAAGTTTGAAGGAAATTCAGGTCAGAATTTCTATAGCCTTCCTATTGAGTTACATATCATTTTTTTTTTTTTTTTAAATTCTATTGAATCTTCACTCTGAAATGTGAATTTTACCATCTGCTTAGCGGTGCAGAAAGATGGTGCTTATTTGATCAAAGAAATCTGTTGATACTCATCCAACCAAAAGTACATATGCAGAGGACTCCAGGATGCCAGTACCTGGTCAATAGAAAGCATTATCAGTTAAACCTGAACGGTGAGTGAAAAGAATTTGGAATCAAGGTATAAAAGTAGTTTATTCCAGCCTTCATTACGTAAGGTAGCAAATAAGAAAGAATGCTTGTACATATGTACAAATTGAATGCTTTATATGTGTAAATTGAATATTGCAAGCAAACTACTACTTCTCTACTATGTATTTTCTCTCTGATTCCATAAAACTTACTAAGATTAATGTGTTCTGACAAAGTTGACAAAGCCATTTTTTATTATGTGAGAATTTTTAAATTCCGTATATAAAATATTCTTGCTGGATGCTTTTTTTAATTGAAAAAAAAAAAAAAACACATAAATCATAAATCCACGTTTCTAAAGATAACGTTTAAATTACCAATCTCACAATCTTAAATGTATTTTAAAACACTATTGTGATGAATCTGATGTAGGAATATTTATTATTTATGTTATCGAAACTACTTATTCCTTAACTATTTTTAGGAGAAAACTGAAGAGATCCAGAAATAGACTGCAATGAAACCAAATACTCAGTGAAAACTTGCAGTGCAGTGCTTTTCTTCTTGATTTACAAGTTTTGGTACAGGACTGTAAATGCTTGACATCTGTACTATTTCCATTTCCCAAGCAGTAACTAAAATTGTTGATGAAGTTGAACTTCACATTCACTTTAAATTTCCCAAAGCAGTGAAACTCTGCCAGTTCCTGAATTTTAGCCAGATGTGATATGCGGCTTGCCCCCAGGATCTGTTGGATTTCTCACTAGCTACTTTAATGCAGCCAAGAACTTATTTCTCCTGTGTGTTTGGAGCATCTGATTTGCTCCAATCCCCAGCTAAGCCTGTGACCAAATGTTTTACTGCCTGCATTTATCTTTATCCTCCTCCTAACTCAGAGAGCAGCCTGAGAGGGACAGGAAGGATGCCATCTCTCCTTATTTAAACTACACGGGCAGGCACAAAAGTGGCAGGAATTCATAAAGCCATTCTCTAAAATGGCAGGGAAACCTATGTCAGGATGCACTTGGTGAATTACCTCATTCACAGTTAAAGTGTTTTCAAGTGCAGTTCACTATTCTGCCACATTTCAGCAGCAAAAGGGCTTACTCTTTCCATTTAAAAGCACCTTGTAGCACGGGCAGACAGCAGAGCCAGAACACTCGGGGCTTCTGGGGGCTTCAGGTTAGGGGAGGAGCAGAGAGCATGACAGCTTGAAAAGGAGGAAAGGTCAACACCTCCTGCTTTCCAAGTGTTGCAGGAGGCAGAGCAACCACTATAATATTAAGTATAAAACATTTTAATGTTTAATTTAATGTAATATTTTTAATCCTTTCCTGACATTACCGATAAATTGTGGTAAGTGCTATCTTTAACTGCTACTAACACTTTTTATTTATGATCTGTGTACTGTAACACCTAAGAGCAGTGGTCATAGGAAAGGATTTCAAGACACTAGCTGCTGTGATAGCATAGAGAAATGTGTCCAAAATACTTTTCCAGATCGTGATTCCTTTTGTCTCAAAGTAATTCCTTATATAGTGGCCAGAGATAACAAATCAGCATGGTATGCTGCAGCTCTTACTAGCAAACAAGATACACCCTAAAAAGGAGTAAGTGGGAACAGAGTCAAATGAAGCCTCTCTCTGTGCAAAGATCTTGCCTGCATTTGTAATGCAAACGCAGCGTGCACACACCAGGGTGAATACAGCTCGCTAAGGGCATTCCCTCCCCGGTGAGCGCTGTTGCAGCCCATCACGATGCCAGGAGGTTGTGGCCCAACAACGGTCGGTCGTATTACGTGAGGTGCCAGAAGGTGGCTGTCCTGTGGCGAGGTGCCTCTTTCTCAACCTTCTGGCTGAAGCTGTAGGAATTGGTTGGGCTGATTCTATGCCAAAGAGGATTCCAAATTGGGAGACTACTTGGCTGGAGAAGACTGGCAGTTTTTACAAGCGCTTGCGCTGCCAGAGGAGTGCAAAGAGCTGAAAAGGAGAGAGGAAGAAGCAATGAGTTCATGTCTACTGTCTGCTTCATAAAAAAGAGGCTCAATCAGCCACTGTCTAGCGTGTTGAGAGCAAACTTTCCTCACAGCCCTGCCCTGACCATTCCTCGGCACTTGGCAGTAAAGACTCTCCCAGAAGAGCAACAGCGGCAGAGCTTGGAGAGCTCAGGTGATCCACTGAGGGCTAAACGGAGCAGGGAGAGAGCACGCCCAGGAACATCTCACCAGTGCAGTGCCCAGTACTCACCGCTGGTTAGCTATCCTCTCCCCAGTACCTTTCTAAGAGGAGACCATTCACTTCTTAGTTTGCACAATTTAGTTCTGTATGAGAAATTATAGGCTACTTGATTCTATTACATAAAACAAACCATGTGTTAGGGAAAGCAGAGAAAAGGAGAGGGACTGCACCGTAGGAAAATAGGCCACATTTTACTCAGCATCCTATATTCCATGATCGACTTGCATTGGAAACGACAGAAAAGCATACATTAATCTGTAGACCTCTCTCACCATGAGGTCTAAAAAGCAACTTATTCTGCCTCAAAATGACATAGTACAAGGTCTAAAATAAATATATTTGGTAGCTTAGCAACCACAAATATTTATAAATACATAAGTCTGGGCTGTCAAAATATCAGGGAAATTGCGTACCATGAAAACACTTTATAGCCAGGCAAAATTAGTTGTATTGTGCAGCGTTGCCATAATTACCCTTAATGGCAGAGTGGAAGTGTTGTTTAGGTAGCCGGCAGTTAGTGAGGGCCTGGTAGTCTTAAGCTAAAAACAAGTTGTGCGAAGAGAAAATGTGCATTTACTGATATTGCCTGTGCCAATAACTTTTTGCTAACACACTGAAATAGACTTTGCCAGACAGAAAGCCTTGGATCATCTAATGGAAAGTCTGTTCTGACATGATAGAAGAGCTGCAGTAAGTAACTTGAATAAGAATCAGGTAGTCACAAACATTGCTATTTTCTAATAGATTGTGGCTGGCCAAGATCTACTCATAATAAATGCTTTCAAAATCAATCCCTGGCTTAAAATTCATTAGAAATAAACTCTGATCCAGAAGCAGTTCACATAGCAGTGCGTTGCTCTTCAGCTAGTGCGCACTGGTGCTGTTCCTTCACATAAATAGCTTTATATTACCTAAGGATGTGATCCTAGGCTGTTACCCTAGTAACCAGTAACTTCCAAAATAGTTAAATTGTTAAATCTAAGAAATGAGGAATTCATTTAGCAAGTGATGGCAAAGAAATAGGAGACAAAATAAAAAATACCTGCACTTGCCTTTGTACGTGGAAGATATTTAGATGAGAACAGGATAGTACTTTACAAATTGACACTGTCATTCCATAGGACTGAACTGGGACACAAAATGAGTAGAGTCCATATGAAGGGGAACCCATCCACAGCTCCCAGCTTCAAGGCCCTGGGTGTGTAGGTGGAAAACCTATGCACAGATGTAATGCAACTGTAATTAAAATACAGCTCTTCTTCATATAGGGCACAACTGCTGCTTGGCTTTGCAGTTTGAATCTGCCAGTCCTGTAAGATGCAATGCACCTTCAGCATGTGGGAAATGAGGGCATCTCACAGGTCTGCACTCTGGACAGCCATGAGTATAGACTGCCAGTGTTGCCTAACACACAGTTTATAGGCAACCAGTTTATGTATTAATCCTAGAACTTTGTTAAATCTTTTGTTCTTTGACAGTAAACTGCAAACCTAATTACCCAATGTATAAACCTTTCTCTGCAAAGTAAAGCTCTAAGCTGGAGTTTGGGATATTTTGCTTTTTTTTTCTTCTGGCTTTTGCTAGCTTTAGAATGTTGCCATTCACCAAGTTGCAAATTATCACAACAATCTAAATTTTCGCATAGCAAAAATATTTATTGCCCCGTGCACAAAATATTTTGTCATTTGTTCAAAATCTCATTTAAATGAGAAATATGATCAACATTTAATCGTTCCTTTAGAAAATAACATTCAGGCATGCCAAGTTTTCAATGAACTTATTCATACTGATTCTAATAAGCTGAACAACTTGTTTTGGCTGCAGCTATCTTTTTCCCATATGGAAGTGCTTGCACTAGCTTTCTTCCAGATTATGTGGTTGAGAGGAGGATGTGGAGAAAAGTCCCATGTTGTTTTTTGTGGCACAAATTCATTTTGGGGGCTGAAACATGCAATATAACTTGCTTTCAGTAAGCCTGAATCCCCAGGGCATATTTTGGCACCGTGACAACCAAATCTTTACCTTAACAGTCTGCACAAAGTATCTAACAGATTTAAGGATGCACCCAATTTACACCATGAATAGAACTGCAGAGTACAGTATGTATTTTTACTTAGATGTGCTGTACCATAACTGCTTCTTTGGTGTTGTGCAGGTCTACAAAAGATGATTTTAACTAGCAAGATAGACACTGGTGATTTTAAGAGCAATGGAAACACACAGCTTAGTGCAATGAGGAGAAAAATGGAGTTGACTGAAATCACCATTGAATGAGATAAAGCAGAAGTAAAGTTTTCTTTCAAATGACTTAAAATTGGATCTTTTTTACTAAAGAAAAATAAAATATTACTAAATAAAAAACATAGGGTGCAATTTCACAGCAGCATTTAAGTCCTTCTAAGGCTGCAAAGAAATAGTCTTTACCTCCTCATAACTTCAAATGAACACTTCTGCATCAGTTTTGTGCCAGTCGATGATTTGTTTGGCCAAAAATAGGTCACTTATTTTACTAAATTCATTTTCATCAGCTGAGTGGCCACACAAGCAGCAGAGAGCAAAAGAGAGTAATGTACAGCCAGGACTGGGGAGGACAGCACTTGGCAACAGCCCCATCTAAAACTGGTTTACGCTGCTTGTATAACTTTAGCTGTAAAAAAGAAAAGAATGGTCAAAGGATTAAAATTAATGTAACTTCAGAGAAAAAAATGAAAACCATGTGCTTTCCAAAGAACTCTGTACTCAGATAGCTGGACAGGGCTTTTTTCTTGAAATCAGATTTGGTATTGTACAGGAACTTTAAACCACCGATTCTAATTGGAGTCAGGGGCCTGTTTATTTGATCTGCCCTTAGCAACCAATGTACCGAGCCAAAAGTAATTCAGAAAAGTTATTTAGAGCTAGTTATTCACTCAGCTGTTAGCCTGAAAGAGCATCATGCTCCTCTCATTGCTCTGACGAACCGACCAGGACCCTGGTCCTTCCTTCGGACAGACCTAGCACGTGGTGACGAGTTAGGATAAAGCGCACTAAGGAAAGCATGAGGTCGGATGAGGACTTTTCTGAGGCCTATGCCACAGCCTTTGCACAGAAAAAGAAGAGATTGAGACTGGAGTCAATATGGCAAAAGATAATCTGTTTGCTTCTGAAGCCATTTCTGGGTCACTTATTCTTTCTCTCTTTCTATTCCGAAACATCCTCTGCCACATGGCAAGGAATAGAATGATGTTCAAGAAGGAGATCATCTTGAAAAGACCATTTCCATGAAGAGAAAGCATAACCAAACATCAATGGAAAAGAGACCTGTAAGGAAAAGTATAACTTCTGGAAGAACATACTGGATCTGGTGTTTAATTTAGCATGAGTTTAGGCACATGCATGAAAAGACTGCTGTGGAACTAGATAAGAGAACAAAGCAATGAAGAAGTTCAAGTAATTTCCCGTGTGTCCAGTTATATAAATATATAATTTTAAAAAAAGATATAGCAGCATCCAGATTACACTATATAAGTGTTTTTACACAATGAATACACTCCAAACAATTTTCAAGAACTGGAACAGACCTCTTAAAAGTTTATGTGTACTGTGCTGCAAATTGGAATATGAAAGAAATAGAGGAAATTGATAACAGATACAAAGGTCAGTCCACTAAAGGAATAAACTTTTACAGGGAAGAAAAAAAATGAAAGGAAAAACACTTGCTAAAAAGTAATTCTTTAAGTAATTTTCATGTGCAGCAAATCAAATGATACTCAACAGAACAGTATTCAAGTGTGTATATGCAATAGAAATAGCTCTGTAACTAGTAGTGGTAGAAATGCAAAAGCTTCCAAGACTATGAACAATCTCCCAAACGTTTGAATTCTAGCTTATCTGATCTACAAGACTTCTGGATCTGTAATATTGATCAGGAAACCTCTGAAGAACAGCCTCTCTTGAGAGACGTTCAGACTTCTTTTTGGCCATCAAGAAATCCTGGGAATGTTTTCAAGTGTCTTTATTGTTGGTCTGAACTCTGAACCTAGGAAAAAGATCAGTGGAAAAAGCTCTCCTGCGGACTTCAGCGGGAGGCACTTAGACCCTGCAGTTAACATTTCAGAAAAGTCTTGCTCATTGTGAGAGGTATCTCTGAGGTATTTCTCAATTTCTTTAGCACCTGTCATTTCTCCTCAGGTTCAAGTAATATTCCAAAGATACAAGGGGCACATCACTTTTCACTTGGTATAAAAGTTTCTCCACGCTCTTTATGCTTACCTCAACCCAGTAAAGTCAGTATACAATAAAGAAGTACTGAAAGTTCCTCATGTTTCATAAAACTAACAGATTCTAAGCATCTGGAACAATTTCCCTTTTCTTTCTGAGTTCAGAACAAGAGCTGAGCAAATGTGCTAGTTTATAGCACGTGAAAAAAGCACACCTTCTCGAACTCACAAATAAATGGGTTATTTAAAAGCACAAAAAAAAAGCAATTGACAAATATCAAGAAAAAATATAATAAGCTCTTAAAGCCATTTCCTTGTGAAAATAATTTTCTTATTTAAAACTTTTCATTCAATAAAACATATGATAAATTCCATGTAGGCAAATTGGCATATGCCTAGGTATCACATGTCATTTTATGGCACAGGTCTTACTTTCTCCAAGTAGGATGCAGCTTAGGTTGTGTGAGCTGAGCTGCCTGCAAATACCTATCACACAGCAGCAGATTGAGGCAGAACATGCACAGCTAAATCAGTGTGCATTTCCAGTCCATCAGAGCTGTGGCTGAACTCCAAAGGTGCAAATGGCATCAAAGCAGTTTCCAAGCAGAGTGAGGTGAATGATAAGTACCTACAACAGCAAGTTGCACATTTTAGTCCAGGAGATGGCTCAGTCTCTTCAAGCAGCTGGCATCAGCAAAGCCCAAGAAACACTTGAAACTGTGGTGCTTCCTAACAACCATTTTGGAATGGGTTATGTCAGCAATAGAGCATGGCTGTGCAGATCCCAGTTCTCAAAGGGGATGCATCCAGAGGAGTTTCCTCAAAGATCTCAGCATGAGAAGGAAAGCACTAGTTAACTATCTTTATGTCATTAAGTTTATTCACTGCTGGTTGCTGGTTGCCCCTGCCCCATATTAATGCGGAAAAGAGAAAGTTTCTGCAACAACTCTGTTCCACTTGGGCACTGGATACTCCCAAATGATGAGTAATCCAGTCCATCATCTCCAAATATAAAAAACACATAGATATACACATTAAATATACATATATATATATATAAATGTACAAGTTAGAGTAAGCCTGTAGAGAAAGTCTCAATTCATCTGATATACCTCACTGTTTTTTCTCATATTTTTAATGTCATAATTGCAAAATGAAACAATTTTCCCTACAGGTTTTGAGACTTACCTGTGCCATTTGTAATAATGCTATAAAACTCTCTCTGTTTTTACTATTGGCATTATCATAAAAAATACTGACTTCCAGAACATTCTAGATTTGAATCAAGAACTTATATCTGGGATGAAGAGGGTCATGGCCAGGGTTAGGGTTAATGAGAGAGAAGGCTTAGAGCCCAATGGGGAGTGGGCCTAGAAAGGTCAAGCTAAAGGAAATGCAGCGCTATATCCAGACTGGTGCTAGGACCTTGTTTGCCATTTAGCCAGTATTAGGCCTGGTGACCTCAGGCTTAGGGCTCGGGTTAGGGTTAGGGTTAGAGTTATGAGAGGTGGGAAGCCTAGAGCCCCAGAGGGAGTGCGGCTACAAAGGGCATAACAAAGGGTACAAACTGCAGAACAGGAAGTTTCATCTGCATATGAGGAAGGGTGACAGAGCACTGGAATAGTCTTCCCAGAGAGGTTGTGGTGTCTCCTCCTCTGGTGATCTTTAAAATCTGCCTGGATGCCATCCTGTCAACATGCTCTAGACATCCCTTTTTGAGCAGGGTGTTGGACTAGATGATCTCTAGAGGTCCCTTCCAACCTCAACCATTCTGTGATTCTGTGATTCTATGAATATTCTCGAAACAATACATGATGCAGGAAGTCATCCAAGCCACCTTGATCATAAAAAGTGTTGAATCAGGTTAGAATTTAATAAACATCCTATCTTTCTGATGCTTTCCCAGACCTTTAGACTTTGAAATTTTGCCACTGTTAAAATCTATTTCTCTAGCATCTTAGTTATTTAACTATAAGTTGGAATTGCTATTGAATTGCTATGCTGTGTCTGCATTTTTCTATTAAACCTTACTTTTTAAACAAATGCACTTCTTATATTTTAGTGCAGATAAATGCAACTCAATATCTTCAAGGATAGTGATTACTGGTCCCATCTGTGGACACAGTACAGTTTCTTGATTCAAAATAGATACTAAATATGCCTCAGTCTGCCTTTTCCTTCACTTCTGAATTTTATAAGAAATCAAAGTATGTTTCATAATCTTGCAACTGAACACTATGATCCAGCAATTTTTGTGTTATTGCCAAAACTAGCTTCCTATGAAAATAATTTTTCTAGTCTGTAGACATTCCTGTCTGATCAGGTCATAAATAGAAAAGTTCTACTTTATACAAATATGGAAAAACTCTGTTTCATTGTTGACTCTGATATTTAAAAACACAAGGAAGGATTATTATTCAAAAATCCTATTTCCATGCTGATCACATTCTCAAACACATGCAATTTAAACCACAATTACATTTAATATGCACACACAGCTATACAGTACACAGCCCAGCTAGGGAAAAGAGACTACTCCATTTTTGAATAGCTTTAACACTGGTGAGAGAGTGATAAGAATTATTATTAAATGATATTATACTAGTGCATAAATTTATTGAATTCCAAACAAGAAAAAGTGCAACTGATAACGTAGAATGAAAGGAATACTGACTTCTCTTATACAATTCCCAGTTTAGTAGGGGAGAATCAACACAGAGAATAAGCATGTGGTCATTTTAGGATAAGGAATCAGGAGTTGCAAAAATCAACATTTTCAAAACCATTAGTGCAGTTTGAGTGTTCAACTTGAGCTTCCTGATATCATCAGGCTTAATATTACAGTGATACCTGACAATCAAGTCCCTGAGAGCTATCCCAGTGACTGAAATGCTTTACATCAATCACTTTCGCCACAGTGTTTTGAACATAGATGCCTCAGATCTTAATTATGTGAGTCATACTACCTTCTTTTTCCTGTTTGTCAGCATCATCTTTTTAGGCTATAAACCTCTTGGAGAGGGGCTATCTTTTGCTATATATGCTAATCTGTTCTTGCCACAGTGGGAACCTGTCCAGCAGATGCCCATGTTTTTAATTATATTTTGTGTTTGGAACAGTAACTGCAGCACTTTGACGTTCCATTCAGAGCTTAAAGATAAATAGGCGTTTTAACTTGGATTTGTAATGCAGCATTTGATCAGTTAAAAAGCCACGAAAAAACTCACTGTAAAGTGAATTAATATGTTTCCACCTTTGTCATTTCATATATAATTCTTATTAACACTATCTTATAGAAAATGGTCCTCTCTCAGTTTAATGTCTAATTTAGCCTAAGTTTTTAGCTAATATGATACCATTGGTTAGTCTTGGTGAGGGCAGCTAAATATTTTGCGCTTAAAGATCCCTAATTTAAGATTTTTATGCCCTCTGAACCATGTAAAGGTCCTCAAAATTTAATGCCATTTCATGTAGTTAAATCTTCTATTATTTGAGAATAAATGAAATCATGTTAAAGCGTATATTTTATCATGCATGTAGCTACCTTGTGACAGGGAATTTAATCCAAAAATATATCAATAAAATTCACCTTAGTTTGAAGAAATATACGTAATATAAAGAACTTCCTATTGTTCACAGCATTTGCTCCAACTGCCTCCAAAAATGCTATGTTGGGAAAAAAAATAAAGCAATCAGGACAAAACATATAAATACCACATTTTGTTGACCAATAGACACAAGATACTTAATAGTCATGGGGCCTAATTTTGCCTCATGGCATTTTGTACTATTGACTTCAAAGACTGGTCAACTACCTGAAGCATATATCACTGTATAAGTAATCTTGTTTGACTATTTTAGAGATAAATTTAACAGAAATATTGGGGAGAAGGGACCTTTTAGAGGCATTTTACAATTGGAAACATTCATGGAGAGAAATTCTCTTCCATGCTACTTTGTTCACTGTGTCAATAAAGTGCAGTAGTTTATAAAATAGAGTATCTCAATCTCCAATGTTGTTATTTTCAAAATACTAACTACAAGTAATTAGGAGAACCCTTCATTTACTTTATAGCTCTCTCATTTGCAAATAAATATGCTTTGAAAAATAATTGTATGTCCTTAAGGAATTTACGAATTTATTTGATAAATTATGCAGACTAAAGTAAGTATTTTATATATATATTTTTATATATAAAGACAAAAGTTAAAAGTTCTACTTACAGTAGCCTGTAAAATACCTAATTTTTAACAGATCTCTTCTGTAAGCTACCTCTGATACAAAATTACCATTGCATTTCACTGTAGGCCCTTATCATCACCTATTAAAGTATTCATCTCAACATTATACATTAAATCCATGTCTCTTAAGCAACCTTCTACAGAGGGTTTTGCTATGATATCTCATAAAAACCAAAACAGAAAGAGCTAAATGCATGTTATGGTTTGTCTGTATGATTCCAGCTCAAATACAATGTCACTGTAGATTGTACAAATCACTATGAACAAATACAGTCTTCAAGCCTGGTGTAAAACATCCCCAGATAAGACTCTAAGAATATCAAATGCAGCTCTGGGACATGCTTTTGTCCCCTTCATCTTTAAGCTCATAGCTCAATCCAATTATCCACAATTTAGCCTCTGCCAACAATTTGTGTACACTTGTGTTTCAGAGAAGGATTTTTTTGTATGACTCAAGTGAAAAACTTTAGTTTATGTGCCAAAATATCTTCAAAAGAATCCCATGAAATGCTTGTGAAGGCATGAGACAAAACTCTATGACACTGACAAAAAAAAAGTTTCAAATCTTTTATATTAACCTTCCTTCCAAGTATAACTTCTTTTAAATGAAATTTACAAAATACAATTTGCTTACTTTGTTCACCAGTGAGAAGCAATTTTCCTTGCAATAAGAGCAGGACTGAGATAAAAATGTCAGGCAGAACTGTAGACTACTTCATTCCAGAACAGAAACCATGAGGATTTAAAGTTAGTCAGGAGTTTTCCTGATGATCAATGCTTGTTTGTGCATTATTTTTCAGCATTACTTAAACATCCATTGGAATTGGTAATACAACCTAAAATGTTTGGTTCTGGACAAGTGAAGCTATGAGGAAGAAATATTAAATTCAGCTAGGCATTGTAAGAATATTTGTCTAGTCCTTAGCACAGAAATACTTTCTGTTTCTATGGCACATGTTGTTGCAAGAAACCATTCTGGCAACTGAGGACTAAGTAAACAAGAAGCTATCTCTAGCCCTTTTAACCTCTTTTAGAGTCTCACATATGCGGGCAACCCCAATGAATCCACGTTGACATGATCTTCCTCAAGGATTCCACAAAACAAATTTGCTGGCCTTAAGCAATCATATACCATCACCGTGACAAGAATTTTGTTTAGGTTTTAGCGTCATTATGACATACATTTCAAGTCATTATTTTGGTTTGGTCACATGGCTGTAATCACATGGTATCCTTGTAGCTTTGAAGTCACATTTACTCCATTATGTTTACTGTGCAAAAATGTCCTAAGCAAAATCAGATGGTTTTCTATGAGCAAAGGCTGTGTGACAGTTCTGGTAAGAAGTTAAAAACTCATCTTGAAACACAAATTATGTACCAGATTTTCTTAACATCTTTTTATGTTGTCTAGCTTTTGAATGCATAAGCAGCAGCAGGAGATTTCATCTCCAAATTTCAACCAAAATTATCTGGTGAACAAAATAGGGAAGGATAATCTAACTCCACTAGGATCATTCATACAAAAGAAGTCTTTTTGTAGCACGGAGTTGGTGCATATCACCACTAATTTCTTATCATATCATCATTCCTTCAAGAATGAATGAAATTCCTTCCAGGAAAAGAGGCTCATTCTAGTTTACATTATGTCACACTAACCTCCAACTGCTCTCAGAATGCCACCAGGCTGTTAAAAGCAGTGTATACTAAGTCAGACAGCCTATGTAGCCTTAATTTGGCATTGGATACAGCAAGAAATATGTGGCTATAAAATCTAAGGGTGCAAAAATGAGTCTGAATGACAATTCAGAGTCACAAAATCTCTGCACACATCATATGCCTCCTGACTGTCTTCTGTTTCAGCGATTTAGCCAAATGAGATAAAGGGTTTGTTTCTGCCCTTCATAGCCACACTTGTTTATGTTAAGTAAAGGTAATTGTGTTCAAAGTGATACGTACTGAAATGGTAAGATATCCTCCTCCTTGATACCACATTTGTTTCCCATTACAGAACTAGTGGACTTGTGGTCTAAAATCTACCCAACAACAAGGCCTAATCTGTGCGCAGCCTTCAGGCATAGGATAAAATGTAGCACATAAGCATTAAACCCAAATATTGTTCTTTTACCATTTCTGAGTTACTATTGAGAAATCATTTTTTGACTTACCAAGTCAAATACAAACATTTGCCAGCTTTCTGATATGGATGGTAATTATGGCCATCTTAAATGATATATCTCCCAGTGCTGCAGATTCAGTGAGTTAACCTTAAATGCAAGGCAAATTTAAAGATGAACAATTTACTTAGATAAAGGAAAACAGAAAATATAATTAATCATTTGCCTATCATTCAACCCTAGTTTACAAAACCATGGTGCAACTTTATTGAGCTCAGAATTGAAGGGTGACAAGGTTAATACATAGCTGTAGACCTCATGGTTTCATTAGCAAACATATTATAGTCTGCAAAGCTGAACTGACAGTAATGCTAGGCCCAAACAAAGTAAATAATTACTGGCTTGGCAAATGAGGAAGCACTTGCAGAGTTTGTTTACATTTGGTTTTTGGAAAATTCATGTTGGCAACAAGTCAAATACAGTTTGACTAGTAACTGTGACAATTGCTCACAGATGCTGCTGGAAGAACAACAAAAGAATGGATTTATGTTTTTCTTTCTCCCCTGTATTTTTCCCTTTTGTTGCCTTTTCTTGTGCTCCTGCTTCTTCTCCTTTCTTTTTCTATTTTTTCTTTTTCTTTAAAAAACTTGCAGTCACAATGATTTGTTTTTTCATGGCAGATGGACCTTGGAATGTATAAAAATCTCATGTTGCATTTTGTCTTTTGGCCACGTCT
Source organism: Crypturellus tataupa (assembly GCA_034781795.1). Classification (NCBI taxonomy): domain Eukaryota; kingdom Metazoa; phylum Chordata; class Aves; order Tinamiformes; family Tinamidae; genus Crypturellus; species Crypturellus tataupa. Next base: position 9,633,150 of record JAWLRI010000215.1, read on the forward strand.
TGGAAAAGACACAGCTGTGTTCAAGATGCAGTCATAAAAGACTTGTTCCTTGACAAAACCTATGGGTCCTCTTAATTTTTGAAGGCCTGTACTGGATTTTCATGAGAAATGCATCGTTGCATGCTGGTGTACTGTTAGCAAACTTTACCAGATGCCAGGGATACAGAATTGTGGCCAATCTCAATTCCCAATTGAATTTTCAATTCAACGAACATACTGCTAGAGATGCAGATAACAAGGTAACCAACCAAACTGGGGAGTAATTCAGCACTCTGTAGTAGAGCCAGACAAGCTGAGAAACAGGAATTCCCTTTGCAAGTTACCTATTCAGTAAATATATATTTTTATACAGAATGCAATTATTTTGAATAATGAATATGCACAACTTCCTAATACTCAGTAGTATCAGTAACAATAAAGAATTAGAAAATAAAGCTCACAAGGAATCAAACAGTCATATGTGACATCATAATTAATTAATTCACATGGAAGAATGATAATCATGTAAACCCCCAAACATTTACAAACGGAAAACAACAGTAATTTTTAGAGCTCATTTTCAGTCAAGGAGAGTGAGCTCAAAGAGTTCATTCAGCTCTCGTCAGATCAACTCATTTAATTAAATGCTTTTCACACAGGAAAATTAGGATTCCTACCTTGATCGAAGGAAAACGAAAGCCTACTTTATTTTGCATACCTTAGTGAACTACAAAGAGGAACCTCTAAACACAGTAACAACATTGAAATCATTTGGAATTAAGCATGCAATGGGAGTGAGGGCATAAACAAGAAATTCATTGATCACTTGTGTTTCTTAGCTATTTCATATTGCTTTCAATATATTAATGTAACTACATTTATACTAATCTGAAAATAATGCAGATGCAAACAGATAAGAATATATTTCTGCATTTTTACAGAGCAAATATAAAATAACAATGGTTTTCACTGCTTGTTACTTTTGTCTCAGAAAAACAGAATGGGAAGGAACCTTCCCCTGTCCAGAGAGATCAGGTCAGAAATGTACAATGCACACACACTCCTTCAGGTCTGGGCAGATGACCAGATTTGCTCAGCTTGCTGACATCCACTGATTAAGGACTTGAAAGGGCTACGTATACTCTCTGTCCAAGCTATAAATACACTGACATCCAAATATTGCATAAGAGACTAGCTTGGGACCGAGCTACTAATTTTTATTTTTCGTCTGTTATCCTCTTTGCAGGAGAGAGAGACTACAGGAGCAAAAAAAATATCTGAGGAAAGCGACAATTTATTATGCTTCTCCATGGTAATAAATGGAGCAATTCAGTAAAATTGAGTATTGTTAATTGATATCATCATCATTGAATTCATTGACAAAATGTTAGAAAAGAGTGAGAGAAAGAAAACTAAAGAGATTAAAGTTCTCAGTAGCTACAAAGAAAAAAAAAGATCTTTGTAAACAGGAATTTAACTAGAGAAAAAATCCATAACAATAAAAAAACAATGAGAAAATGGCATTGTGGAGGATCTTCCAGACTGTGTATGAACAGAGTGGAATATTGATTACAGTATATTCTAATCAATATACAGATACTTCAATGCTTTAAATGTAGTGGCTTTGAAAGGCCTAAAGGGAACATTATTCCACTGAGTGCAAAGGTTAGACACCTGTGCTCTAACAACAGTGGGGACGTGATACAGCCGGATTGTTATGGGGAATCAGATCCTTTCCGAGAGTGCTGGAAGTGATGGCTACCAAGAAGGTAAGGAAACCTGGAAGGAAGGTAGTGTTTGCTTTGTTTCATCCAAAGCACATCATTTGAGTAAACATTATGGTGACTTTTAAATAATAATGCATTTTTTCCACAATATTGATGTGTCCAATAAAATTATCCCTCTTCATGTTAGTGAACACTAGTGAATTACACAGAAGTTCAAATATCTTTGGGGAAAAACACTGTCATAAGTTGATTACCTTCTATAAAAAAACTATAATTTTTCCTTTATCCAAAATTTCTCAATTTTATTTCATGGAAAATTTGCCTTACTCTATGCACTATTGACAAATAATTAGTAGGGCATTATTGTAAAACTCAGCATTCTGCTGCTGAGTAATGGAAGATCTGTGTGTAGGGTAAGGACCTGTAACTCAGGGAATGACAACTCTATCAGCTTTGCTTTTTCCTTTCTGCAGAGCAGGGACCTGGCTTGAAACAGCACCTGCTAAATCTGCACAGTTCTTAAAACGACGCCTGCCCCCAGCTGCCTTACCTTCGAATCCCTGCAGCCGCCTCTCCAGGTTTGAAGGGCATCTCAGCTGCCTGGCAGGAGAGTGATGTCAGGTTTCACAACCGGTGTCAATGTTGTTCATGAATTTGCAGCTGCTATATTCTCTGTAGACCAAATCCTGTTTGATCTCAGTCTTTACCATCTGCTATCTCATGAGGGAAAGAGAGGAATCTTTCCCCAAACTCAGGTAACCATCATCTACATTAATACTGATCTGGGTCGGTATGCCCAGAGAGCATTTTAATCTTTCCAGAGACATGGAATTGTCCTCTATTTTTTTGATACATAAAGAAAATTTAGTAGTTTTCATTTTAACATTGAGTTAACACTGCCAGGAAAGTGAAAATTATAATGTATCAGTAAAAACAAAAGCTATGGATTTCATATGAACTACTTTTAAACTGACCAGAGTTTAAAACAGTCATTGCTATCACTACTGTATTATTTTCATTGTTCTGTGCAGACTTCAGTTGCTGAATTGAATGGTAACTGCAGATGCTCAACATGTCTTAGTATCAGAAACATATAAAATTAATCTTCTGAACAAGCTATGCATACAAGTGAATACTATCTGAAAGAAATCCAAGATTGCCTTAATAATATGTAATGTGTTCCACTAATCTCCAGCAGTAAATCCCAGCTAACAGTAATAAACATTTTTTGGATACATATCACATCACAGTGTTTAAAAGTCAACATAATCTTTCATTTTTTGAATAGCTGTTAGCCTTTTTGCAAAACTGAAAAATATTTTTTTAAATGCTTTGTAGTAAATCTGAGCTGTTTTACTATTCATTGGTAACTACTATTTGTGACAGTATGAGAAACAGTTTTTGGCACAGCATCTAATTTTGTAGACTTACTTTGAGATAACTGATAAACACATTGTATTAGAAATAATAATTCTAGAGTAAGCTCAAGAAGAAGGAACATAATTAAGGATGGCTAAATATAATGTCTCTCTCTTTACTAACCTAATGCATCAGTGCAGTGTAAAAAACTACTAATAGAAATATAGTCATCTGTTGGACACATTATACACTGCTTTAGGGTTGTTGCTTTAGAGTTATAAAAAATTTTTAGCAACGTCTAGGTTGAACATGCCCTGAATAATCTGACGTACTTGCCAGTTAGAAGATTTTACATATGATCTAATCAGAGGACATTCTTAAATAGAACAAGGGAAAAATAGGATGGCCAGATACTGTTTTAATACTACAAAGGGTTCCTCGATCAATTCTGACGAGCCTTCTGCAGTTGAATATTCTGAAGTTTTGAAATTAAACCCTCAGCGATAAAGCCAGAAACAAAGCACTGTTAAAGCACTAAGGCTCCTAACCAGGCATAAGTAAGACCTTAGCATAGTTTGTTTGATATTTACTAATTGAAAAATGAATGGAAAAGAAAATAAATGTCAACAGCAATTCGAGAACATAAAATTTCCATAGCTACAGCCTCAAGTATAGAAGAAAAACTGTTCTTGCTTGTAGGTTTCTGGGTGTTGGGGTTTTTTTTAAGACTTTTCTAATGGCCACTAAATAATAGATCTGAGCTTGATGAAAATTAGCACAGACTACCATTTAATGGTGGAATGCATCAGCCAGGAAGAACATTTGAGAATTCTGTACAACCACAATCACAAAAGCCCTAGGAAGTTAAAGCAAGTCACTCAGATGAACGAATTTTGAATTTTGAAGCACTGAAATTAAGATCTGAATGCTACAACCTAAGACTTTTCCAGTCAAAATAGGAAGCAACCACATACACACAAAAAAAAAAGAAAAAAAAAAAAGCTCTGTATTTCCACCAATGTTACCTAAAAATCTTTAACATGTGATAGTGTTTCCGCAAATTCAAACTAGTGAACAGGATTTTGAAGGCTAATGTGAATTTTCAGATATTCAAGATACATACTTAATCAATAAAAAAAATGTAATATAAACCTAACACATTAATTGCTCTTCAAAATATGTCATTCAAATTCAAAACATAATAACCACTGGAATATAATAAAATAGCTGTATAGGTAAAAACTATCATGATACAGAGAAAATGTAACTACTAAACTATTGTCATTGAGATCCACTTATTCTGTAATTTTCTCAAGCCTTCACCAAGTTACTCAATAATTTTTTTTTTAAATATTCCCCTTCTTATCTCTCCTGTTGTCTCTTGGCCCCTACTTGCTTCATGCTGTTTCTGCATTTTTCTGTGAAGACTTAGACCAGGTTATCTTTGAGACGGAGATTTCATAGAGTTTCTAAATATGATAAACTGCCTAGTCCATCTTGGTGAGACATGGTGAAATGATAAACCAGCAGCCAACCAACCCTTGCACTTGATCATCTCCCCGTGGCTTGCAGTGATTCTTGAATGCTCTGTTGCAGCTCTTAAAATTTGGGCAGTAACATAGTACTTTGGGGAACCAGGAAGCAATGAATTTGCAGTCACTGGTGGCTCTGTTGACATGATGCCAGGGATGAGATTGATGTGGCCAAGAGGCACGAGTAATGTACCTTGTGCCCCCCCAAGCAAAAACAACCTGGTTTGTCCACACTGATATCACCACGACATCTCCATGCCGCAGCCCTCAGAAGGCCAGAGGCCTACATGGCCAGTCAAGAAGATTTTGGCCTTCTCTTTTATTTGTCAACACAAAACATCACACTAACCATAAATTTAGGACATTTTATCTAATAACTAAGAGGTGGTAAGGAACAGTATAGGACATGGTGTAGGTTTACCTACTCAAAAATCATAAGGCCAAAACATATTTGTCACTGACTTGGTACAAACTCATTCTGTTGGCTTGAAAGTGTTCAAAATCTACTGAACTGTCACATTATTTCTCCCATATTGTCATTTTTATTTCCATGGCCAGTATAAATGAGAGTGAAGGAAAAGCAGAACAAAGAAAAACACCTTGTATGGCATCTCAAAAGAAATACTTTGTTGTATTTACCTCAGTGCTAATCACATATCTGGTGACAGCTGATATAGTACAGTATAGATCAAGTAATATCTTTTAAGCCAGTTATTACTGATCATGCAAACGCACTAGAGTATTTTAGTGTAAAATCAAGGAGCTTGCCTTAAAATATCTGCAGCCATTGCCCTGAGTGACTGGAAGTCTTTGGTGTAAGTTCTAAGACCAGATAATCCCCCACAAAAAAATATCCTGCAATACTCAGGCTGCAGGAAGTCTCAGCAAGCAAAGAACAGGCTTTCTCGGTTCAGTTGTTAGCTTCTTTTGTGCCTCTACCCCTTTGTAGAGCTCCTTAAGAACAGGGAATTTCACAGATTTTGCTACACTGAAGCTGTACTGACTCTTGCTAAGTAGAACAGGTCAAACGTACAAAAAAATGAAAATGCTCCCTCCAACTTTTTAAGAAATCAACACTGACCAAGGAGAGTGGTGGTTTAAAATGCTGCCTGTGGAAAAAAAATATACAGCATTGGGTAGGATGGTAACAAATATATATACTTGGAAGGCTGTGGGTGGAATAGTGATAATCCATTAATAGTGCCTTTCGAGAAGAGTTGTTATAAATGATGTCTTTGTCTCCAGTGACATTAAGCTGCAGGCTTTCCTTTATATAATCCAAAGTTTCTCAAGAATTCTGGCAAAGGATGCATAATTTTTTCATCTTCTGTGTGCATGAGCATTTCCACATCTTTTGTGCCCTTAATTCACCCTATATAGTGGGAAAGAAAATTCACTTTTTCAACTATAAAAAAAAAAGTAGAAAATAACATCCCTAGGCTTCCTAGATGTGGAAAAAGCCCTCAAGTTCTCTTTCTCCCTCTTTCTCAAGAGTTCCCTCTAATTTTTATTTCTTGCTTGGTAAGTTCCTTCCAATCTCTTGAAGCAAATACTCTTAAAGTATTAGGTCATACTATTTATTGATATTCTAAACAAACATCATGTACAAGGGCTACTGAGCACCCTTTATTTTTTAAAAAAGTGCACATGATACCTCGTGCTTAGCTAATCATGCTCAATGGAGGAGCTTGTTTCTTGAGAACCTCATTTGGTTTTCTCAAATCACCAAAGCAGCAGCCTTTACCTGACATATGCCCTGTCTCTCTTGTCCTTCTGCTACTTGGAGATGCAGCTAAACTCTGCTCTATCCCTCTTTCCCTTGGCTTGAGAGGCCAAAACAAAAAACAGATCTAATCCAAATCCATTTGACTTTCTAATCAGAGAATTTCTCTAATAGAAATGTCTGCAGCTATGGTATTAAATAGAAATGTCTGCAGCTATGGCATTAATGAAGAACATGTAATAAACTATAAATTTCAGTTTACGCACAGAGAATCAACAGATAAATGCAGAAAGGCTAACAAACCTAGAACAAAAATAAATTGGCCGTCCTAAATATTTAGCTTTAGACAAGGTACTTGTCTTATTGTTCACTGCTAAGTGAACTTTAAATAGGAAGGTTAGGACTTTTTATTCATACACAGTAGTCTAGCAGACTAAAGAGTGTGAAGCGCTTGAGCTTTAATTAATCTTACTTTTAGGCATCAGATGCCTCACTGTTCAGGATACTTTGGAATTCACAGTTGGAAAGAGCAGGAAATATGTCTATTAGTTAGAACATAGGCCTGGGTATCGGACCATTTGGCTTTTCCCTAGGTCTAAAGGTGACTTACTTTTTGACCTTGAAAAACTCATTTAACTACTTAGTGACCCATTGAGATGTAGAGATTAGTGTAAAATGGAAGTTTCTTCCCTCTTGATTATGACATTTTGATATCCATTTTCATCCCAAACTAAGAAAAAATAAATCTACACCAGAAATATCACACTTTGAAAATTAGCCAGCTAAAAAGCTGCTTAGTTAAAGTTATAAGCCAGGTAGTTCAGATGACATCACATAATTTGACACAGAAAAGCAAAATATTAAATAGAAGTTAAAAATTATAAAATATAAAAATTTAAATGAGAATACTAAATGATCTATATAGATACCTTCCTCCCAGAAATGCAAACAAAATATTTACATTTTCCACTTTTTTTTCCTAAAATTAATTATTTTATTTCTGACCAGAAACTGTTCATACTATTTTAACACTGATTATACTAGATACTAGACTTTAATTTCACATTTTGTTATTTCTGCCCATACTTCAATTTTAACATGAAAATAATACAACCAACTTTGCACAGTACTGATAACTTAGTTGCTGTCTCTCATCTATTTGGCATCTCCCAATGTCCTTTCTGACATTATTTAAGAGGACTAAAATAAGTCCTTTATGACATATCATGTTTCAGGAAACAAAAGAATAATATTGCCCTGTTTTTTCTGAGAAAAAGAAATTTATGTTCAAAGATTCTACTTTTCTCTACTCATTAGGTGTAAATATGTCAGAGAGATATTAAAATAGCATTCAATAGAGACTACTATTTTTAAAACAAAGTTGTCATTCTACTGCTGCTGAATTGCTCATAAATTCAAGTTTGAATAAAGAGATCAGATTACATTAAATGCATTTTGGTATCTATAACTTTCTGCAATGAATTAAAACTAGCTGATCATGTCTCAAGTGCATTTCATTTTACGTTTATTCATGTACTGCAATATAACCTTCAAAATTCCCTTATGCCAAAAAACTCACTCAGATATGCTGAGTGCAGGAGGAGATTAAAGAGGCTATAAGATTGAAAACTGTATCAAGATATCAGATAATGCAGTGGAGATATAATGAAAGTGTAAACAAAACCTGTAAATGTAGAAATTACTGTTCATATAACCCACTGCTGAATTCAAGAGAGAGTTTTACTGCAAGAAACCTATATATTAATACCCAGCAAATTGCTAAGGTCACTATATTGAAATTGTTTCATTCTGTTTCATTTAAGAATTTTCTATTCAAGGCTCAGCACTAAAAATATTTACTCTCTTATTCTCTGAATATGAAGTTTATCCCAAAGTGCAATTCAATACTGAGGTGTTTTACAGGGAGGACAAAGAAAGCATTGCATATTTTTCTTTCTCTTTCTCTCTCTCTAACAAAAAAATAAAAGAAAAAATCCCTGCTTGTTCTTTAAGTTACTTTCAAAAACAATCTTCCATATTTTCCTTATACATGACCTTTTTTGTGCTTGTGTTTTGAAATCCAATCCATCCTTTAAAGGCTCTTTAAGCTGGCAAAAATGCATTATTACTGATCTAGTAGCTTCTATTGTTTCAGTGGTAGCTATGGTTATGGATGAATGCTTTCAACAGAAGTTAAAAGAGATAATGAGTCTTTAATGATACAAAATCAGAGCCTTGTGTGCTTAGTGAAGCCTGACATAAGCTTCAGCTTTCAGTGAGCAGGGAGAGTTTACACAGCATCTTAGTTTTCCAGGATGAAAATACCCACAAAAGTGTTTTCTTACACAACTCTGTATGTCCCAAGATACTATCAGGGGAAGTTTCCTATGATGCTGCACTGTTAAATGACATGAATCATGAAAGAAAAGAAAAAAGAAAAAGAAAAGAATAGCAGCAATGGGTAAAAAAACAGTTTGGGTATGTTAGAATCTCTATGTATGAATTTTTGGTTCATATTTCATCTATTTCTGTGTGTCCCCTCCAGGTCTCCTCCTCTCCCAAGAACTGCTCTCATCTAACACTTCAGCACAACAATGCTAGTGGAAAAGATGGCTCCTTACATATCCGACAAAGGACATGTTTAAAAATAGAGTGTTTTTGGTTTGAGCATTGATTGGAAACTCTGGGAAAATGTACACATCTTTGCGGCTGTGTTGGTCCATGGATTTTGAGCTATGTGTTTTTTGCATACATTCACAGTAGTGTACACTGCACATATTTTTCACATGAGATATTGTGGATCCAGAGCAATGCAGTGGCTGGGTAGCTAACCATCATTTCCCCACACCGCAGGGCCTGGGCAGGCCTGATTACCCCACAGTCACCCAGGCTCATGTCAGTGCGTCTCCCTATCTGCACAGTGATATTGTCTTGAATCAAATCCTCCACAAAAGAAAAATTGCACAATTTACCAGAGTGTCTGTCCTTTAAAGAGCTTTGGCACAGAATACCTCTTGCACCATGTAGAAGATTAACAGTGATAAATGGAATGAGTGCAATTTTAGTCACAAGAACTTGGTTGGAAAACATCTTGCACTCGGGGGCTAATCCAGACTTCTCCCTTCTCTGCCAGACCACAAACCTTTCATCATAAACTTCTCCATTCATCTTACCCTGGCATAGAACGACTGCCCTTATTGAAGACATCTACAGATGTTTTATCAGTAGCACATGTTTTAAATATTGGAGTTATATTAGAGCATACTGTGATTTAGCTGCAGGTGTCTACTACATAGGATCTAAGTAAAAATATCCCAGAGGTACTTGAGGAGGGAAGCAGCTTAATATTAGTTTTATTTACTCTTTTGTTTACTCTTTTTTTATCTGTTATCACCTTTGTCCTTAAAGCAAATGCATGAGCACTAATGGCATCACACCTAATTATCTTATCAAATCTTACCTAATCATATAGAAATATACTACAGTTATATAAACTCTCATATACAGCACTGAATAGCCATTCTGCCTTTGGTCTGCCCTCAGGAATGGAACAAACTGAATTGAATGCAGAGATGAACTTTACTGCTAGTCTTAACAGCATTTTCTTCCATGTTCTTCTTTTTCCACACCACTCAGGAGTTTATAGCTGCCTGTCCTACCTACCTTCAATCATTTCCAATCTAGAATACCAGTATACATCTCTGCTTCTCTCTACAACTTTTCTATTACACAATTCTCAAGATGTTGATGGAAGTGTACAGTACTGGCAATATGGGTGCACCATTTGCATTGCATTGGCTTAATGGTGTTTTGGGGTTTGATATCTATTTCTATTAAGATAATTCATAACATTGTACTTATCTTTTTGACACACTGTGCTGAGCTGATGTGAGCTGAGAACCATCCACAAGTAGTTCCAGGTCCTCTGGAGGGGCAACAGCTAATATAAATCCCATCCCTTTTTATGCATATTTAGGTTATGTATTTCTTAGGTACACTGTTTTTCAACTAGTTATTCTAAAATCCTATTGCAGCTCTTTCCAACTCTAAAGAATTGATTGCTTTGCTTAGTTTTGTAACAGACAAACTTTGTCACCTCTAGTATCTTTTTGTCAGTTATCCGTAAATAAGTTAAATAGAGAAGAGCATGGGGAAACCTCTTTTCATTTTGAAAACTGGTAATGAATTCCTAGTCTGTTTTCTATCTTTAGCCTGTTATAAATCCCTAAGATGACCTTCTCTTTCATCCCATGACAGATTAGTTTCTGTAAGAACTTTCACTGAGGGATTTTATCAAAAGCTTTTGGAAAATAGAAGTAAACTTCAGTCACACTACCATCCTTATCTGTATTCTTCTTGTTCCCTCAAATGTCTGACAGAGGTCAACAACCTGACAACTCTTTGCAAAAGCTGTATTGACATTTTACTGGAATGTATTTATTCATGCTTCTATTAATCCTGCTCTAAATTACACCATCCATAGTTTGCCTGTGACCAAAGATTTGTTAGTCAGCAGTCCCCAATATTGTCTCAGAAACCTTCCTAGGATCATTTGCCTCTTCCAGGTCTCTCATGCGGCACTTTATT
>JAWLRI010000215.1:9644156-9782272 GCA_034781795.1 Crypturellus tataupa
CAGCAGTCCCCAATATTGTCTCAGAAACCTTCCTAGGATCATTTGCCTCTTCCAGGTCTCTCATGCGGCACTTTATTCCTATGAGGTAAGAAATAACATCATTTTTCAGCACATTGCAACTCTGATCCTGACCCAACCTAGTCTTTGGGATTTGAAATAAATATTACATTAACATTTTTGTCTAGGCAGAAAACATTGTTAAAACTATTCATTTATTCAGCAAAGTAGTTATGTGCCTCTCTTTTGAGCATATCACCTATGCATACTGTCAGCAATACGTAACTATTATTTCACCTGATTTATAAATCTCAGTGCTTTGGCAGTCCGAGGCTGATCAAGGTGTGTTTTTAATAAGTATCTAAAGATGTTTTTGGTCTATTTCATGAGAGCTTTTGTTGGATGCACATTTTGAGATGGCAAATTAAAAAAAATAGTTTTGCAGTATCAGGAGTTTTATATTGATGAACCTCACACAACTTTCTACTTCATAACAGTTGTGGGTCCGATTCACCCACAAAAAAAATATTTTTTATACTAATTGAGGGCTAGTACTTAGACAAAAGAAGTTCACACAAGGTAGTCTGAAGTAGCCAGTGTGAGTAAATGTACACAGCAAATTAGTGCTCACTGGTAACCTCATGTTAGTAAAACGCTTTAAGATAAAATACAAAACCCAACAATTTTTATTTGATAAAATTCAAATGTTAATTGCACAAGCTGTTTGTTCCATTACCACAGGATTACCACAAAAATTCTAGTCTTTTTTTTCTTCTGTATGACTGTCTTTTTAGGTTATAATCTTTTTTTTTATTCTTAATGGGTCTCAGAAAAGATTGATTTACCATGAATTGTTGTTAAAAAAGTAGGTCAAAGAAGCAGAGATAAATTTAGGGGCTTTGGATGGATGATTTATTTGCAAATAGGTTTCTGTGGCTATGCCTGGAAGTAAGAATGTGTTGCTGAAATGTGGTAGGCACTAAATAGTGGCTAAAACTAAACTAAAACCTCCAGTACACTGAGAAGCTTGGAGAGAATCACAGAAATTACAGATGAAGTGCATCAGTACTAGAAAACTAAAGGAGAAATTAATGTGCCAAATCCAGGAGTAGCACAACTGCAATATGAAGCTCACGGTATAGACTAGGGACTGTAGACATTTTTGACAAGTTAAGACAGGCAGCCCTATCAGAGTCTTGTGCAGTTTATGTTCAGGGTGCCAGTTATCTAGTGTAGTAAATAACAAAAGCTGGGTAGGCAGCTGAGAATGATTTTTTCTTTTTATGGGGATTCTGACAGGGCACCGTGGCAGAGCTCGGGAGCAGGTAAAGCACAAAAGTGCCGGGCGGATGGCGGCAGGACACCGGGCTGAGTCCTAAATGGCAAGGAAGGGACATTGGTGGCTGTGTGGACATATTAATCCTTTCCTCAGACCAGGTCGGGCATGGTAAATCACCAAAAGGAGACCTGATGCCACAACAAGCAGCAGCAGTGGAGGGATGGCCCTTCTTTCAATACTTTACTCAACTATATTCTACTGGGCTTATAGATTCCTTTTATCTCAATCCAAAATACTATGCAAAATACCTATCTGCATAAAAGCTACATCTGTCCCACCTTACATGAAAACAGAATATTCTTGGTGATTAGTATGAAATTATCTAATTCTTGGTAGTTTCTAGGTAATATAGTTTATTTTTTATCTGTGGTAAATTTCTCTGATAACGTAATTAAACACTGCAAGTTGAACACTGCAATCAGTCCTTTCCTGACTGCTAAGGGACACTAGACAATACTGTAATAATCATATAATAATATGATATTTCCAAAGACTTTCACCAAATTAGGCTGTTTTTTAGACCATTTCATTACTTACCCAAGCCTATTTCAATGTTACAGCCTTCCAAAGCTATTACACAGATAAATGTTACATTTAGGACAGGATTATTTTAAATATTTAGATGTTTCATTTGCATTAAGATTTCTGGAAACTAGACACTTATTTCTTCAAAAGTTTGTAAGACTACTTCCCTTCATATGCTAATAAAATGAATATTGCTGTTATAGCATTTTATTTTATATTATATACTTAAAATTTTTAAGGACACACGCGATAAAGTTTCATCTTTAATTTTTTCCTAAGCTTTTCAGATGAGACTCAGGGCAAGTTACACAGCTTGGAAAAACACTGACATCCTGGAAATATCTACTACAGTCTTAGCTGGAACCCAAGGAAAACTCAGTAATGTCTGTATGAGGAGAATGAAGTGTTCCAAAATCTTTCTGTTTGGAAAAAGAATTTAAATGGAATAGATTTGGAAGTTTTACTTACATTTTGATATCCCTTTTCTATTTAAACTAGCAAGCTGTTCCCACTTTTTTCTTTTCTGGATCATGAAGACACTAAGATGTATAAAATTTGACTATGAGTGCCCTTATTTCCCACTGTTTGATTTATTTATTTATTTATTTATTTTAATTTCACCACTCATATAGTCAGGAATATTAGAGGATTTTACTATATTTATTTCAGAAAACTCATTTATGGCACTGCTCAGATGTATGCACTCAGTGTGAGAACTATTCTGCTTCTGGGTTTGAAACCATTTTCTATAAAAAAATATGTTTGGATTTATTTGGATTTTTATATTATAAATGATTTCATTTACAATTTCAGGCCCAAGCAGTAAAACCAAAGACATTCGTAGATCTTGCACAGTACTGAAAGCAAACAGAAACGAAAAGAACAATATGGCAGTGTGGGAAAAAGCTATAATTTTTCAGTTCAAACAGCACTGTAGGTGATTACTAAATCTATGAACAAAAAGAGGTATAACACAAATAGCTAACAAACAGCTATTTAGTTATATAGCCCATATATTCCTAATAATAAAATGTTTATTTTACAGTTTGCAGCAAACACTTATTCAGAGATCGCTGCTGAGTTAATGCAAAAAGTGTGATTACACGGGGGAAGTCAGGGAGTGGGAAGTCAGGTATGTGTTTGGTGTTGTAATTCTCTGGACTTCTGTGCGTGGGGCGGCGGTGATGACAGAGGGACCACGCTGCGTGCGAACGGCAGCGCCCGGGCGAGCAGCACCGGGCCGCAGCCCCACAGCGCTCTGCGCGCTGCCTCCTCCACTCACCTGCCTCTGCCGCCGGCCTCGCTCAGGCAAAACCTGGAGATTACACGAAGCGGGTGTTGGAGACCCACAATGTGAAGGAGATTTAACAGATTTGAAAAGGTCTTGAAATTAGAGAAAAGAAAGGAACATAAAATATCTGGTAAAGCAACAAAAAATTTTACCTTTTTTTTTTAAAGAAAATAATCATATGCACAACATGCAGCCTTGCTAAGGAAAATATATAGAGAATTTGGGATTTGAGATTGTCTAAGTTACGTTAATGCCTTAAGGACTCTTATGGATTCCCGAGATAAGGCTTTCTCCTTTTTGACTACTTAAGAGATGCTGAATTCAAAACTTACGTGGACTATCAGAATTCGTAAATATTCTGGTTATCTTTCTTCCCCCTGCTTACTTTTCTACCTAAACAGGTTGTGTCTGTGTATTCTCTCCAAACCATTTTGCTGATCTTGCAAAAGCAAGTCATGGGGGATGTCCTACTTGCTGTTGTGTGAGCAAGCAATGTCCACAGCAACAGTACAAAACATCTGTGTGTGTAATTAGTGTTCTCTATTATCTGGAAAACAGCCTTTAGGAAGTATTTTTTTCTCTCTTCCCTAAAATTTGATGCTTATATATGTATTTTTTCCACTCTAGAAAATTCCTTGGAATTCCTCAGCACCTTCTAAGAGAATAAGCACAAGTGGAAGAAAGTACATTTTTTGGATTTGACCTTCCTAACTACAAACAACTGAGGGGTAAATACCAGTCTCTGTAAGAATGTTGGATAACAGCACGTCTATGTATCTTCAGTCAAGCTATTGTCAGGAGCCTTGGAAGCTCCGTGAAGACCCCCCAGTCACACACAAGTACATAAATCTTTTGAAAACGCATAGATGTGGATGTATGATACTTTGGACTGGTGCCTAACAAAAACTTAGCTTGTTTTATATAACAGGCATTTTATTTTTATCTTTACTACATTCTGTGTCTGTAATCATGATTTTAGCAGTACCTACGAACCCTTCCATGAGTGTTCTTGTATTCACTGAAAAAGAGAAGAGAAAAAATAAGTATGTCAGTATGTTGATTTGATTAATTCTTTTGGAGAGATATACAAATACAAAGAGTGTTTAATAACAAGTGCTAAAATCTCTGATGCAATTTCCGCTCCCAGTGTGCGATTCCATTCCAACTTAAAGCAGGACCAAATCGTGTCCATTAGTTTGTGCCTGGAGCTCTGCAGAGACACCAGCACTTATGCAAATCTCTGACCTCCTAGGTTTGGAGTTATTTGTTGCTCTTGGTATGTTGGTAGTTATGCCCAAGGAGTTTCTCTACCTAAATGAAATGCCAATCTCTTACCTCAATGAAATAAGTTCTTCTCAAATGGCAAAGGTGCCGTGTACAAGAAGAGGACTATATACCGTCTTTCTCTGTGAAAAATCCCAGCCCTCCTTAGGCTAAGCAGCATTCTAGTTAAAATCTTGTCTTTGTTCAGGTAAAACTGACCTCCAGTAAAGCCAAGCAGATTGCTTGTGATGGAAAAATGAAAATTTGGGACTGATGCAAAGGAGTACCCTGAAATATAGGTATATTTTTGCAAGTCTCACACAATTCTCTTTATTTTTTTTCTAATACAAAATAATAATAAAATAATTTATTCTTTATAATCTATTTGTTCTTCCCAAAGTGAACATTAATTTCAACTCTATCAAGCAATTGTCCCTGCCAAGAAACATATTACTTTGTAAATATGCCCACTTATTTAAACTCTGCATTTTTCATCTGTTACTATATTTTTGTAACTCAAAAAAGCACTCACAGTAAGTACCTTCTCGCATTAGTTGAGGCATTTTGGATTGTGTGAAAAATCACCCATAGTTTGTAGTATTTCTTCGTCAAATTTTTCAGATAAAAATCAGATGTAGAACTAGAAATAATGTATTGGAGGCATTTTTTTTTTCTGTTCATTTAGCTCATCTTTTTTTCCCCACTATCTGTTTGAAAAACAAATACATCCTATCTTTCTACTCTGCATATATCCTATCAAATCTTGTCACCCACTCTCTGGTTCAGGCTGTTCCCAGCTCCAGCATTTCAGGCTTTGTGGTTGTTTCTGATACAAGAAAATTTGTCATAGAACTAAACAGCATTTGTATCCAAGACATTTTTGCTGCTTTTACCTAGACCTTTTTAGTGGCAGCTCACAGCATCTTTTAAAATATTGAAATGTAAACTGAAAATGTTTGATTTTGTATGTTATATATTTATGTGACCTGCCTATCCAGAACTCTTAGTGTAATTATTAGCCCAACTGAAAGACTTTTCTTCCAGGTTCATGTTTCTCCATGTGTAGCAGCTGTAAACCACAAGTGAAGTTTCTAATGTTAGACAAGGTGTAGCCATTAGTTCCGCTAAAAAGCTCTAACCACCACTGATCATTGATTTCTAGTTTCATATATCTTTAATGAGGAGATTAAATACTTGTTTAGGAAGCAGAGTCTGACTTAAGTGGTGTTTGCTCATACAGCATGTACAGTCAAAGACCTCCCTAGTATTTCCCATTGGTAATAGAAGCAAAAAAGCTTTAAAATTACCCCAAATATAAACCATTTAGCTAGTTCTGCAGCAGCATGGGATGTTTTATTATGAAAAATATCATTAGAGTTGAAATGCTGCAGAAAAAGAAAGCCCCTTCTAATTCATAATAAACTTCATAAACTTCTTTTTTATCTTTTTTTTTCTTGTTCTTTATGAACACCTAAGAGTGTTAAATTCTCATTTCTACTAAATCAAAAAAAAAAAAAAAAAAAGGAAAAAAAGAAAGGTTCTGTCCCAGGTCAATGAAATTTAATACAGATGAAGAAAAGTGGGCATACATCAGTTGTTCATATCAGCAAGTTACCATGAGGAGAAGGATAGGAAAAAATGGGACTGATGCAAACATAACTTGCAATAAAAGTTAACCCAACAAGAGCAAGGAAAACTGTGGACTCCTACTGTGCAAGCAGAAAACATTCTGAAGCTATTAGGAATTCAGGAAAGAAAGCAGTAGTGCTGGCTTTGCGGGATATTTTCTTTGCAAAATTTATGTAAATTTCCTTTGTTCAGTGTATCAAAATGTTTCAGGAGAATTGCAATGAGAGCAGGACAGGAAATCTGACATTAGAGATCAAGTAGTTTGGGGGGATATGTTCTCCCTTCCCGGGCTGAACTGGCTTCCCACAACTGCAATTATGAAGCAACAGGATAAAGTGTATAATGGCAACAAGATATTGATTAAGACAGGTAGTCCAGGGGGCTTTGCAGAAGACCTGGGTTTTCAAAGACGTCTTGCTACCCATGCAGATGTCAGGAAGTCTCCTGCTAATGGATTTCTGTTACTTCCATGATAGGGTGAAATTACTATATTTCCAATTCAAACAAAATTATTTGAAAAGTGTCCATTGGTTCCCATTTATGTACTTCTAATGAACTGCATTTTTAGGCTGAAATGGGTCCTCTGCAAGCTCTGAGAATTAGATCAAAAAATGCCTGTATGGTATATGGAGAATCACTCCGCAATGTCTTTAAACCACATTATATCACAAAAGATGATGTAATGGAAAAATGTGATTTCCCAGGGCTTGTTCTATTTTTAATATTCTTACTCAGGCTAATGCAAGCTAGATATGTGACTAGGAAGAGAGCATTTAGGATGTACCTTTGACCAAATGATATATTGGAATATTGCAATATATCTAGTATTGGAATATATCCAGAATATTGGAGATATACCTAGAACACTTTTTCCACTCATAAACAAGCATATTTAATATATTATTATTCTAGGACTCATAATTGACTCTAGGAATTTTATTTTATGGTTCAAGAGAGCACTTCCATAAATGGGAATTTGAGTCATATTATTAGTAGAGAGGTATTTAAAAGGAAGAAGAAAATCAGGCAATTCAAAGTTTTTCAGTCCTGCATAAGGTGCTTCTACTGTTAGAGAAGAGAAGAGAAAAATAAGACAATTCAGTGTGCCTGAATGCTCATGTTTTCTCACCAAAAACACTGATATAACTTTTCACTGTGCAGAACCTGTAGATAAAAAAAAAGGAGTAATATGCCTCGCACAATAGACTTGTCAACCTTCTCAGAAATCAAATGAGGTATTTATTTCAAGCACTGAATTTTTTTTTGTCACTATGTTTTTTTTTCAAAGAAATCCACCGAAGAAAATCTCCCAAAAATAATTGAAAGAAGAAGATACCAGAATCCCAATATTCCTTTTCTCAGTATCATTTACTCTATATCACAGCAATTTTCAAGTGGGATCAAGAGGTAGAAAATTGATAGGGGAGGGGATGAATCTTGGAAATCAGCATGCCACTAAATTGATACCATGTAAACACCATATAGTATTGGAAAACCACTGCTGGGGGTAAATGAAATGAATTCACTGGGGCATCTAATCCTATTTCTGGAACACTTAAAGTGTTTAAATGCACTGGAAAGCAAACAAACTTCAAAGTGATCATTATACCCCTGACACTAGTGCTTGTGTGGCTGAAATCTTTATGAGATTAACCCCCTACAGGGAAAGGAGTTGAGCACGGTCAAAACCACTTTGAAACTGTCAGGAGGATACCGGTCTGAAAGCCCAGCGTTACTCAGAAATGAAGCTAAATGCTGAATATTAAGCACAGTTCAATATCCCGGTTGGAACTCCCTAATGCTCCTAGCGCCACAGTCTTGCAGACAAAATGCATGCCTACGATGTCCACCTTCTGTTCCACATTAATTTCAGAAATGGTGATGCAAGAGAGAAGACTGGGAGACTTAATCGCAGTTTAAACTAAACATATACACGAGTTATCTCCAGTGCAGTTCAACACTTCTGCAATTCAAAAGTGCAAAAATCTACTGTCATGTGAGTTGAGAAGGAATCACCAAAACATTTTAAAATCTTTCCACAGCATTAGAGGTGCAGTTATGGAAACCCTCCCAATATAGGCATAATTATGCTTAAATACTGAGTGTGTGGAAGATAGTTTTGTGGTATATGTATGTATGCATGAACATAGCTGAAAATTTACAAAGGTTGCAAATAAAGAAAACCTATTTGCACCTTGGAAAAGATCCACAAACAAGTTTAGTTTATGCTGCAGTTCATGCCTAACACATTTTTCTTCAGCTTCTTAATGAACTGTGCTGTCAGAGATGCTGCTTTTCTTTTTTTGAGAGTGTCCTTTCTGCTTTTTAGTCTGAAATCCTATCAATATTTGCCACTCCAGCAAAAAGTTTTACACAAATGAACGGGTGTAATAGACCGTTAGCCTATAATAAGAGTTTGTCACACAACAGTCACACTGCAGGAGATCTACCATTGATTTTTCAATAAATATAGCAAATGGTGAAAAATACAGAGCACATTCCTCAGCACTAAATTTCTTGGTGACCAT
Source organism: Crypturellus tataupa (assembly GCA_034781795.1). Classification (NCBI taxonomy): domain Eukaryota; kingdom Metazoa; phylum Chordata; class Aves; order Tinamiformes; family Tinamidae; genus Crypturellus; species Crypturellus tataupa. Next base: position 9,652,729 of record JAWLRI010000215.1, read on the forward strand.
TTTTCTTTTCTGCTGTTTTCTGTTCCTTTGTCTTCTGGTAATACTTAATAAAATGTGCTTTTGTTAAATACAACTTCCACAGTGTGACAACCAGTTGTATGTGAAGAGGATAATTACCAAGCTACTCTTATTGCAGGGATGCTTGGTACTTTTGTTCATCGGCAATGCAAAAAATAACAGACTGTCAATGAAGAGCACTGAATGTAGGAACAGAAAATCAGTATGAGCCATCTAAAAAAAAGGCAGGAGGGATGTAGCTGTGAATAAGGATGCTAACCCACATACAACAAATTCTACTGTTTTGAAAAGAAAACTGCATACACATAGCATTAACTTGCCTGCGTCTATCTACTCTAACTTTTGAATATTTGGGGATGTCTTCACAGCTGTACTATAGGATTAAGTATTTGGGGATTCTTTTTCTCTCCTGTCTACTTCCTGCCAGGAACCTGAGGGTTCTGCCCAAAGCACCCCGAATCAATGACAAGATTCCCAGGTAGCGGATCAGGATGCCGGGCTGGTGTGTCCCTGGACGAGGGCACTAAGGCACCTGGCTGCACTGCAGAGGTGGCTGCAGATCACCAGCCCAGCACTCGGTTCCGTTCCCTGGGCTGCTGGACCGCCCCTGGGCTCTCAGGGTCTCCTGCAGCCTCCGGGAGAGGGCTTTCCCCTGTCCCCAAAGCTCACACTGCCAATGAAGAAGCCCAAGTTTCACAGGCTGCCTCTGGCCCTCATTATTTTTAGGGTATAAATATTTGTGTGGATAAAAAGCATGGTGTGACTGCAGTAAGAATATTTTAAGAATATTTTAAAATTTATATTTTAAAACTCCATCCCTTCAGCTTCTATTTTATATATCTACATATATATGCACCTGTGTACACACTACTATTTGTCTTAGTACTTGTCTACTGCATGCTGTGGAGACCCTTAGCAACCACAGTACTGAAGCTTATTTGAAAGCCATCTAAAGTGGATAAGAAAGCAATTCTTTCAAGTCATATGATTCTGTAATTAGTGTGCATTATTAAAGGTCCCAGTGTATGCTACACTGTAACACTGCTGGCTGTATAAAAATGTTGTTAGGTCATTTCCCTTAACAAGTAACACTTCTTTAAACTACATTTTAAGTGCACAGGAAGTTTCAGTACAAGTATTCATTTCACAGGGCTTGTTTTTCTATACGAGGAGGAAATATATTCTTTAAACAGGTTAGATCCTCTGTAGCCTACTTGTTTAAGCCATGTCCCATGGCATTCATTTGGCAACAATGCTTCATCATAAAAACACATGAAAATGGAGTCTCTTATTTGCAACGAGGCCCTGGAGGGGGAAAACAAAACACAAGGGAACTGCCATTAAGAACGTTTCTTATCACCATGGTAAAAAATAAACACTAATAGTTGGCATCTCTTGGCAGATTTCAAAAATTAAGATGTGTCTGATCAGAAACATACTACTCTGTCTCTAAAATCACTCTATTAATATTCCCTGTATCTTCAAATCCAAATGTGCATCATGTGCAGAATTAAGTAAGATGAGTTGTGGCGGTGAGATGCAGGTAGAGAGACCTAATAAATGAAATGGAGAGGATATGGTTCTTTGAAAATGCGTATAGTTACCTCCTCTTGGAAAAACCCTGAAGTTCACAGGTTCTCACCTTCTCATAATACATGCTTTCAGTGGGTACTCCATCTTTTTAACTGACTTGGTCTACAGATAGCACTTTGCTGCCTTGTCCTAAGGAGCTATTGGTTTACTTTATCCATAAGTGCTCTTAGGTTGCTTTAAAGCTGCGTTTTTCTGTGGTAGCCTGTGGTGAAACATGTTTAGGTGCAATCCAGCTTGACATAACTGGTTTTAAAGTGATCCTTGCTAAACGGCTAAAGTGGCTATTCCCAAAGGTTCACCTTAGTCTACAAAGGGCCATTGTTCCAGGCTCCCTCTAGTGTCAGCGAGCCTTCTCCTTGGGACGTAAACGACTGCTGGAGCTGATTAAGTCACCTTGTAAAACAACCTGTCTCTCACCATTGACTTGGGGTGGAGTCTAGGAAGAGCGGCTTTGGTATATTTTACTTGCTTCAATATGCTTGGTTTAGCTTTCAGGAATATTTTCTCCCTTTTCTTGCCTCCAAAATAAAATTAATTGAAACCAGATTAAATCACATCTTTATGCAAATCAACATATAAACACATATTTGTGCATTGACCGGGATTCATAGGATAAGAACTTGCCGACAGCAGAAAGCTTCATAATTCAAAATTTAAATTGCACTACTAAAACCTGTATGCATGAATAAGGTTGTGGTAGGGTGCAAAACACTCTGAAGAGCTTCATTTTTGAATTGAAGAAAAATTTCCCCATATAATTTCAATGTTTTGCTGGACTTTTCCCAGATTTCCATTTGTTAGTTTTCTCTATTATCTTGTTAGAATAACAAACTCATACGATATCTGATGAAGTACTAGGTAACAAGTAGTGAGGTGAAATAATTCCTTGCCCACAAGTATCCATCAATGCTAGGAATGAAAGCAAAAGAACAAGAAATCTTTGGTCGGCCACCTGCCTGCTAAAGCAAACAAAAATTCCAACTTGTTCTGACTCAGAAGGAAAGAATTTCCTGCTTCATGATTAACCCTTTTCTCCTTATTGGCAATTCAGAGACAACACAATTTTAATATTTTAGCATATTTAAGCTATTCGTTACTACTCTTCGTACCATTTTTAATCTATAATAACTCTCTGTTTCCAAAGTCAGCTACTCACACTTCTGATTATTTTATTTTATGGGATTTTTTCTTAAGAAATTAAAAAATTCCAGTTAGACTCATTTTTTCCCCCACTGTCTTTTTATTGTTGTTTTAAATCACCTTCTGTATTTTATTATGTATTATTCTTTCTTAATTTTTAGGGAATCAAAATGAATCTAGTCCTTTGGCATGTTCGTCTGTTCAAATGAAAGACTATAATTGTGTTAGTGGTTGAACCACTTCATCTTAAATTACTTTGAAATTTGTGTATATTATTCAGTTCTGATTACTTTTATTTCTTTAATTCAACATTTTACTCTAGTTCACTTCTCAAACTTTAATACCCAAAAGACATTAAACTTTTCAAAATGGGAAGAGTCTTCTTAACATATTCTGTGCAAAGAAATAATTCAGAGTAGCCAATACTTAAATGACTATACTTCACTTCTCAAATCAGTAAATAATAGTTCTGAGTTTGTTGTTTTTAATAAAGATATTCATTAGTGAATCTATAGATAGTGTACAAATAGCTCTGTAGTTTCAAAAATTCAAAACTTCAAATAATTTATTGACACAATTATGTTACCACTATTCTTAGGGAGTGGTTGCTTTTAGGGAAGCATTATTTGCTTCTAAGATTTGTATCTTAAGAAAATGAAACAAACAGATATTGTAAATATCAGTCTGGGCTTCCAAAAAAAAGATTTGTTTGTGCATTATAACCTGTAAAATTTTGTATCCACTAGATTTTCTAACTGCAATGAGTCATACTTTGCCTAACAAAACAAAGATTTATCTTGACAGGCAGATCTAGTTTAGATATAAGTGTCCTTGGACAGAAACTATCTAAAGCGACCTGGAGGTTTATATAGACACAGTGCGGTTTTCTTTTGCCCAAAGGAATTTCAGAAGCTCAGTTTGCACTTGTGTTTTGGGGCGAAAGGGAGAAAAGCCAGCGTGAAAACAGTGTGAGGTATGTTCAAATCCATTGCTCACAGCAGGGAAAAAACAACTGCTGCTTTTCCGGTTTCTGGTGACCTGCCATATGTGCAGATCATAGCGCAGGGACGCAAACCCAAAATTGCACGTTCAACGTGGCTTCCTCATGCGATTGTTGGTTTCCAAACGCCAGGTCAGATTACAGACACCGCCAGGGACCAGAGCACGCTCAGCTGCAGCTTGGCTCAGGATGCAGCATGTAGGATGCGACTTCTTAAACGTCCCGTCCGTTGATGCGCTCTCCACACGGCTTGAGTGCCAGGCTGTGCCATCAGAGAGACTCAGGGGTCAGGAGTATCCCAAAGCAGTGTTTTTTTTTGGAGAGATACCATACCTGAGAACACATTTACCTCGACATTTCTGTTCCTGTAGCCTTAGTTAAGCAGCTGCAGTTTTGCCTGCTTTCCCGTTCATCTCCTTTGTTTCCTACTTAGAATAGACTCAGTCACTGTTTCCAGGACAGGTGATAAGGGAGAACAAAGACTGAAACAGGTTTATTAAATATTTGTTTATAGAGATGTTATTGGGATTGACTTCTATCTTCCTATTTAAATAGGATTAAAGGGATTAGCTTGAATAATAGAGGCATACAGCACATTATAAATACTTATGCTCCATTTAATTAATAGGTTTGGATATGAACATAAGATACATCAAATTATTCCAGAATAGCCTATGATTACATTATTTTAAATAATAGAAAAGAAACTCATGAGTCATTAATAAGGAGATGACTTTGGAAAAAGGCAAACTCATTCAGCAAATATAATGTTTTACAAGACCCATTTTCTATTTATATGTATAGTTAATAACATCTATTATGCAGTCTTCAACTTAGAAGCCTGTGTTTGCTGAGAAAAGTACTTTAAAACAGAGATTTAATTACATGCTGTGAGAGTTCTTTTGGCAGCATCAAAAGGGAGAAAGTCATTTGTGTTTTAATGAATGTTTTGAAGGAGAAAAACAACTTCTTTAGTTAAGTACTCCACAAGTTTCAAGCAGTAAGAAGAGAATGCAGATAACAGTTTATTCTTTCTGACAAATGTCAGCATAAAAATGACTGAAAAACATGCTATATTCATGTTATTATGAAAAAAATAATTTTAATGCACAATTTTTATCTTCTTTATCCTTCTTTGCTTCTCTGTTTTGTGTAACAGAAGCAATCAATCACAGCATGGTGCAAGGCAGGTGGAGAGAGGGAAGAGGCCACTTCAAACGGTGCCTATGGTGCTCTTCCATACCTTATGTTAAGCCAAGCAAGTGAAAGAGGAATATACACAACCTGAGAAAAAAAGGAGATCTAAGATGCACCTCCCTCTGCCTTTTAATTCTTCATTAAAAGGCATGCCCCTCCCCCACCATATCTTGTGTGTCCCTATCTGAGCATTAACTGTATGGTTGTTTTACAGATACGAGTGCGCTGTAGCCAACGTCTTAGCTTGCCCAAGGCCATACACATCTGGTATTCCTGGGTAGTAATGCTGTAGTTTGACATTTGAAACAGCGTAGTGGCTGCAATATGAAAGCATCGGGTAGTTTTCTTATGGCTAGTCACTATATGGGACTCTATTCTCTCTACAGAAGAAATAAGTAGAAGCACTTTACAGATCATATTGCAGAGAGTTTCCCACTTCTAACAATGTGCTCTGCTAATGTGTCATTCAGAGCCATTAAAGGCCTAAGTCAATGCACTTACTCCAGTGAAACATGTGACAAGTGCATTTGTTCAGCGAAACAGGACTTGCCTCTTTTGAGCTAACTAACCATCTTTCTTTTCTTTGCATTACCTTTAATTATCAGAAGAGACCCTGGAATATGAGGCCTATGGCAAGTTCCGTGGGAGCAGCAGCAATGTAACCTGCACTGAGCTGCGCTGCCCAGGGAATGTGCCGCAATTCCGCTCCGGTGGCACCGGCAAGCGGCAGCTGCCTAGGGGACGGTGATCCGTGTGGTGGTAAAGGAACAGAGACCATCAAGCATTTTGTGAGGCAGCCAGAACAGATGGAAATAATTTTCAGTCACTACTGATCTACTCTGCCTTTGAACCACTGAGCTAAAAATAGAAAGGCTCTAGTTTTCTGCAACTATTCAGCCTCCTTTACCCTCCAGTTTCCTTTTTCCCTCATGTTTTCATTTATAGTTATTATAAAGAGTATCTTAATTTAAAATTTAAATTTGGTGACTATAGCTCTCAATAAACTTGGCTGTGGGAGGATGGTTATCTTTTTCTTTCGCCTTTCCACCCTTGATTTCTTCTCTATTTCCCACATGGATTTTTTTTTCTGTTTACCAAATGTATTTTCCCATTTCTCTCCTATATCATCCCTGAATGATTTTCTTTCTGTCCTGCCCACTCCATTTCCTAAGTTGCTTTAAGGTCTTTTCATTATTTCTTTCTCCACCCCCACTCCTTGCAGTGATCTTTACTTGCAAGATCTGCAGGTGGGTCACATTTCACAAAGTATAATAGAGTGCATTTAAGTGCTGTGCTAAATAAGGATCTTTTGGCTCTCCCGACATGTTGCTCCTGTCATTATTCAGCAGCTAACATTTTATTGAGTGTTTGAGCATATTAAACAAGTTTTTAACATATATAGGGAGCTGACTCAATTAAACTATAGGTTCTGAGCTCAACCTCTTCCTTGCTACTGTTTCATTCATACTCAGAGCTTTGGGTTGGACCCTCAGAAGTATTTATTGCAAAGCAACTTACGCGAGTTCATCTCAGTTTTAAATGATTTTTCTTTTTATATTTTAAAGTTGTTTTAAAATAAGAAACTGCTTTCAGTGTGTGAGAATGGATCGCTACATGCAGTCAAAGAAAGCTGTATGCAATAACTACTGAATACCAGAAGTGTATGCAATTGAATCTTACTAATTTCACTAAGTGCTCATTAACTATTGATCTGCATTTTGACATGGCACTTTTGGTAAAATACTATAAAAAAATGCTAGACTGTGCATGCATCCTCAGAAGGCCACGCATGCACGTGCACCGAGTACCTGTTTTGCATTTCCACTATTTCATTGATTAAAAAATTTCCCCGGCATGCAGCTTAGCATTAAGAAGTACATGCCTTCTGAAATTTCTTGGATTTCAGTGGAAGAAATATAGCTTAAATTTATAAGTAGATGGTTGCAGAGTTCCTATCTACTTCAAATATACAGTGGAAAGCAGAGGGTGGATGAGGAAGAAATTTTCTGCAGGAAAAAAGACCTCCTATGTTGTTGCCAAGTTTAACCCAGAGGAAATTTCTAGCCCTAAGTTATAAATTCCAGAAAATAGGGGCCTATAATAGAAACACTGACAGAACCTTAACTATAGCATTGCTAAAGGCAACGCTGCAATAAAATGGAATGACCTGTGAGATAAAATGTTTAATCTTTTGAGTGAGATGTGGCCTAATAACTCAGAAGCAGGAATGGGGGATGATTCAGGTCCTTCCTTGCAGCCTCTTATATGCCCTTTATGAAATTCACTGTCACTCTCAGCTGCTTTTCCCTTTCAGGCTGAATCTTGTTTCACTCTGTAGCCAAATGGACTAGAAGGGTCATAAAGAACCAATTTATGGTGAGTAACTTTTCAGCAAAAGCTGTTTTTCAAAATGTAAATTAATGACAACAGAAGCAGAGAGCTCAAGAAAACTACATCTGCAGGAAAAATGCATCTGCACTTGACAAGACTAATAGAAAGAGAGAAATGAGTTGTATAGAGGTGGGTTTGAGTCTTTTTCCATTTCTCTCTAGTGTCTTTCCAAGAAAGTATATGAGCAAATGAGCATTTATTTATCTCACTGAAACAGTTTTCATGAAACTCTTCTCCAAAATCTGGTTTTATTTTCATTTTCATACTTCATGAGGGGGTGAATAAAAAGACATGAAAACCGTAATTAGATATTCCCATATTAGACATACCTGAATATCCATTGCAGAGGATGTTCACAGGGAAACCTGTGAATCTTCTGTGCTTTGTGCTACTGTGCCTGGCATTTCCAATTCAGTAGCATTTTACACCTGCCATTCACAACTACACAAGGTGTTATGAATAAAGGATAAGTTTGTTGGTTGTCCCAGCAAACTACATTTTGTCAGGATTACACTGGTCTCTGCAAGAATGTTCCCAAATATTTAAAGCAATAAAAGTGGTATGTGTATATGAGCAGAATGAGTAATACTAAAGATTTAAGAAATAAGAGGTGCTTTCCGGCTTTCATATTAACCACGAAGAAATATCATGGGAATAAAAAAATTGATGACTCATGATCATTCAGTGAGATTTCCTAAATATATATATAATATATGTATGTCAAAAAAGAAAATAAGTATATGTATACATTTTGCAGAAAATTATAGAAAGCTTGAAATGGCCAATTTAGTCTTAAACATTTTGTTACTATAATGATACTACCTGTAGATAAGCTAATTATAGCAAGAAGAAATAGCAACTATAGTAAATTTAGCTCTTCTTATCTCCTCTATCACACTTACATGCTCCACTGAATGATAGAAATTATATCAGCACTTTCTTTAAAACAGAATGCTCTCTCCTTCTTGCTGACTTCATCAGGCAAATATTGACTCCCCCAGTTCGAAAGCAACTCTTGACCACTTTTCAGTTTTAAGATTTAAGGAGGTTTATTATTCCTTTCCCATGATAAGTGGCCACTGCAATGGTGTAAAGATCTCCCCCCTTCATAAACTATAAGATTTTTGGAATTAGTTAATGATAAGATCATAAGATTATAACTTCTCTGAGACAAATTATAATCATAAAATTATAACTTCTCTCAGCTGCATACACAAAGATCTCTTACTGATATTGATGGTTGAAAATATTAAAACTCCTCTTAACCAGCTTGTTCTGTCTTTGATCACTTTGACTACAACTAGTCTGTATTTTAATCCTAATTATTAGATGCTGATTTACTCCTCAGAGATTAACTTCTTTCTCCAACATTGCTAGAAAAGTCTACTCTAGGTCATGAATACGGAGAGAGCCTAGATTTTATCCTTATTTGCTTCTCTCTAATATTTCCCTAACTGTTTCTCCTTGTGTAACGAGTGGGATAATAAACCTTCTTTTCTGAGCCATACAACACTGAGGCAGAAAAGGCAATTTTCAAGCAGAAAAAATGAAGTGGCTTTAATTAGATACATAAAAACAACATAAATATTGGATATCCAGAGACATTTTTTTCTAAAGAGAACAGTTGGGATGGCAGGAGAGTGTGAGCGGGTCTGCAAACCTCTTGTGAAACCTGCACAAGATAATTTCCACTGTTGCACTGATCAGTCATATGTGGATGTATTCCTGTTTTCCTTGCTTTGTATATTGTTTGAAAAGGCCTTTCCAAAAACCATATCTAATTGATGTCAATATGTTTATTTCTTGGTTATACATGTCAGAATGGCTTTTGAATTTTGTTTGAAAATGATTTCTGATCTTATGTGATGCAAAAGCAAAAATTCAGTCTTCAGATTTATCTTGCTTTAGGGGTACGGCCTTCAGGTTGCCTGTTACTTTCCATATTTTGCTTTGGCTCTTGGTTTGAAATAATTGATTTTACATCTTTTGAAATTATTATTAAAAATTCAAAAAATATATCATAATAGACTTGGCATTAAAATTTAATCAAATAAAACATCCTTTAAAAATAGTCAGTTTACAATGATAGACATCTGATCTAAAAGTTAGAATGCTGTCTAGAATGAGTTTCAGTGTTTCAGTCAATCATCCTTAAATTATCATATCTTGCTCTGAAACACCACCTCCAATACTGGCATGCGATGCAAGTTCTCTTGAAGTGCCATACGAGTGAATAAATTTAACATATGTGCACATTAGTGCTATGGGGAAAGAGGTTATTACTGTTGACTTGCATGTCCAGTGACACTTTTCTGGATACAGGTGAAAATAGGTGACTTCAGTTAATCCAGAAAAAAAAATTAAACTATGGAAACAGATCGTAAGCCTAAAAGTCACTAGAGAAGGACCTTCAAACGTGCTTTGTAAAGTTCCCATGTGCTGCAAAAAGCTTGTGCAAGTCTATCTCAGTAAGTTCACTGCTTCAGAAAGAACTTATTAAGGCTACATGGAGTCTTCTGAACTGAACTCTGTGTGTGTGTGCATGTGCGTACATGCATTTGTTTGTGTTACACAGATGGGTTTTGTGCATGAGTTTTGGCATATTGCATGTGGCAGGCTGCTGAAAAATGAATAAAGACAGTAGGAAAAAGGCAATGCACATCCTGCTGGTAATCAAGCAAAGGGATTGCTCCAGACTTCCCTTGTGCCAAATCTCCAGGTTCACCCAGAGACTCCCAAGACCATTTCTCGACCCATAGATTTTCATGTTGAATTATCTATCCTGTTCTCTAAATGAACATACTTCTTATTTTATTTAAACCACATGAGGTAACTGTATTTGACTTCCTAGTAGGGAATGCAATATTTAGTATTTTCAGTATGCACAACTGTGAAGAGGTGAAGCATATTTTGTGAACATAATTTGGGAGATAAGGTTTGTTTAAATGGCATACCTTTTTCCTCCACGTCCTTTCCACAGCCTGAAGCTGGAAACGTAAAGTGCAGCTCATCTGCTCTTTACAATTTACTCCTGAGAAACACTGACCACAAAAGTCAGTAAACATTCATCATGAGCTTTAGGCTACTTTCCCTGGATTTGGCCTCAGGCTAAGCTATGGGCTAAAAACATTTCATGAGAGGGTTATGGTTTTAAGAAAAAAAATAAATATATTGCTAGTGTTGCATGGTTATTCAGCCTGGTCTCATGCTGGAAACATACCTTCCCTCAACAAATGCACACAATTTTATGTTATCTATCTGTCACATTATAACTGGTATTGTGGTTGTAGATCACCAATATGTTAATCGACAGAGCTGTTGTGACCTACTTACCACAAATTTCTGCCAGAGCTCCCTGTAACATGTCGCATTGAATCCACCTTGAGAAATACAAACCCAATCTACTTCAAACTATTTAGCTCAAAGATTCTGGGAAAGGAAAAAAATAGCGACTACAGCAAAGCAAAAAAAGCTAGGTCAAGCTCACTTGTTAGTTCTGGGCTTTTGTGACAGAAAACCATGTTTGCCACCGCAAATTGCCATAAGCAATGACATGATTTCTCATGGAAAAGGCTACAAGCTGAGAAAAAGAAGTCCCTTCTAATGCTATCTCCTATATCACGGAGAATCTTGAAAGAAGCTTCACTAAATGGTTAGTTGTCTTAGTGCAGCTACTGCTCCCTTTAAGCTAAGCAATGCTTGCAACCAAATTACTGTCTTAAAAATTGCTCGTATTTTTAACCTTTCATCTTTCTTGCAGTCTTTGTTTAGTGTTCCACTTGAAAGAAGGCCTTTCTACCAGAACAAGATAAAAACACATGGGAATGAATGACATGAAAGTATATCTTTTAAATCTTTTTCTAATGCTTTTAATAATGTGTACATAAGGTTTTCTAATTGATTTGGAGGAGATTGGAAGGGATGAAGGAAGTGGTTTTAAGTTTGCTAGTTTATTTGTCAGTCTAATATATTTTGATTTTTTAAAGTATCATTAATATAGAGAAATTAAATGGTATGTAAGATATTCACAGGGATTCACTTTACTTTTAATATTCAGTTTAGAAGTAACATCAGTACAGTGACCTTACAGTATGGGGAAAAGGAGCTAAAATAGACTGTAACATCAAGTGCTACATCAGATCACCTAATTAATGCTACTATGGACCTTTTTTGGATTACTCTCTTGCTACAGTATTACAGATGTCTGGAACAGAGAAATCTTCTTCTGGATGAGATGTAATTCAAGAATTTGATTTTTTTTTCTTTACTGTGAAGATTTCATAGCACTTATTAGAGAAAATGCCTTTAGGCCCGGTGACCTTGCTAAACTCTAGCCTAGAAAGTTACCTTCTCCCTTCCTAAGCGCTCTGTGATTCTACTGCACACAACTGTGACCAAAACAAATTGGAAAAGAAAAAAAATTTGAGTGTTGAAAAGTGACCATCATTTTTTCCCTGTGTACTCTATACTAGGGTTGGAAACTGAAACTTTTATGGTTCAGAGACTTGCTCTAATTAGCATCTGGAAGATATAAACCGATTTTTTATAGAAGTGAAAATGCTATTATTAGAAGAAGGAGAATATTGCAAAATAGTGCCTGCTAATATTAAATACAGTAAGAGCTAGAAGCTCACTATGTTGTGTAAAAGAATGCTAACTAAAGCACACTTTTCCTCTGAGTCATTCTCTATTCTGACCTAATGAGCAAGAGAGCCCTTAGTATTGCGTTGTCCAATGCTCTTTCCTGCTGCACAAGCCCCCACTGCACACAACTCCTGCTGAAAGAAAGAGACACTCACACAGACACCCAGAAGTATAATTTGTGTCTCTGTCTCTGAGCACTTTAAACGACACTGCAGCGATCACAGCTGCTCTGCTCTCGGCAGAATGAGGAAAGCTTGATGCAGATTCACAAAATAGCTTCATTAGATAAAGGCACCATCAGTCTTTACTGCCACAATTATTTTAAAGCAAATTTTACCAAGCACAATAAGCAATTAAAAGTCAAGAGAAGATAGAGGAGAAAGCTATGAATTAATTTAAAATGACTTTAAGTACTGAGGCTCAATGAGCTTAAATCTTACCACCACTTAGGCAAAGAATAAGAGTCAAGGATGTCAGACATCCTTGTGATTTGTTCCCTTGTTGACCAAGACAGCAAGAATGTGGGTCTACCATGTCAGCAATCATCTGCTGTAAGTATTTTTAAATGCTTGTAAGTATAGTTTATATTTGACATTTTGTCAACACAGACTTCTCTGATGAAACATTTTTAGTATTTCAACTTACTCCTCCCAACTTTTTGAATTTCACAATTACTTCCAAATTCATCATGCTTTTCTGCCCTGTTTTCATACACAACACTATATGATTCAAGTACTCTAGGTAATTTTAAAGGTATTTTATTTTCTGCTTAAAGCCCAAATAGTATCTTAGCATCCTGGAGCTGTTAGTTCTCTACCACAGGAAACTTTCATAAAGAGGAAGAAATATAATTTAGCCTGAAGATATCAGAACACCTTCCACCGTATTACATTAACTAGTGCTTCCAGTTACATTCATACTATGTTATAACCAACTCATAATTATTTAAGCAAGTTTAAAGGAGTACTTGCTTTGCTGTAGTACTTGCTTTGCAGATTCTTGCAAATAACTGAATATTTTCTGACATAAGAGAAAGAAAAAAGCCTTTGGATAAATTCGGACATTGGGCATGGAAGAACATTCCCATGGGACTGATCATTCACTTTACATTTTGATATCTTTGTACACTTATTGCCTCTTGTCATACTTACATCCCTATATACAGTTCTCGCATCTGTGTATGTGATAGAATGAGTACCATTATTTTCAGGGGAAAACAGCTCCCAAGCTATCTACATTGCTGAGGGTCTTACTATAGATGCTGTACAAAATGATGTCTCTGTGCCTCAGGATACGATTTTACACATTGCTAGTGTGTTACCTAACTCCATTATGAAGAACGCATTCTGGCAAGCTTCCTTTGAGGATGAACAAGTACTATAGGGAACAAGCCGCATGCCAGACAAACAACCTTAGCTTAAAGTCCCGCCAGATGAACATGTTGCCTTTTATGGATTTGAAATGCATTTTAAATCCACAGCAACACATTGCAATCTCATGATGCGCCTATGATCCTAATACCACAGCCAAAAAGACCTTGGGAAAAAGGTAACTATGGATGTGAACGACATGGTAATTACCACTCTGCCTTGTCTACTGTAAAGTTGTGTGACTAGGATGAACAAATGTAGTATGCTGAGTTTCCTGGAAATAGAATCATAGAATCCTAGAACGCCTAAGGTTGGAAGGGACCTCTAGAGATCATCTAGTCCAATCCCCCTGCACACGCAGGGCCACTTAGAGCACGTGGCACAGGGCTGCGTCCAAGCGGGTCTCGAAGGTGTCCTACCTACATTCCCTATAAAAATGATCCCATACATAATGAACCCAAAACTGCGAACTTTACACTTTGCAGTCCAAAAGAGCTCAGCTTGACCCAGGACATCCTGAGATCAAAAGTTACCTAAAACTATGTACTACATGGCTCTGCCCAGGCTCCTCACCCCAATCAGTTCTAAAAACCTTAGTCTGAGTTCTCGTAATTCTCAAGATTCCCTGGCTCTCAGAAGCGGAAGTAAGAACTCAGTCCACCAGTGGCCAAACAGAGGAGCTACTACGGGTGTTTTTCAGGATGGATATATTTACACTTAATGTACCAGTGAGTGACGATATGACTTCTTAAATTACAGCCCCGTAACCCTCATCTTTATAGATTTAAAACCTCTCCTCAACCTAGTGACTGCATCTACTGAGGGTTATTAACATGCTGGTGGAATAGTTATTTAACAACAACATCTTTAGAATGTTCCTCCATTTAACTATCTGCACTCTCTCTGGTTCAAGTTCTGCAGTCCTTAATTGAGAAATCCTTTTATCAGAGCTGAGGTGTATTTTGAGAGCATTGGAATGGGGTCAGCGACACTATCTATGCAAGGACTGGTGATAGCAGTTTCCTGCCCTTCGTTGCCTTTAATGCAAGGCATTTCCGAATTTTTCTCTTCAGGTCAATATGAGCTTAATCTCTGACATATTTGTGAAGATGCCACTCTTTTCCCATCGCTTGACTGCAAGTGACCCCTTTTTCATGGAACATAAATATCAGAGACTATACTAATTTGTCCTTGAATACACTACAGAAACACATGTGAAAAGAATCAGAATTTGTGAAATCAAAACCATAATAAGGAATGGCTGGGAGGAGTTGCTAGTTTTAGGAGTTCCTAAAAGCTAATGCTATTACAGTCGTAGGAAATATTCAGGAAAAATAGAAATGCCTTTCAGAAAGACTAGTTTCAGAAAGACTATATGTATATATACACCATTATCTGCAGTGTAAATACACTAGTCTTTCTGAAATATATAGATATAAATAGTGTATATATACATATACACACATTTATATGTATGTATATACACGCTTATGATGATGTATTACGTAAATTAGAAAATTCTATCTCCTAGTGAAAGTTTCATCTTATTTCAATTTACTTGGTCATTATCAGAAGTGTATTTTTTTCATTATGTTTTCAAAAATTACCACGTAGAAGCCTTCTCTGTGGCTGTCTTGTTCAGTGGTTTCATTTAAGCTCCCATCTATAGCTCCAGTAACATACACTTCCTTCAGTGAACTGTGCCTTTGTACAGAGCTATAATACATTCAAGTTAGCTAAGCAGAAGGACTCAGAGACCCTGTTACCCTATTTTGTTGTAGTAGTTAGATAGAAGTAATAAAATAAAAATATTAGTAAATTTATATCATCAGGGAAAGTTCTGTCTTATTTCTTGCAGTCAAGCAGAATACACTGAGAAAGTTCTAAGCATCATATTAGTCATTATCAGTTTTTTCATATTTTTCCAGACCTTCCACTGAGATAATTAAAATTAAGCTGGGAGAACAAGAGAACTTCACTGTATGTTTCTCTAATTCATCTACACTTCCCTCAAAATCTTTTTCTTGACATTGTTACACACCAAGCTAGATGGACTTTGGTCTGACAAAATATTTTATACTTAACTTTCCTTTAGTTATGCAATGCATTCTGTAGCCTTCAGAAGTGTTTCTGGCTCTTCTAATGCTTCATGTCTCAACATCTTTGTGGAAGATCCAGAGGCTTATTCTCCAGGACAAAAGGGCTGTGCCCTATCTCCTAGTCTGATCAAAAGTTTATCTGCACTGTCATCTGAACTATCATTGATAAATACAGGTAGACATATCAAATTCCTAAAAACAAACCAAATTCAATATACCCTAAGGCCTCAGGTATCAAACACGGGCTACTTAAAGTTGCTTCCAAAGCAAGAATAGAAAAGAGGGAATTAAGCAAAACAAATTCTTCTTCTGAAAGTGGATTTGAGATTTAAAATTATAATAGCAAACAATTAAAACAAGGAACACCTAAAAGTCTTGGTTGGGACTGCTCAGTTAGCTATAATAAATTAAAAAGAAATTAAAAATAAGATGTGCACAGAGGTTCACAGTCAATTTAAGTCCAGCAGTAAGTCATCGGATAAAATTATCTTCTCAGTGGCCAGGTTACGGTGCTATGCATTAAAGAGAAACTACAGCAAACTAACAGATGTCTCTACTACTGAATTTAAAAACATGAGGAGATTTATCTTTCAGACTTTTAGGAACTTTCCTAAAGTTAAGAACGGTTAAGAAACTTCTCATTCTCAAGAGTTGTTTCTTTACTACATCCTGGAACAAAAATTGATTTCATGCTTTCTTGTATCAGCAAAGAAAGAAGGAACCCTCACTTTGGAACTGTTAACCCTTTTCTCTGTATTTCATAGCAAACAGATATTCATTTTTAATAATGTATCTTTACTGTACAAAGAATAATTTTAAACAGATGATTTCTTCAAATATGTGTATTACTTTATGAACTTCAAGGAAGTTCCTTTCTAAAATTCTTCTGTTTCAAAAGGTTATCCAATAGCACTTTTCAAGCTAAAATGTTACTCATGCTGGGTATGTGTGGATGTTGGCATGTCGCACAGTGTTTCTACTCCTGAACACATGATTTCCTCATAACTAATCAAAACCATTTCTCTTTATTTAAAAGTTACTTTTTGAAAACAAGAATGCTTACAATTTTGCTTTTCATTAGAACCCCTACAATTTGCATTTGAATACTTAGGGGAAAAAGGAAAAAAAAAAAAAAGTAGAAAAAAAAAGGAAAGCAGCTTGACCAAAGCTCTTTTATTTTTACATCTGAATATATGTGGGAAAGTATGCAGTTTTTGGCCATATCTAGCATTTACGTTGGAAATAAAACTACTTTTGCTTTGTAAACCTCTAGGGAATATCTCAAACTTTGACTTCCACACCATAAACATGTTCTTCATATTGTTGGTTTTGCAATTGAGACCAGCTTTAAATGAAGTGGAATTTCAAGGAAAATGGTCAGACATATGGATTTAATGGCCGCCTCTTTAAACATTTACCAATAAAATCCAGAAGCAGAAAAAAAAGAACAGAAATGTCCTTATTAATTATTAATTTGGTATAATTCAGATATCTATATTTATAAAGCCTACAGAGCAGAGATGTTTTGCAGTGAACAAAGCTGGAAGATAAAGGATCTTGTAGAAGAAAATGCAGAGGCTAAATTATAGAAAGACTTTTGTCATCAGAAGCATAAGGTTCTGAGGGAGAAAAAACCTCAGGCATATAACATTTTTTTTAAAAACCATCAAAGCAGTAAAATTTCTATGCATTGTGAAATATCTTGCAGAGACACAGTAGCATCTAGAGTTACGTAAGATAGGAAACATAATTATAAACAATATCTACCCTTGATTGAAATCTTAAGCTGGATATTGATTGAAATCGTCAGTTGGGGTAAGAAAATAATACTTTCCTTTTTTCTTCCCTGAGCAGAGGTTTCAGAATTTACTCAAAGTTAATTACATTATCTTGGATCCTTGAACATTTAAGTTAGTGCTAAACTTAACAAGCTGCAAGGAATTTTGAGGGGACAGTGTTTTAGTAGGAATATGGAATACAAAGATATTTTATTTTGTTGCATGTTAAATATACTTCTACATTATATGTATTTATATATTACTTATAACATATCACAACAACATAATACAATAATTACAATGAGCAAATGTTATTACAAGTTTGGTTAGAATACAACAGTATAAAGGTTATATAACAATATATGGAAAACAGTAATATAACCTCTTATAATAATATATATAAAATCACATTTTAATATAATTATGCAATACTACTAGTATTTCTAAAAATATCATTTCTACTGACAGAAAAGAAGTAGAAAATTAAAATGGAAGCACTTCCTAAATACCAAATTCACAAAAGGGTAATAGCATTTCAGCAATTTCAGACAAAACTGGCTTCATTCACCAAAATGTGACTTGCACAGCTCTATCCACATCCAGATTATTTGCACAGTTCTACTAAAAGCTAATTAGGTTCTCGAGAACCTTAATCGAGAATTGATGATGTATCAGGTCGTTTCCATCTCCGAGTACTATGATCCTAACCATATGTCCACGCTTCTGCAGTTAGAGGCAAATGTTCAACGGATGAAAAAATGAAAAATGCACGTGAAACATGATCTAATTCCCAGATGAAAGAGATGCAGTTGATATTTTGATTATTGTGGTACAACATTGGTTATATGCTGGTTAATTTTGATATGGTATATATATAGTTTTTTTAACCTATATATTTTACAGTTACAAAAGATGTGAACATCAGTACCATGAGTTTGGAGAAAGACCATTTCAAACTGTTGGCTCTGAGATGTGTTTTGGAAATGGAAATTCTCTGTGTTGGAGACTGCAGTTTTTCAAATGGAGCTTCTCATCTGCTATGACGTACTAAATCCACACAAAGCAATACTTTCCTATAGATACATTAAATGTTTTCCCACTACTTAAAAATTCTACAAAGAGAGAGGCCCAAAATATGCTCCAAATTAAAAAGGAAATAAAAATATTTAGCAATATAATAGTCAGTGACCACAGGGAAAGGAAATATAATTTGCACAAGGTTAAAGTATAGGAAAATTAGTCTTTATAGTATTTTTAAAATGCTAGGTAATTTTCTCAGATAATTTTGATATTAAGCAGAAAATAAAATATTTTACATCCATCATGAAAGACCAGCATGCTAATGCATTAAATCTATTCCACAGAGTAAATTAGGCTTTCCTAGTGATAAATCAGTGACACAATTAGCAGCTGATCTTATGAAAATCAGTAGCTGCAGACTGAGCTTTTACTTATACTGATGAAATTAGGATAAAAAAAATATTAATTATGCCTTACCACACACAAATTCTTTAAATATGTGATTTCTAGTAAGTATAAAAAACTTTCTCTTAAAATTTTAAAGCAGATCTTGGCTCTTGGAAGGGCTTGGACATATTAAAGTTACATGGCACCTGCCAATTAAATAGCCAACACTTCTATTTTAGACACCCTTTAACTTTTTCACTGTCCAGTTCTAAGAGAGAACTGGAGCTGTCAGTGTCTGTGAAGTGATTTCTGAAGGGTAACTGAAGTACTACTGTGTTCTTCTAAACCTCTCTATTGTGATAATTGTTATTTTTAGAAGTCAGGGAAGGAAGAGAAGGTGTTACAGTTATTTTACTTGGATATGCGACAGCTTTAGTTTAGACAGTGAAGGAGTTGTATATGGATAACTCATTGTGCAGGTCAAAAAATGGTTGTCTCACATTAACCAGTTAGTTTTAATTAGTATAGTTTTGAACTAACAGCAGAATATAAGGGTGTTTTGGACGACAACGTTTTTAGCAGAATGAAAGGGTTCATTACAGAACATGTGCACATGTGTGCACACAACTGAAGCAGATTACACTCATTCTTTTTAAGAACCGTATGTTCTTCTCAGGCTGGTCCAGAATTACTGCCTTAGGTAATTTGAAAAATGTGAGTTTTGTTCATCAAGATTGATAGACTGCTTTGAGATGTTTATAGCACATTACTGACACACCTGAGGTTGAATTTCTGTCCTTCAGGGATGGTAAGAAACAGAAGAAGGAGCAAGGATTTTTTTTAATCTTTTTTTTTTTCTTCTTCTTTTTCTGCACTCACTGACTTCATCTTCTGTGCTTCAGGTGAGAACATTTATTTCCACGTATCAGTCCAGCTGCAGAAGTTCACTAGCTATAAATTGCTGCCTACTCTACTGTTCTCTTCTGTGGTAGTATTCTTTGCACAAAGGAGCTACGGGTTTTGGAAGGATGATGATTTTTTCTTTATGACTCCTTGACTCAGGATAGTTAAATTTTCTGTCAACTTTTGGAGTAAATGAAGAAGGTAAATCCAAGAAGCCTTCCTGAAAGCAACTGTCAACCACTTTTCCTCACCTTTCCTACATCATCTGTTCATCTGTAAAATCAACTCATCTATGGGAATCCAGCTTACTGGTAAAGAAAAATTGGAGGAGTGGGTTGAAGAGCTTC
The DNA here is from genome assembly GCA_034781795.1 of Crypturellus tataupa. Classification (NCBI taxonomy): domain Eukaryota; kingdom Metazoa; phylum Chordata; class Aves; order Tinamiformes; family Tinamidae; genus Crypturellus; species Crypturellus tataupa. The sequence continues at coordinate 9,672,616 of JAWLRI010000215.1, forward strand.
TCCAGGACCTCAGCACACCTGTCTAGGTATGAAGGTGTGTTACATGCATATGTTTGTAGCTCAAGGGATGGGAAGAGTAATTGTTGCTTCTAAGAAAAGACGAATTTAATCAGAAGTCTTACTCTGCTTTGGGATGACATCTTCAATTGATTTAATCCCTTCCTGTACCTACTTGTATCATGGGAGGTAGTTGTGGTTTTCATTTTACATTCTGCTCTACAACATGATGAATAGCTATTGTCAGCTTTACTTCACCCTGACCGGTGGCTGCAGCAGTGGGGGTAGGCTGGGGTCAAGGAGATGGCCTCAAAAAATCTTCTACAATTTTCCTGCCCTGAACTTCTTCCCCCACTCTCTTTAACCTCCCCCATCACTTTTTTTCTCCCCACGTCTTTCTCTCTTATTGCTCCATCTCTCTTGTTGCTTTCTGAGGCTGACTGAACTTTAACTAGAAAAGACAGATCACTCGATATTTTATCATTTATTGTTTGCTGGACTTTTATGACATTTCCAGCATCTTCTTTGAAACTATCCCAAATCTAATATGTATGTTTCTAATTTATATTGCAGAAAAATCGTGTCTATTTTGCTCACACAATTATTTCCCTTTGTTTCAAAGGATATATTTGCAGCATATTGAAATATACTAACAGTATACAATTCATAAGACAGTGTTATTATTATATTAAAATGTTCACTAAAAGTAGCCTGCTTATAATATTTAACTGTTTTTGTCTGAAATTTTTTGTCCAAAAAATTACAGGGCTTCCCAGAACAAGAGTAGACAGATATTCAATGCAATTAAAAACACAGTTTTCAATGAGCAGTCAGGAAAAAGGTAGAAATAGCATGTAAAACAGTAGGAAGGAAAGACAGGGGTACTGGCTGAGGAAAATATCTGTTTTGAGGTCTTAGACATTGGGAAATTGAGATTGGGAATTCAGAAATTTAGCTTCTTTCGCTAGGAGGTTGGGAGTTAAAAAAAACCAAGAAACTAAGAGTGGCCTGGCTAAGGCAACGGGGCAGAGGGCCAGAGCGTGTGAAAAATAAGCTCAGGACTGGAAAGGGAGAACAACATTTCTGAGTCTCAGCACTCTTAAAGGCAGTCCCAGTTCAGTTATCCTGCAACTGTTAGGCACCTTGATTTTGGATGCTTTGTCTTTAGAGAACTCAGCTGGATCAGGTTATGCGTTACCATGACTTCATGTCACGTATATACTAATTTAGCCTAATGAGCCACAAGCAGTTACACTAAAGTATTACAGGATAGATCAAATCCAATTCCAAGCCCATTTTCCACTTTCTGTGAAAAGTTTGCTTTCATATTCAGAGAGGATGCAAATACATTAAAGTCTTCCCCAACTAACTTGCAGAAGTCACAAAAAGCATCGTTCCTACAACTCCGCTGAGTGAAGGATTCCAGCATAATAGTGCTATGTCATTAGAAGGATAAATAATATGACTTTCTTAATTTAATGCAAATTGCTGAATATATGGATCATTATGCATGTATTAAATGCACCTCGGAAAGATTTATATGTATATCTAATTCATAGGAGGATTAATGTTTCAGAAATCTGCTTCCACAGTTCGTGGGTGTCTGGAACCGTGCCTTCTTCCGTATCTGTTTCCTTTCTCTTTCGATGCAGACACTTCTTTCTTACCCAGGTTACACAAACCCCAGGCATCACAACTGTTCTTCTTGATCCTTCAGAAAGGCTTTTTCTGAAGTTATATCCCCGTTTGACCACAACTCTCTGTGTGCCCTTTTGCTTTTATCAGAGAAAAAGATCTGTTTCATAGAAACCTTTGTAGTTAAGACTTGTGATTTCTCTGCATTTTTGAATTTAGGAACCCAATTAAAATTAGACTAAACTTTGAGTATTGATTATTAATATCACTTTGTAGCATTTTCTTTGCATAAATATATACATGTTTCTGGTTTGTTATTTTAATTACATAGTTTCCTTTACCTGACAAGGACACCTAGTTATTCAGGAGAACACACTGAAAAGCTCAAGTTACAAAACTAAGGCCTCAGCATTCTACTTTTTGGTAAAATTACTTGTTACTTGTTGCACATTGAACTGGTAAATAGTAAATAATGCAACAATCTGGTATCACATTCAAATAAGAATGCTAGACCACTGAAGAAATTTGTGTACTTTGAAGAACCGTGTTGCTTTGTGGCATAAACAAGGAGTTCTTCCAGATCAGACCAACAGAAGTCATTAGAAACACCTAAAACCCTGAAAAGAACAATAGCCACTGTCAGGACTATGGATGTAAGGATGTAAATAAACTCAGACATGCTACCTCTACAATGACAGAAACTTGCATATATACTGAATGAATTACATTTTTATATATGTAGTCAACTGCAGCTATGTACTAACCAGCAAGCATCCCTTCTGAGCTGAAACAGCCTTTGTAAAAATTGGAATACTTGGAACAGAAGATAATAGTGTAGTGGGTAGTGAAAAGAAGATAATTGGTTAAACGGATCCCTGAGGCCTGTGCAATAAGCACCACTGTTTTATTGGACAAGTAAAACACCAGACCTTGTTCATTCATTTGAAGTACCTGATGAACTAGCTACAGTTCTAGCTAGTTTAGGAAGATAATAGGGAGCTAATAATCACTGCCCATAAAACTAATGGTTTTGGCACAGATTCTTTCCTGCAGCCAATTGCTGCAGAGAGGGAAACTGTTGAGCAGCTAGCTACGCTTTCCGATCCCGAGGAACTGATTTGTTACGGCTTTGGTCCAGACGAGCGCAAGAGCAGACAAGGAGCTGCTTTAATTTATGCCACTGTCAGAGTCTCTCATGGCCCCTCTACCACTGGAGTTCCTCTCCACCACAACCTTTCATGCTTTGACTAGGGATTTCCCAAGCAAAAGTATATATACATGCACTGCACAGATGGTTTGCATATGCGCAGTAGGCTTAACATATCTGATTTACTGTGTATGCAAGGACCATCTGTGCAGCACATGTGCAGCAGGTCTGATGTGTACCGGACACATTGGACTTACTGTGCATGTGCTACACAGTTAATCTGCATACACACAGTAGCCACAGCTCCGACTGAGTTGCCAGACATCCAGATGGCCAGAGTCCTTAAATCCCTTCCAGGAAAAAACTGAAGATGGAATAAGAGGACATGTTTTTGTTTTTCCTTTTTTTTTTTCCTGGTATATATCATAGTTCATCCTTTATTCTCAAACGTCGGGTTATATTGAAGTGGACGCACCAGATCATCACATTTTACACTAACACAGAAATTCCCATGTGCCAAAGGGAATTCCCTTCTGGCCTTGTACGTCCAAAATATGTCTAGAGAAAACAAAGAGCTCTGATAAAATTCATTCTTAGCTAAACTTTTACAGAAGATTTTTATCTGCAGGGCAAGTCTCTTTAGAACAAGTAAAAGCATAAAAAGTGGAAGAAAACCTGCTTCTATTAGGAAGGATGGGCAGCCACTTTGGATTTTTTACTATAAACAGCCTTTCAGGCTGGAAATTTCTAAATTATTCACCTTAATGCTTACAGAACTCCACAACCAAAATTGATCGTATGTCACAATTTCAGAAAGAGATCATCTCAGGTCAGTCCTTACCAAGAGTTTAACTGAGTGGGGGTGATGTGATGCTTTATTTCCATAATTCAAATTATTGTAAGCTAATAACACTGTTTCTAACTTTTTTTTTTTTTTTTTTTTTTGCCAAATTGTCCTGCAATAGCTGTTTGTAAAGCTCAACTGCAAACTTAAAGCTGAAAATAACTCATCGGCTCCATCAATGTTTTCAATCACAGTAAAAGCTGGTAAATTGAAAAGCATACTGTGCAAGTTACAATGTGCAGAGAATTTATCCAAATCGTACCTAGATGACAGCTTTGAACTGATGCAGGGAATTTCATGTGGATGTACTGGAAAGCACAGAGCAACAAGACTGGTTAAGCCTCATTAGCTGATGTTGGGATTGCTAAAAGCTCTGCATATGTCCAATGAGTCCAACAAAAGCCAAGAGTTTCCAGCTGCGTGTAACTCTCAACAGTCGCTTCAAAAAATCTCTGTATTTCCCCCTAGAAGAGCAAGCTGCTTCTAGTGATTTTTATCACTATATGTATATTTTGCACATGTACTAAACATCGCAAGTGCTGTGAAAGCTGCCTCTCGTATCTGAGCACTTGGTCAGCAGGAAAAGGATCTTTCTTCTTCATGCACCTTGAAAGTCTGGATCTACATCTCTCTACATCACGGCATGTTTAAAAAAATTCTTGTCTCTCCTAAATTGGCTTGCCACACCAGTTTATTACCTCATCCACACAGTCTCTGTTTAAATCACAATTTATATTTCACAGTTTATGTCCTTATTAGCATCATATCAGAGCAATTTCTTGTAATAAGCTAAATTAATAAGGAATAGCTATATTGTAGATAGAGTCTGAAATGTCAGACTTATGTTTTCCTACTAGTAAAGAGAGGAAAATCTGTAGGTGGAAAACATCTTAGAATTTTTTTAGTTGCTTTCATTACTATGTCTAATCATTTACGAACACTTAAAAATATAAATTTTCTCCAAATTCCTGCTCAAAAATAGAAGGTAATGAATGGAACCTGGAGGTTTGTTCACATAATCTGTGAACAGCAACAGGCAGTGACTTGCAAAACAGGATAATTTACTAGCACTGAAATTGGCAGTGGGCGTAACATACTTGGCACATTTTTAATATCCTTAGCATATTTTGTTTCAAACTTGTTAAAAGGATATGCTGTAATTGATCTGCTTTTAGTGACAGTACTGAAGAATATTGCCAGAAGTTGTAGCATGTATCAACACAAAAGGACAGCAGAATTAAAAATGTCTATTAAAATTGATTAGACACTTCAGTAGTAATTGCTACAGATGATAAATTATGTCCAAATAACCTGGTATCTGTACATTCTCACTGAAGGCAATAAAACCTTTGTATATTGCATTTTAGTAAAGAGCACTGTTGGCTAAATTAAAACAAAAATAATGTAATAGATTATACCTATGTTGACCAAAGATACTTTGAGTGATGTGGGGGATTTCTGCTGCAGAATTTTTGCTGGCTCAGTCAAATCTCCAATAGTTTGCCATATTAGACATTTTTCAAAGATAAAAGAAGAAAAATGTTTAAAATATCTCCAGATAAGCCTCTCTGAGTTTGACCTGGTTTTCATTTTTGCTTTTAAAACAGATGAAGGATACCTATTCTTTTAAAGGCTTTTGTGTTAGTGCATTCTTAGACGGTATGGAAATTCAAGAGTCATTTCCCTCCTCTGGTAAAGGAGATTTGAAACCACCTTCTGGAAGGTGCTTTACCGAGTGGAATAGTGCATCATGTTTTAAGGCAACGCTCTCTTTCTTTGGTGGTTGCTTTATATAAAATATTTAACATTCACCAGAGCAGTGAACTTAGAACCTGGAACCGAGATGAAAAATATAATCACTTGGCAATATAACAACTGAGTTATTGTCCACAGTCCTCGATTTGTTTAAACTCATTCACACACTCTCCGCGAAGGAGTGTTAATCACCTCAGAATGCTGGCTAGCTCACCTCTACACAGTACATCAGATCTTGATTTCACTGCCTACTACAGATCGGTCAAAGAAGGAATTTGAGCTTGGATGTCTCATCTCTTGGGCCATCTCAATGACTACCAAAACTGCTTAGATAAATTTAGCTCAGTGACTTTTTTTTTCAGTTATTGCACTATGTTTCTTTACTAGTAGTGCTTCAAGAACAGTATTCAAAACGTTTAATTAAGTGAAAGTGGCAAGCAAAAATATACATTCGAAGTCTAGTTGTTGTTGTTGTTTTGAAGAAGATAGTTTGCTCAAACCTAGCTGTTCCCCTACTGGGACCATATTGCAACATCATTGGATAGCTCAGGTGCCCAGGTGTACCCAGAAGTGTGACAGTGGCAGGTCACCAGCCTTGTCTTTTCCCCGTAGCTGGGGACAGCCAGCCCATTCATCTGCCTTTGTGAAGGTACTGAAGAAGACAAAAAACCCTCCCCATCTTCCAAAAGCCACTGCTTGGATCATGCTGCCCTGAAGTGAACGAAAAACAACAGACCTGAAAAATGAAAAATTGTGGGGGTTTTGTTTTCTTTTATTTTGTTTTGGCTTGTATTTTTTTTAACATTTACCTTATAATGTGCCTGTGGGTCATAATGAGCATTACAAGGAAATGAATATATATGTGCATGAAATAAATTTGGGGAAAAGGAACTGGATTTAAGGAATATGAACCCAGTTTTGTTTTATTTCAGTAACAGAAATCACAGAATCTTTCATCTGAAAACACTCGATATGTAGCTGAACAAATGTTTATTAACAGTAAGCTGTTGAGAAAAAAAAAAAAACTTAATACGAGGCAGGTAGGTCACCTCAGGAATATGTTTCTCTTCTGACAATCTGTTAAGATTATTCTTTTTTTTTTTTTTGTCCTTTTTTTTTTTCTTCTTCCAAGCAGGACTAAATTTAAATGGCAAATCAAACCATTGTAGAAAGCATTTATCCAAAGCAAGTTGAAAATGTACATTTTTGGTCTTTTTTCAAAAAATCTGTGCTTAGTGCTGCCAGTGGTCCCTAACTGCCCACAGAACTCTGTTGCACAGGGGAGAGAGAGTGTCCCTTCTGTTGAAGGACAAACCATGGTGCCAAACATTTTCTACGGCACAATCAGTAGTCTTGTTAGCAGAAGAAATACCATTTTGTTAAAGTAGGTGGTAAGGCTTATTCAGTTGCAGTGCTTCCAGCATGGGGCGATGGGCAGAACTCACATGCAAAATGTGGGTAGTGGCTCTGCTTTTCTGCTTATTTGATGCCAAGGCACTTCCAGTGCCTGTTCACTTCCTGTGATTAAACTGGCAGTGTTGCAGAGGAATAGACAAGGAAAAGCAAGATTTTAATGAAAAGTCGATTTACAGTAGCACCTCACTTGCTGACAGATTCAATCTTTTATAAGCTATTGCAAACTATAGTGCTCCTTTCACTGCTCATCCACTGCGTAAGCACTCAAGGGAGGGTATCGGAACTAATATAGAACAGAGTAATAGGTTTGGTATTCAAGTCTTTGGAAAAAATTATTCCTGTTTGGCAGTCAGCAAGAAGAGCGATAATGGAAAAATGAGAGGGAGGCTAACAGATTTCAAGATTCTGTTTTGAAGAAGAATGTTAAGCATTTTCATTGACATTGATCCAACTAATGTATGTGGTTTCAAATGTGTAAATGCACTTAGAGATTCTGAGGCCATCTCTATAAGCCCTTCAAAATTAAAGAACTGCTGCAGAAGGTTGGGTTCTCACGCACAGACTGCTTGCAGGACCAAACGCTGTGACAGATGCATTTTGACACAGGAATACAAATAAAACAGACATGAAACTCAAATCACTAATTGCATTTTTCTTGCCTTGGAATAGTTACTGCTATCTATATGTTCATAGCGGAAACTACTTTTATTTAAAGCTCAAATGATTTATTGAATTCTGTAAAATAATTACATCCAAAATGATTTTTAAAAAAAGAACCTGAAATCTCACAAATAGCAAAATCTGTGAAGTCATATTTTAGGGTTTACAGAGTAAGACACTGGCTCATACAGATCTGATCCATCCAGGGAGATCCTGGAATAAACAGAATAGCTATAAAAATCAGCATGGCACAGAGAATGTTTTTAAAGGGCTGTGTTTAATCCTGTACAGGTGGTCTGCAGAAAGGTAGCGTTTTGGCTCTTGCTCGCTCTCTCTCATGTGATGGGGTGAATAGAGTTGCCCAGTAGGAAAAGCAAGATATGCCAAATGCAGCTTGGCTCCTGTTCTCCCCAGAGCAAGGGGATGATCCCTGGACAGATCGTGAGTCTTGCTGTTCAGTATCTTCCTCAGGGCTTCTAGGAAAGCCACAGTTTACACCAAAGAAACCATTAAATGAATTATATTCTGCTAACTCTGGTTAGCAAATTCTTCAACTAGCAAGGAGGAAAATATATATTTTTTAATTGTAATATATCATGACAAAGGTGCAGGATCAAGTGTTTGATGACTTTTTTTTTTTTCTGGATAATCATAAATATATTGATATACATTTCAAATCAAATATCTAAACTAGAAAAGGAGAAACACCTTAAAAAGAAAAAATATTACTTAAATTTAAAAATTATTTTACAATTTACAAAAGCAATATTATCCTCTATTTTTGGAATTTCCATAAGATTTTTGTCTTGGCTGATTTTCAAAAATCTATCAATTGTATGTCAGAGTCCATAAGCCTTACAAATCAGAGTTAATAAAAGTCAATCAGCGATTGTTTAACTTGCTTGCTACTGCCTGAAGCAGAATTACAAAAGCCAAATGCTTGTTCAAAACTCCATCAAGAGATTCTGTCATCTAAGAACTCTTACGTGTATGACCTCATGGAAATTCTAAGAAACAAATATCCCAGAACATCCTGAAGAAACTTGCAGTCGCTATGCATTTAAGTTGTTAAAACAAGTAATCATGCATGAAGAATAGCAACGTCTTTCCTTCCTGGCCTTAGGATGCTTCAGCTAGAAATGAGAATGAATTGGTCAACAGCCTACCACATTAAGAAATTGATAAGGAGGAACTAACAAATGCAATTAATTACAGAATATTAAGTTGATTGCCAAGTGAGATGGTTTGCAAGGAATATAGGGCAAAATTGTCCCCTGGCTTAATGAGATTTACTGCATTTGGAATCAGCTGTTCAATATTAAGCTTCCTTGCATTAGCTGAATAGTTTCATTGATATGCAATGAACTGCTGATTCTCTGCTTTCCTTAATGTCTTACCTACTCTGAGCTACAGAATATTTGCTTAGTGAACAAGACTTTCATGACTTTCAAATACTTTAAAGATGTTTGTTAGTGTAAACTGTTCTTTCATGAGAGGGGAGAGTTCGGAGACAGTGTTTTCACAATATACTTTTTTGGATCTACTTTCATAAATTTTGAAGTAAACTTATAATACCATTCTCCAAGAAAATAAGGGTAATATATGTTCCTAATCTATTGCTCTAATCCACATCTCTGACTCAAGAGCTGGTGAAAATGCTTTACACATATGAAGAGAAATGAAGTTAGCAAATTTTAGTTCAGTCAGGAATGTTAGTTCATTTTAGTAATAATATTTTTTTAATTAAGGATATTGGCACTTCTATTCACTAATTTTCCATTTCTACTCAAGAAAGACATGACAATTTGGAAGAAGGCATGTCTATAGAGACATGAGAAGAGTTCAAATTTGAAAATTTGCATGGATCTGAGTTTAAATTAACAGAGAATCAGAAAGTCTTTGCTTTGAATTTTAATTAACCTATATAAATTGCTACTAAATCTTAGAAAAATAATATTTAAGTACACACAGTGCAGCAAAATTCTGAAAAATCCAGTGAAATCCATGTAGTCCTCTTTACTAAGAACTAATTTTGTTTTTTGGGATGAAATAATGTAGGTGGACTCCCAAAGGATACTGAGAGAACTCTAATCACTCATTCTTGTAGCACTCAGCAGGCACTAGAAAAATCCGTATCTCTTTCATTTCAGTATAAGTAAAGTAAATTCATTTCATGTAAGCATATAATAAATTTTTTTATATATATATAAACACACATATATATTTATACATATATGTGTGACTCTTTGGAAGAGTTCATTAGTCCATCTATTTAAACTGTTCTTGCATTTGCCTGCTATTGAAAACAAAATAAAGCAACAAGCTTGTTATCCTGCCTCTAATGCAAGAACCTGTTCTGCGCAGTTTGGTCATTAAGGATGGCCTTAGCTTTATGTCTAATCTCTTTGGCTTAACTGGAAGAGTGAATACAATCTTCACATCTCATGGCCCCAAAGATGCTTCTTTACATGCAGTGTTACAGGAAAAAGCCACGTTATTTACTATAGTCAGATCAGCAGCAGGAATCAATGAGTTCCATAGCAAATCCAGAATTACTTACTTATGTAAAAAAAATTATAGAAATTCCATTTCTATAATTATTTCCATCTCAAAGATGCTTTAGAATAAGAAACCAGGGTGATAAATAGATGGTATGGATCATACTCATATACAGGACAAAACAAATTAGGTTTTAATTTCAGAATATATAGTTTGATGTAAAAGAAGATTAGAACATGAGCCACTACCAATGTGCCGTGTAATACAAATTTATTTTGTTCAAAATATTTGGCTTGTTCTCTGAGTAGGATTGCTTATATTAAGCATCTCAGTGAGTAAATCTCGTAAAGACTATCAATAAACTGTCATGTGCGTAGCTGAAAATATTTTCATTGGCTCCGGCACAAACCTAACTCCTCTGAAGGCTTGGAGGTCAATTCTGCTCGCTTTTCTCTTTCCTACTGGTAATTCTCCGGGAATTCTGAGGGAGGATCACCCAAATAGGTGCTGATAGCTCATTTTGCCCTGAAGCTTTCCAAGGAAACTGATGAAAAAAACCCCAAAGCTCTCCGAAGGTTACTTGCAGGAATCTTGGTTTACAGACTTGCCAGACTTTTACCATCCGAAAATATGGGTCCACTTCGTTTAGAACCTCTGCGTGGCAGTTGTGTGAAACAATGATCTGTTGAATTTAATGCATAGATCAAAGAGGGAGGAAATTAACGAACACAGTAAATTGATTATTTCATGGGTGACATAACCAAGGCAATGATTTATCTTAATAAAGAGCAACATCCCTCTAGTCCTTAACTGAATTCCAGCCAATGCAATAATACTCAGTTGTTAATGACTTTGATGTTGATGTGGAAAAGTGAATGACTGCATAATCACTGAAATGGGACCTCATCACAGTTGGAAATGTTTAAGCCAAATCATTTTGGACTGTGAAAAGAGCCCTGAGTGGTATAGATTGGCTGGGACCCAGATTTTAAGCCTTAACTAAACAGGGCCTGAAAACTTTATCATACTGCTCTGCCTCAGGCTGGGCTGTAACTCTGACAGCCCCAGAGAATTGGAGTTTAATGTATATGTCTATGGACTCACTGTGGAAAAAAATTTCAGGGCTTACAGCACCAATAATAAATACCTGTCTATCAACATACAGCTAAAAGAGTAATTAGTTAAATCCATCTTTAGGAGAAGGAGTGGAAGAAAGGAAACAGAAGTCAAAAGGGAAAAAAATGGACTGAAAGCTTATTTTTATATCCCATATTACTAAATATGGCTTAAGAGGCTGAAATGCAGCATTAGTCATTCATAGTAACCTCCACCTCCCCCGTTAGCCTTCCCTGACGACTTTTAAAATAACAAACCCGGCTAAAATTAGAGCCGCTTTCTAGTGGGTAAATTTGATTATCATTGTTTCAGCTATGACTGCAGAATCCACATCAAAAGGAAGGCTCCCCTGCGCGGCAGGGCCGGCTTCCCCGACACCGGCGTCCAGCTCCCTCCTCACGCGAGGAACAAGCCAGGTCGTTACTTTTGTTCCCCAAGTTTCCTTTAAAACAGCTCAATCTCTGGTGCTGGATTCCTAGTATTAGCGTGGCTGCATGCATCCCTCGCAGCACGTCCTTTTGCAAAGGGAGGAAGGCTGCTTGCCGGGCTCGCCCCGCATGCCCCGTGAGAAATGCAGAGAGCAGAGAGCGCGCGGGGCGCAGCGCCGAGCGGGCAGCGCTTCGGCCCGGCTGCCGAACGGCCGCGGAGAGGCAGCTGCAGGTAGGCAGGCTTGGAGGCATTCCCAGCGCGCGCCCCGTTGGAATACCACACAGCCCCCAGGCTCCAGAAACATGATACTCTGATTCTGATCATTAAAAAAAAAAAAAAAGAAAAGAAAAGAAAAAAAAGGCTAAGGATTGTTAAACTGCTCATCCAGGCCTGCAGCTGGGGGTGACTCAGAGTGCACTGCTGGAAAAATGCCCATGTGGCAAGATTAGAAACTCATTTGTGTAGTTTATGTGGCCTTGCCAGGAGCCTCCGTTTTTTTTCCAAGCCTCCTTCAGTTTATTAACTTTAAAAGCACTCCTTTCCTGTTGGGGATCTGGCATGGCCACAGTGAAGCAGCCCTTTCTCCCTGTGCATTAGCAACACTTAGGGGCTTTCTTTCCTGCTCAAAATCCGCTCGTGTGAGATCATCGGGGGAAGTCTCGGGCGCGCTCCCGCTCCCTCTTTTCCTTTTCATTTCATTCTTTGTCCCAGGGTTCAATTTAAATCCAAGTGCTTTTAAACTAACTGCATTCAGCAAGCCAGCACTTTCAGGAATATATGTTATGAAAGCAGGAAAAGAAAAGGCCTTCTTGTCATCAAAACCATAATAATTATGTGTCAAATGTAATTACTGCTCTGTGGGTAATACATCTAATACTAAGTGACAGAGTAAGCAGCCTACAGAAGTAGAAAGTAACGGGTGGCCGGATCAAATTTGATATAAAATTAACCATCATGCTTAAACACTCTGTCTGCTAAAGTTCTACAGAGAAAAGCAAAGGCAGGGGAAAAAAAAAATTCCCTCATTTAAAATAGACGAGGTGCATAAACTCCTCAACTCTCCCCACCTCCATAGAGTGAATCACTACCATTTTAAAATAAGAAGCACTGTGCTAGAAGTGTGTGCGTTACTAGGATCAGTCTCCTGTGCAGAGGCTCATCTAACAGCAAGGAGTTAAGCGTGGGAGTTTTCCCCCGTTAACTCCTTGTGCTTCCTCATTATTGCGTTCGTGTGCACACTTGACTCGCCTGATAAGAAACAAACTTCTCCACATTTCCCTACCTTCTTTAAAATATATAAATAAATGAGCAGCTGGTGAAGCTGACATGTGCCTGTGAGTTTGAGTACCACCAAAATGTTAAGTCATATTCTGAAAGGAAAATGCTACAGCAAGACCAATATTCTAAATGTGACAGCATGTGTGAGAATTTCTGTCTGTTTTAAAAATCACATGCCCTCTTCCCCTAGCACCATTCTATCTGAGCAGGTTTATCAAAGTCTAGTATGCTTAAAAAGCTAAAAAATGTTCAAACATAAGCTAGCTAATGTGGGTCCTAATCCTGAAAATAATTCTGCAATTTTTATAAGTAAAATCAAATTGTTACCTAAGAGTTAGCAAAGGCATACCTGACATCCCATATATTTTACAATAAGTAATATTATAAGTATGGCCATCTTTACTAATCTAGATAAGGCTACATAATTGTTAATTTTTTTAAAAAATACATTTTAAAGATACATTAAGAGACTGTAGATTTTATATCCCTTTCTGTGCTCCACATGAAAAACAAAACAAAAGAATTTCTGTACATTTTTGTTTCAGATTTTATTCATGCTTTGATTTTCTTTCTATTCTCTTTGTCTATGTTTCAGCAATATTCTAAAAAATAGTTTTACTAGCAGAAATATTTAATGAAATATTTATAAGCTTTAGAGATGTTGCAAGGCAAAAATTTTGAAAGATTTCCAAACTGTTTTTTCATCTGAACTCATCATTTCAATCTTAAATTTCTTTAAAGTTTCAAAACTTCAAACACTCATCAAGCAACCATAGCAGAATGCTTGTGTAAAAAAAATTTCCACTTACAATTTACTGTATTGAAAGCCAGATTCTAAAGATTTAATAATCTAATTATACAGCAAGTTCAAATCACAGTATTAAAATTATGTATTTAAAAACAATGATTATACGAAGGCACTCCCAAGTAAAGTATTGACTGAAAACTATTTGGTGTTTTTTTTCCAGAAGAACAATTTGGAAAAAACAGTTATTATTTGTGACAAAAATTGTTGTCTTTTCACCATCTTTTAAAGGTTTTCTTTGAGAAATGTATTCATTTCTTTTTAGGCTTACTAGCCTTTTCCATTTCTTTTTTTTTTTCAAAATGAAGACAATAGATTTTTTTTTTCTCTAATTTCAGTTGTATTTTTAAATGTCCCAGTAAAAACATTTTTTAAGTCCAAAGTTTTGTTTCAATATTAGATGAGAGAAAAGGAAAACAGCTCACAAACTTGGCTGCGCTTATTGAATACAGTTCATATTCATCTACTATTCTACTTTGAGATAAAACTATGCAACACACATTTGGCATCGGCTTTTGTGCTTGCACAAGCACATGCTCAGATGCTCAGCAGCATATGCTGTAGGATTACAGGAAAGTATCTGCAGTAATTATACTCTCTTCTCTCCTAAGTTCATCTCTAAAAAATAGTAATTAAAAAACTGGTACCAACATTAAGTTATGGTAGATAGGTTGCAGAAGAGCTCTACATCCAAGTTATCAAAGAGAAATTAATTATGCCATAAAAAAGGAGCAAGGGTGACAAGGGTTATTTTCTCAGATGTGAAATTTCATGATAATGAATAAAATCTAGCTCAAGGAAAGGATTTTGTCTGCCTGTTTGACATACTTTTTGTCTATGCAGGGGGTGCTTCCTTTAAATCAAAACATTTTTCTTCGTCCAACTGAGTGTATTGCGTAATACAAGCAGGACTGTCTATACGGATAATTATCAGTGCTTGAGGAATACAGACCCAAAAGTGTTCTCTGACTTTCTGCTGATAAATAGGACTGATGAAATGAATGGCTCAGAACTGCCAGGCTTGGTTATGGTGTCTGGGAAATTAAGCCAACATGAAAGAAATCTTGTTCTTGAATAGTACTGTTCTCTGTAGACTGATACTCCAGTTTATTAAACTCTGTTCCTCAGGTCCCAGGTTCAAGCACCATTTCTGCTCATCAGTCACCACTTGTTTCTTGAACAAAACAACACATCTGTAATTCTGAACTTGACTAGAATTTGCTCCCAAAAGAAAAAAAAAAAAAAATGTTTCAAATAGTTCTGACTAGTTCCTCAATTGGAAACACCTGTTTGAGTTATACCTTTTCTTAACGTAAATTAGTGACAAGGAGTCTGCATAAGAGGTGCAGACAGAAAAATAAAAGAATGTAATAAAGTATTTCAGGTAAAAGAAAAAAAAATACCACAACTGGGTAGATATAAGGGGCAGGAATATGTTGCCTTCCTATCACACCAAAATAGATGCTTGATACTCCTATTATGCTAACCAGAAAATGACTGCCTGAAGGAAGATCACATGTCTCATTAGCACTTATAATCACTTCCATAAGATGAAAACAGATGAAAGGAGAAAAGATAAAACTCAAACGGTAGAAGCAAAAAGTGGATCCCTTTTCTTGTGTGGCATGCTTCCTCCTTCAGATGGGGCCTCCCTCACAATTACCCTGAGCTCTACAGACTAAGTCCTTATTTAACAGAATTCTAAAAGACTTGATCCCACTTTTTAATAGTGTTCCTAAATACAGCAGAAGGTTCTTTGCATAACTGTCAGTGCTTAGGACAGAACATAAGATTTCTTCCTAAACAAAATTCTAATAAAAAATTATTACTTTCCTCCAAACTTATCACGGCATTTTAGCTCATGTCTTGCCTCCAAAATTTGTCTGTATCTCCTATTTTCAGTGAAAAAACATCTACTTCAAAGACTAGAAATCTAACGCTATTTCAGACTTCCAGAACCCACCTTGATTTCAGCTCAGCAAGGAAGCTGTCGCATAATTTACCCTAATCTATGTGCTGTGCTGTGCTACGCGTTGATTGTTGACAGTACATGAAGAATAATATTGATTCATGTTTTTGTTGCATAAATTTCATATATAGACAGATCTGCCCAGGCATGCAATACAAGAAGTAAGGGATACCTATGTGTAGTTGCTCGGCTAGATGTGATGACTTCTTCTGACAAGTGTTCAGCATCAGAATGCTAATGAGGATTTGTTTTAAGAAGTGATGCTAAAGAGCTGGCATCTATTCTAGTCACTCTGCATAGCACAACATTGTAAGGACTGACAGATTTCATCTTTCAGAAAGGACAAGATGACTGTTGGCTAGAAACACAGAAAAAATATGCCGGCTGGATGCTGGGTGGTGCTATTTTTTTTCTCCATGCTCATGTTTTTTTTTACCTATAACATTCAGTAGTTAGTGAGGAAGCCTATTCTGTTCATTTTAATGGGAATAATTACACAAAAGTACAATGCCCAGTGTACTGCTATAAGAAAAAAGACTACAGATCATATGTCATAAATCAAAAATCCCCTTTCTCCTCATTTGCTATGGTTTAGTAGCATAAAATATTTTTAGATAAATATGAAGAACTTTTTACTTTACTAGGGCTAAGATGTTGATATTGCATCATATCCAGAAAAGTAATCATTTGAACCTCCTGACTTGAAAACAGAGAAGCATATATATGTGGATCTAACTGTGATAGCAGAAAGAAAGATTAGAAATGCTTTAGCTTTTGGCATTTCTTTGTAGTTTTCCTGACTTCCACTTCAAATAAAAAAAGCAATACAATTCTTAAATGTCTACCATGAAGGGATCTGTAATTAAGTTAGAAAATCATAAGTAAGAAGGTGTTTAAGGATAATACTGCCTGTATGTGGAAGGTAGTAAGATTCTTCCGGGTTTGATTTCCCTGACAAAGGTGATATTTACCTCCTGTTGTCTACTGCAGTTCTGAAACCAATTTTCTTTACATGCAGGCAGACAAACTAAAAACCAACTCCTTTGTAGCTGCTAATAGCAGAAGTTGTGTGTCCAAAGGAGGAATGGAAAACTGGAATCAAATTCCTCTGCATTTGTTTACTCATTGTTAGGAGTGAATTACGATCATAATGAGACAGCAGAGGAACTTGATAACATCTCACCGAATAAATCTTTGTGGTCCAGTGACTTAGTACTAACTCCTGGCTTCATACTAACAACTAAACATAAGTGGATATCATTGTAAGAGTGTTTATTTTTGGCAGAGCTTTAAGAAGTGACTCGTAAATGATAAAAGCATGAGAGCATTCTCAGGAAAGAAAATGCCTTTGTAATATTTACTTGACTACATTTATTTTGGTGACACCAACCAAGCACTCTCTTCTGAAGTGGACCAAATGAAATGTTAATGATATGTGGAGTGACATGTAATCGTACTGTGTGAAAGCAACTGCTTTCACTTCACTGAATAGTCACAATGTAAACTCAAAAATTACACAACATTTTAACTGGCCAGTATCATTTAGCAGCAGCTGTGAAAAATCCCCCACACTAATGAATGAGCTGGAGAAAATGCACAACAGGTTCTCTCGAAGGTTGCTGTTTTGCTAATTTCCTATTTGGATTTACTGCTTCTGACTGAGGGACAAATGTAATGCATGCTGTCAGCAAAGGGTAAGGGTACTTTTGCCACATTTTGTATGCCAACTTCTATTTTCTTTTCAAAAAAATATGCTTGCCTTTCCAAAGGAAGGTAGGCAGTCTTTTAGTGAATAGTAAGATAAAATCTGAGTACACGGCCAGGCTCACTTCTGTCACAAGGGGTAGTACAGCAAGGGGAGCGCTGTCTCCCCAGGATGAGCCAGGTCAAGTCGTCCGGTAGGCTGCTCAGTCCCGCAACAAGCAGGAAGCCTTCATGGTCATCAACAGTCACTGGAAGATGGATTCCACTCCCCTGACTCCTGTGGTGCCAAGTTCCCATCTCAAACATGCTGTTCAAGTGGGGATACCAATCAGCCAGTCTACAGAGAGGGCAAAGCAGGCGCTGTCGAGCTGGGCACCTGTGGGACACTAAGTCTCAGGGTTCCAGTTTATAGAACTTGGGGAAGGAATAGCAAACAAATTACCTTGTTTGTTACGAGTTACCTCACATTTAAATCAAGTCAGATTAAAATGATAGGCAGTAGTGCATACGTGTAAGTATTAACAAACACACAAATGTCTTTTTATAACGTCTAAAGCAATGCGGAGAAATAAAAGACGAAATATGTTTAATCTGCTCACAAGGATGCAGTATCAATAAGTTATTTTTTCCCTGTCCAGCTCATACCTTTCTACCTTCTGACAATGGCTCCAGGCCTTGTGGTTGCCTTCTCTTCTCCTGGTGCTGCCAGGTAGCTTTTACCACACCTTTTAGGGGGATCTAAGTCTTAAGTTAAATTTTTCCTACTCAAACTAATTCTTGTTTAAGAGAGGGAAGTCTGGTCATCTTGTTAATTAGAATGAAGATCGTTTCCCTTCCATAGATAGGTAAATGTCTCCCTGTTACATTAAGAATCTCCTACTCTCAGCTGGGTAGTAAACAACTCTGCTTCAATGAAATGTAAAACACTTTCTCTTTGGTGGATCACAGATACTCTTGAGTAGAGGATGCATCTTCCTGGTGACACAGATGCAAAATACCAAACTATAAATAAATCATATAGGATATCAGCATTTAAGCAGGCTAATTACACTTGGCCTATTAATGGCTTGCAACTGAGACCAGCAGTTGGAGCAGCAATGTATGTCACTGTATATCGTCACCGTGGCGTGACAACAGATTACCCATGAAGATCACACCACTGATCCTCTCCCTTTTACCAGAGCATAACATAAACAGGAAGACCTTACAAAAAAGTGAGAGGGATCCATTCCTTGGGCTGCTAAAGCTGCTGAAACTAGTACTCACTAGTCTTAATGAGAGCTTTTTTCAGCTTTCAAAAGAGCCAGTTGCTGCAAGATAAGACTCAACTTTCAGTGACCACTGCTGAAGTGACAAAATCGCTGCCTTCCCCCATCTCCAAAGTAAAAGCAAGTAGCAAGAGAGAAAACGATAGTGTTTTTATATTTTCTGCTCTCCCCTCACTATTAATTTATCTCCCTGCACTGCTTACATTTCTAAAACACTTTTTCTTCCCTTCCAGTTACAACAATATTTTATTTTACAGGGAATTTTCTCTACTTAGTAAAACAACCAAGTAGAATTAAAAAATTCTGTTATCAACTATTTTTTCTTCTACAGCTTCCTTAATATTTCCTAACTCCACTACAACCTTTAAAATTCTCTCCTTTATGATAAGTATCAATATACAGAAGAATCAAATAAAGAAGACTGTGAGGCATTTGGCATGTGTCAGCTTTGCCCTTTAGTTTCACCCTCTACTGTAACATACATGATGCACTTCCAAAAGAAGAATAGCTGGTTTTTTTCCTGGTATGAAATGCTTTTAATTCATTGTCAAATTGACAAACTTGGATATGAAAATAATAATTCTCTGTGTTGTCACTTTTGCTATTTGAAGATTTACTATCACGTATTACTTAAATTCAGCCTATTACAATGCACTCTGTACAGTATATTACACAAGCGTCCACATGCAGACACACAATCCACTTCCTTTGAAGTGGCAAAAGTACATGACTACTGAAATACACCCTAGGCTGCAAAATTAGAACTCTCAGGTTCTTAGGAAACGTGAGGTCAACTAAGGTTCTTAGAAGAGTTTTGTGTCACTTTTAAATGTAGAAAATCAATCTAGTTTTTAAAAAAAAACTGACTATGCAATTATGAAAATGTATTTGACCTACATAATACAGTTCTATATATTATATAGATTTTTTTTTTTTAAGAGCTGATATTTTCGCTTTTTATGGACACCAACTGGAAAAACAGTTAAACAGCTACCTAAATAGACCTACCAAAAAGTTACTGACACTGATAAGTATGGTAAAATATTACTACCGTACCTTGTTTAGGTACAACAGCGTTATATTACATATATATAAAATTAGCCTAAGCAGGAAGACAACTTTTTCAGAGAATGAGGAAAACAAATTCAGATATATAAATAGTATGATCATGGAGTCATTCAAAACAATGGGCCTTCCTTTCAACTAAAAAAAGTTTCTAGATGTTTCTTTTAATATATCTTTATAATATCAGATAAATTCGTTTTCATTGCTATTTGTGCACATTACACACAAAAATTTATGATATGTGTATAACTATGAGTTATACTAAATGAAGATATGAATTGACCAATAACAAACTATTAGCATTCATTTCACACACTGGAAAAAGCCATAAGTAATTGCTTTTTAGTGCGGTTATGCAAATTTGCTTGGAATTCATCCTCTATGCACCCTATATTGAAAAACATGTGGCTACTCATCATCAAGTTTATGTAACGTTGCCCTTTATGAGAACTGCAACTGGCTCCTCCAAAATGAAAACAAAATAGGGAAGGAATGCAGGGCTTCCCTCTCTCTTCCTTTGCCAAACGAATGTGTTTTTACGTCCCATACTGGCTCCGAGTGAAGGAAGCGAGGTTCAGCTGTCCGAGGGCCAGCGTGGGACCCAGGAGAATAGAGCTCCGTTGCCTGTTCTAGCACCGATGTCCTGTGTGAACAGGCAGCTCACAGTCCCCTCCTCGCTGCTGAAAAATGAGAAGAATAGCAGTGCCCTAAAGCTGGCCTTTGTCCTGATAAATAAACCCAAGACCTCAAGGTGCCCAGAGAGTGTGAGGAACAGAGGGCCAAGCGTAGAGAAGAAATTATTTCTATTCCTCAGTTGCTTCACAGAGGTATTAATTCATGAATATATCTGAAACTTTGTAATGTGTTTTCTCTTTCATATTATCTAACTTTTTCCAGTCTCCTTACTACTTCCTCTCAGAGTTTGCAGGCAAGTATAAATGAATATGAATATGAATAAGACACTGTAACAGAGCCTAGACCACAGTTTGTTTACGTTTGCTTTTAGACGTAATCAGTCTTCTGGTAAAGGAGAAAATCTGAGATAATAGTATCTGATTCCAATATGAGTTGAAATCTAGTTGTAGAATAATTTCAATACTTTTCCTTCCAGAAAATTCAGATAAATGAAGCCTAGGAGTTTGGCACTGTGCTCTCACTACCTGACATCATTTAACCATTTCATCACTCTTACTAGACACTAAATGGTAGAACTCTTATTGCTTGAGTAGCAATAGCCGTGACTGCCTTAGTAGCTGTTAAATCAAAATCTTTTGGGGCCCTAGTGATTTGAGACATTTAAAAAATTTATGATGGAGTAGGACTGGAAGGGTTAGAGGGGTTACACTTGATGGTTTGTATTGTACTGTTCTGAGTAGAACTGATTTACTGATCCAGTTTCCATTTCTGCGCTTGTGTTTTTCCTTATATGTATTCTCATTTAAAGAAAAGGCAAACACCTAATTTATTTAATTAGCATATATTTCATTAATTAAACTTAGAAATATCTTTATCATGATGAGAAACTCCATTTTCTTAAATTAGGGCTTTTCACAAGAAGTTGCAAAAAAAGACAAAAAAGAACTAATAGACATTTATAATAAATTTATCTAGTCCTTATAGACTTATTATCCTTATTTTACTGTCAATATCTGCTTCTTCATTTACCCCACAGTATGTCCAGGACAAAAAAAAAAAAAGAGAGAGAGATGGATAGTGGCCATTTCAGTGACCTTTTGTCCCTCCCTCAGAGGAAGACCGCTGACAGGTAGATATATGGACAGTTTGTTATTGCAAATCCCAGATCTTGTGATTATCTCTGACTCAACTTCTGGGGTTTTATCTGGAATTCCTGTGACGGGTCAAACAGTGTACTACTACTTGCCTTTACCTTGTAGCGACCCCAGTTTAAAAATACACCTCACAATAACACATAACATTTTCCAAAACTCTTCTGAGTGGAATAAGTGGTGGCAAGCTTATGACTCAGAGGATCTGAAAAGTACATGAATCTTAAAATGCAGACCTCAGCTTCACAATGTAGATATTATCATTCGGATTTATATGCTTTTTTTAAAACTTTTTTAACTTTAACTCATATGGGAGGTAGGGTAAATATTCATTAACTAGGGAAATTGTTCATTCATTTTCATTTCTTTAAAAATATTTTGTACCTATTAACTAATACATCATATCGACTATACCCTCCTGCTGAACATTAGGTGAAATTGTCAAGTGATATAATTGCTTTTAAAAAATATCTTCATATCTCTATGCTGCATATCTCTATGATGAGGAAAGATAAAGATTTACTTGTAGATCCCCTGTCCAGTACATTACTCACTTTATCCATTTTAAAAGGAGCAAAGTAAAGTTATGGCTTATGAAGCAGTTCAGTTAACATTTATAAAGTACTCTAGGATCCTCTTTAAAAACAATATAAATTCAAGCTGTTATTTTGGAGACAGACTGGAACACATATAGTCAAAACTTGTCTAAATCCTGCTGTTTCTCCATCCAATATCAGGTCATATTTCTTTGCCTTTCTTAACTCCATACAAACTCCTATTGACATCATGTTCTCTGATCATCATTTTTCCTATCTTACCCTCTTTGAAAGTTTATCTATTTTCATCAGCCACAAAAAAACATGAACTTCTTAAACTTTAGATCCATGAATAATATGCCTCATTTCTGGATGCATTCCACTACCAAGGATGAGGTCAGGTCTAAGTCTTTCTTACAGCAAAATATAGCCAACTTTATCCTGCTTCCATGTCATTCACTTCCTCCTGAACTCAGCATGGATATTCTGGTGGAGAAGATTTGCAGACTTTTTGCTTCCTTCCCATTAATCTCTATCTTCCGACCTCCCAGTTTAGCACAAGTACACCTATCATTCTCAGTATAGTGTTCAGCATTTCTCCAATTAGCGGTGGGAATAGCTTTCCAGCAGAACAGGAAGCCAAAAAGAATTGTGACGCTGCACTAAAAATATGAACAATGCCAATGCTACGGTAGGTCTAAGGAAAGAATGGGGGACAAGGGTCTTGCTATTTCTTCTCCAGTTTCAACACAAGACTAGCTTCTCTCTCATGCTTAACTGCAGTAGGAAAACAGACTACTGAAAACATGTAAAGACACCAGCCTCTTCTCCTTCAAACTCCAACTTCAAATTTTGAGTCACAGCAAGAACCTATCTTTGAGTAGTTTGCCTGAACTTCAGAATGTGTGGCAAAGAGACCTGGCTCCCTCCTGTCCCTGTGCAATAATTCGTTGCTTCCCAGTAGTATTAGCACAATTAAGCTTTGCTTTTATCATGCAAAAATATGCCTTGTTTTTGTTTTTTCCTGTTAGAAGGGGACACAACTTTTCTATCTTGAGCTGAATACAAGGCATACGAAAGAGACACTTGGAATACACACCTTAAAGTCAAATATAAATGCTTGTTTGATTTGGAAGAAAGCAAAGTGACCTTCTTCCAAACACTAGTTCTTTTCCTGCATAAACAATAGATTCTAAATCCAAAATGTTTACAGGAAAAAATGCATTGCTTGATGACCTCTGAAGTTCATTTGTAGTTGATATGTCTCTGGAATGAGTAATTCTGGACTAGAAAATGTTTCCTGAGTCCATGTGCACTGAAGAAATTAAAGAGCTGTAATGTCATGGATCTTGACAAAAGTGTGAAAATGTGAAAACAAGATAGAAAAATTAGTCTATGAAACATGTTATCTGACATTTAATAGTGAACATGTAAAATGAAAGGTTAAGGATTGCTAAGATCATCGCTGATAATGAAAACTAGAAAACAAAAGGAATAACCAGTCTATGAGCTACGGCTTTTAAACACACAGAAAAATAAATCTATGGCTTGAAAGATTTAATCCCTAACCCCTTTACGTCTTGCAAGGAGAACTACTCATCATTGGACTTTCCAAGTCTCCACTCAGATGTTCAGTAGGCCAATTTTTGGCTGATTCAGAATTATGCAATCCCCATCTAACTAAGATTTACTGTTGAAAATACTTGATACTCCCTTAGTGCTATAAACTAACTTATTTTAAGATAATTGTTTGCTACATCAGTGTGGGGAGAAACACTCCCACGTGCTAATGCAGTCTTATGATTTCCTGTCCTTGTGTAACTATGTATTCCATTCACATTGTATTTGCAATGGAACAACTGTTGGCCAAATTACATTTCATGCACAATCACCTCAAATATATTGGCCAAATAAAATGAGAAAGTATCATGAATTATTTTTTACTACACATTATTTGAGGTATCTTTCAATTATTTCACTAATGTCCAACTGTTCTTCATTAATCATGAGTAATGAACTATATGAATGCAAAGGAAAAACTGAACAGTTTTCAGGCAAACAAACTACTAACAAAAGACTGATGATAGGGTAGGAAATAATATGTCATAAATAATAAGTATAAAATATAATTATATAATTATAATTGCATAATATAATATTTTCTCTATGATAGTCCAAGTTGCTGCTCTTCTTTTATTCATAAAATATTCTCTCCAATTTTGTTCCTTCATATAGAATAGATTGTTTATCAAAGAAATGACTTAGATGACATCGTAACTGCCAACTTCTAAAAATATATAGAGAGCAGGTATCTGCATAATTCTGCATATTCAGGTGCAAATCATTAAGACTTCTGAATCAAGAAAGCATGTAACACAAGGGTAACACTTAAGACAATACTTTTGCTAAGACTGAAATATTAGTAAAACACAATATTTTTGTAAGCTGAAGCATGAAGCACATACTTTTCCAAAAATATCCTGTAACAAACATAAATGCAAATAAAAGATAGAACGTTTTGGCATTCTTCTAACTTGTGTTATAATGTTGAGAGCCCTCTGCTACTGATAACAGGTAGCACGTACAGCTCATATCTGCTTAAGCAAACCATACTACCCATAGGTAGGAGCACAAAAGCATAAAGTGGTTTAGTGGCATTACAGTGAGAAAGTAAGTTTAAAATGAGGAGTTTCATGCTGAGAATGTTGTTGAAGAATTAAGTCTTATACCTTAGACTGGCACAGAGAAATGCCGCTACTGGCTCTTCCAGATCTTCCTCCTCTTTTAACCTCTTCTCATACAGCACATGCCAACTTTCAAAAGAATGGTTCCATTTTGGACATTCTGGAAAAGAAGTGTTTCACCAAAGGATGCATCTTTCACTACAAATGGTTGGATCTGTTTATTCACAGTTGCCATAAAGGCCCTTTGTTTTTTTACAGAGTAAAATTTGTTGCTTCTCAATAGTACTATTACAAGCCTGATTTGGAGGAGGAACCATCACCTGGAAAGCAAATTTATCTGAGGCAAGTCAAGATCTAATATTTTATAAATCATTTTTTTAAAAATAACTGTTAGGATTATTTTCAAAACATAGGCCTAAATATATGCTATGCAAGCTGACAGAGGAAGCAAACTGACAAAATATGTTTTATGCAATAAATTCAAAGAAATTCAAATATTTGGCTGGAAAGATGCCTCTTGAAGTTCAAAGAGAGTGAACAGTATTGTCAAAGAACACGTTGAGCCTGAACAATTGATCAATTGATCAAAAATGAACAACTAATCAGAAATAGTCAGTGGTACCTTTAGTTATGTTCACTATATATTTCTTTGACAAGTCCCCTTTTTCAGGATGATTCAGCAGACCACACACAATAGAAGTAGAAATAGCTCCTAGTAACTTATTTGGTATTTGACATGTCATTAACCTAGACTAGAAAATAAAGCAAAAAAAGAACGCAGGACATTTTGTAAGCAGATGATTTCACAGTTAAAGGAATAGCTAGTAATCAAAGGATATACATTTCCTCTGCTGGCTTACATTGCAGATGTATCTATGGTTTACACCCTCCTAGAATTTCTCATTATTTCTTCATAATGTAATGCTATATAGATGTCCCAATAACCAGGATTTCCAGTGCTGGCAAACTATGAAAGATCTAAAACCTGATGAATGACAAGAAGTGATAGAAACTCATGTGGTACACAGAGGATAAATTAGCAGTGTTTCCTGAATATTTTCCATGGGGAGGTTAGTTCCATTGAGACAGAATTCACATGGAACTGGAATAAGTTGCCTGGCAGCAATCCCAAATGAGAGATACAACAAAAATATGAGTATCAGAAATGGGGAATTATGGTCATATAAATAGATACTGTACACTTAGTGGAAAAAATAACTTTAAGCTATATGCCTAAAAATTATTCATGCATTTCTGGGAACTTTTGAATGGTTGCCTATTTCCCACAAATCACCAGTCTCACCCACTTTCACATAGCCTAGTTAAGATTATTTTTCTTCTTGATCTTGACAGTTTTTCTGCACCTTCCCCTCTTCTCCAGTCTCTATTTAGCACTTTTGGGGTCATAATTTCTTAATTTTATATTTCATTCCTGCTAATATACAACTATTAGAGGACACAAAATGCTAGAAGTATTTGATTTCTGGGTTCCTCATTCCCCAATCCCCTGACAGTAGAGAGGCAAAGAGGAGTGAAAAATGTAAGAGGGAAGGGATAAACAAACTTATCTCCACAGCTTTCAGAACACTGTGGAAGTACATTTCTTCTTGAAATCATTTTTTTTTCCAGATACAATGTTTAAAAATCAGGACTTTTTCTGGGCAGGAAATATATCAAATTCAGTTCAAATTTCAGCTTTGAGTCAGAAGAGGTTCATCGGAAAAATGAAAATGACATGCAGTTGGACATCATCAGCTTTGTGAAATAGCGTTCTTTTAAAAAAAAACTTTTGAGGAAATAAAACCATGTATTCAAAAAGTTTACTTTTAGCAGACATGAAATATATTTAAGGCAGTTTTAACATTTCTGCTGTTTTAGTGTGTTATGTTAAAAAAGATTGGTAATACAAATTTATGTTGAGAAACACAAACAGAAAAAAACAAAATAAAGTCCAGAATGTTAATAGAAAAATAATCTTTTGAAAGCAAATATTAAGCTCTGGGATATTGCACAATCTTTTTACAATATTAAGGTAAATTAGTAAAAATATGTGGGAACAATTCTTACTATACCTTTAACATTTGAACCTAATTTTATCATGCATGCAATATAAAGCTAGAAGAATCATTCATGGTTGATTTCAAATCATTTCTTTTCATTTAGGTCCTTATCTAACTGCCTATTTTATCATTTGGAGTTATCTCTTTCAATTGAGCAAATTCAATTTAAATTGAACATTCATATACTTTTATCCAGTCACTGGCAGTGAGGATGAAGACAGTCTGTATGTTTTGTAGGCCCTTCTCTTTTCTTATGCATGACTAAAGAAAAGCACTCCTGGCAAGTCCTCACAGATAGAGAACTGTGGAAACTTTTTCTTTGTCATATAGGAAAGGTCGGTGCTCCTCATGCTGTAACTCCCTCCGTGCACACATCCCTTAAAGCTGAGGCAGAGCTCTGGGTGGCGTTTTTCACAAACACTTTGAAATTTTTGTTCATGTAATTTAGTTGTGCCTTGGCTTACTCACCTGTCAAGAGAAACTGCACAAAATACCTGTAAGTCTATATTCCACTCTGTTCTTGCGCTTTATGATATAGTTATGACATTACTTTTGAGCAGGCAACAATGCTTTGTGATTCCCTGTATTTTCTTTTAAGCTCTTCTTGATCATCTGTCAACAAAAGATTGGGGGAAATTTAACAGAGAAAAGGCAGACAGTGGTATTTTTACCAAACTATAGTTTCTTCTCAGACCTGCTATACGTGGATAATGTCCAAATTCTTCTTACCAACAACTACTTAAGCAATTATACCATATGTGTGTTGCTACAGACTACATTCCTCGTGTGTTTGAATCTCCCTTCAGGTGACCTTGAAGGGTACTGCGAATGTGCAAGGAAGGCACTGTCTGTTGAAATGTTTGGTGTAGTTTTTGAAGACCTGATTATACACCAGGTCCATGACTGCCGGTGCAGAATGTCTGCCGTCTCAGGCAGAGCTCTGCAATCATTTTTGCGTTCCCCTTCATTCCCCTTCTATTCTTAGAGCTGACACAAAGGCTGCAGACATTAACAGGTGGACATTGACTTCCGTGGGTTATGTTTTATGTACGAATAGAAGAACTCACCGCTCATCAGGCAGAAACACGGACTGAGCAGCGTCGTGCACCTCGCAAGACTCTTGTGGGATTTACCAGCTAAAGGTAAAATTTATTTCATTCCCAAAGTAGATGAGATATGAGCTACATTCACAGAAATAAACAACTCATCTCCTCCCCAAGACATGATTATAGAAAAATATTGTCTACGAACTAAATCTAGATTTTTTTAAATCCACAGATCACAAAATTATCATCTGACATCTTCACATCTATCTTAATATTCTTACCTATACCCCTAACAACTCTGTAAGTTGCAGGTTCTGGACTTTTGATGTTTTCAATATGCAGAAAGGCATTTTGGATGAAATACTCTGGAATTTTACCTACTTTTTGCTCTGCAAACAATGACAGCATCTCTATATTCCTTATTAGTTCAAACACATTGTTAGGATACTTACGATTAACATAAAGAGGAAACGTCAGTTAAATAAAAGGACTGACTGAAATACAGAAATATTTTCTGTCCTATAAGAGTGTTCAGGACAAAAAAGAAAAAGAGGTGACAGCTGGAGTAAGAAAAGGTGTTTTAAGCTCCTTACGTAATGGAGAACTCAATTCTGAGATTCTAAAGGTTGGATGAAGCTTCACACAGAGTTTCATACAGATCTGACATTACTTCTATAAGGAGTAGGATCTTTTCTCTCCCTTGTGCAAGCATAGGCACGACTGTGTGGGAAACTCCTTCCAAAGTACAGGTTTTCACATGACTCCTTCTCCCTCTGACCATTGATTATCAATGTAAAACTACAGGAACCAGCCAATGAGGAACTTTAGAAGACTGAATGAGAACCAGCCAAAGTGGAGAGCTTTCTTTGACTAAAAATACCATTAGTCGCTGGTCCAGACTTTCCCTTCCTCTGCAGTAGTTTCCCAGATTTCCTTCGCAGCCGTATCCTGGGAAGTACAGCGATACTCCCTGTCTCTCGCTGCAGGCAGCGGTGCAGCAGCCATGCGCAGGGGCAGGAGGGCGCATGCAGCCGCGCAGCTGCTCGCGGTGCCACCGGCGAAGCCTTCACAGCACCGCGGCGCGCTAGCAGGGTTGCCATCGCCGTATTAGCCCTAATCCACCAGTAAACACACGCAACCCTCCCTCCTTGTTTGCAGCAAGAAATTGTGGAACTAATGTAACATTTGCTGCCATCACATTGTTCACACTACTGTTTTATGTTATGCCTCATCATTCACCCTGTTGATTCAGATTCTAAGCTCTTTAGAGCTGGGACCATCTGGTATTCTGTGTTTGTAAAGAGCCTAGCACAATAAGGTCTTGTTCTGGGTTGACATACACAATCATAACAGAAACAACCAATAATAAATAGATAGTTTCATCTCCCCAGTTGATTTTTTTTTTTTTTGCTCCCAGTGGGCATTTTGCTGTAATATAAATATTCAAAAAGGAAAACAGGAAATGAGAGAGCAGCCACGAGGACCTCCTTTAGGTGTGAGGAACAATTCAGAGTATTCTACAAACTGGTTAACTTATCTCCTACCACTTTTCTACGTCATTTTGCATTCCTGCAATGAATATCAGGCTGAATGAAATCAGATATAATTTTTTTTCCTCCATTTTTACGTACAAATCTTGAGACCTACCTACAACACTCAGAACAAACTCTGAAAAATACTGTACTCAGAGTAATTAATTGGAGCATAAGGTTAGACAATAATATTATTTTGCTAATTACTCACAGCTTGGGGCCCATCTTTTCAGTGCAGCGGACAACAGCATGTGTTTAATCCCCACAATAACAATAATGGGATACATCATTAACCCTACTTTATTCTTTCTTAATTTTTATAATACCAATAACAAAGATCATTAACCTCTGTTCTGTTTAACTTCTAATCAGCCATTTTAGTTAAATAAATATCATAGAAAACATTAAATATCACTTTGCTTAGCTAGATTTCTTCTCAGAAGGGGAATTTTTCCTAACGTTATATTAACATTGACAACTCAACAAGTGTCAAACCAGTTACGAACAGTAACAAGGAAACAGATCCACTATGACATATGGTCTTTAATAATATTTCTTTAATATTTGTTAAGTAGTTTCCTAAAAATGTACCTTTTCTCTCAAAAAATCACACTTTTGTGCCAACTTTCTCTAAAAGTTATAAATATTGAATAAATTACATATTTGATAGGTTATCATTTGATCATTCTGTTACTTTCTGGGCTTCAAACATCACTGAAATTCAGATAGTTTTAGATTTAAAGTTTTACTCAGTTCTCTTCTTTTTTGCATTAGAAAGATAGGGCTAATATCTGCCTTTTTAGAAGTGAGCTGAATTAAGATGAGGACAAAGAAAAGGAATGTAATGCTACTGAGAAGAAAGCTATCCATTTTTCATAAAATGCCCAACAAGTAATAACTATATACTATACGTGAAGCTATATCACCAATATTTTAAAACACCATTCCTATTCCTAAGGACTTCTAGAATGACAGAATATTGAGCCAGAGATATATTAGTAAACCAGAAGTGTTAGATTGAATTTGTCAAGCCTACTATTGAAATATATCTGTTTATTCAGTTGTAATTGATAAGATTGCATAAGATTTTTCTTTTTTAGTACATTAAATATAAAAAGAGAGCAGGAAGATATAAACTAAGATAGGCATGAAATTAGGTAAATTCTATTAGGTAAAAATCTGATGTAAAATTGTACAAGAAAAATAGAATATTTCTGAAAATAACTGCTGAAAGTTGTGGACCACAAGTCTGTCCTTGTATTTTCTTGTTTACATATGCTCATTAGAAGACAGATCATCTGTTAGAGTGATGTCATGTACAGATCAATAATCGGTTGATTAAAAGAGAGCATCTATGAAGCCTACATATTTAATAAAAGGGTTATGAGGTATCACTTATTTAGGAATGATCCAACAGGAATATTTAATCATTCATCATCTTAAGGCCATAGAGAGTTCCCAAATGCTCAGATCTTGGGAACATGCTGATGTTAAAATACTATTTGATTTTTGATGAAAATCTGTTGGGTCTGTATGCATTACCTCTCTGCTTTAAATTAAATATATTGATTTTTTTTTCACACTCCTGTAGAACTCTGCCACTATTTATTCCATACTAGGCACTAGCTGCCCTCTTCCTCATAAAATGAACATTCAAAAAGTCAAAAGAAGTCACAATTAGAAGTAAAAAAAAACCCAGAAATTACAAACCCAATATTTTGAGCTACACTCTGCTGTACTTAGGAATGCTGAGGGCAGCACAAGGTATCTATGAAGCTATGAATCAAGAAATAAAGATTTGACTATTTGTCTACATTTCTTGAAACTGCAAGGACTTCAAACTGATTTCAGAGTAACTTTGAAACACAATATTCTGAAGTACATTCTGCTGTACTTAGGAATGCTGAGCGCAGCACCTAAGTATGTGTGAAGCTATGAATCAAGAAATAAAGATTTGACTACTTATCTGCGCTTTTGTTACTGTAAGGGCTTAAAACCAATTTCAGACTAACTTTTAAATACTTTCCCTGCAACATATATAGTGTATATTCTACACAAGAAGAGTAGGAAGGAAAACATTTTGAATTAGCTCAGCATAAGAAGGCGCTGCTATAATTAGAACTCATCAAGATAGTTTATTAATATCTCTGTCACAAAGCTGTTAACTTAGCTAAGAAAGACATCGTATGTAACTCAAACATACTATTTGAATAGCAGTTCAAGCTGCTATTCAGTTTCCACTGGGGGGAGGAAAAAAGTCTAGCTTAAGGTCCGTAGCTGCACATTGCTTTCTTACAACAACTTGGTCCAACATGTTTTTCCAAACAAACATCAAAACTACATTCTGGCCTTCTGGAGCATTTGCACTGAACGTTCACATTGAACATAAAACATACTCTTCAAAATCAGCATGAGAAGTGCAAACAGGTAATTTTTAAGAAAAGGTCTATTTAACAAAATGACAAAGAAGAAATTTCAGTGTATTCCCAGAAAGACTTCAGTAATGCCTAGTTTATTCTGTGAATGGGACTCTGCCCAACTATAGAACACCACTTTTCTATGAAACTTGGTGATTCCAACTTTTCTCCAGCTCTATCAATTATTGTAAACACTGATTTTTATTATGCTACTTCCTCTATCAAGTAACATATTTTCATATAAGAAGACCACTAACTTAAAAGTCACCAAATGCCTAGCAGATAATTTTAAAATACTATATTGTACTGAGCCAAAGAGGAGCTGCTTTGTCAGGACAGAAGAGGTTCTAAAGGTTCTTGTTTTTCTCAGTTTTGGGGGGATTTCATGCAAATCCCAGGACGTTTAACTTTTTATAGAGTGGCTCACTCTGATGCCCAGCCATTCCAATACCTGCTGCTTATTCTCCACTCTCCCACTAATCCACACATCAGATATGCAGGATAAAAACTGAGCTGCAAAGAAGCCAAGGGACAGCGGTGTATCCTGTCTCTTCCTCCTTTCCTTGTCTTAAATCACTGATAGTTGCAGACCTCACCTTCATCTGGACTCTCTCCAGTCGTTCTTGCGGGTTTGGGTTTTGTAAGCAGCTTGTGAGAAAAGACTAAACAGCATTTGTATTACAGACTAAACTACATGTAATGAAAATGTTCCATTCACATCTTATTAAGAGAACGACAGGAAGAAGAGTTTGTGCCAAATAAGATGAAGAAAGATAATGTAAACCTCAAATATTTTGGCATCAGAAACTATATGTTAACCCAGCATTATGGTTTTGGTTGCTGGGCTGGGATTTTTTGTTTTGTTGTTGATTCAGCATTCTTTTATAATATATCATATTCGCTGACCCTTGCATTGTCAAGAGAAGATTATGAACACCTGTCTGATTGAAGAGCTGTATGGAATGTGCTGTTTATATTGTATTTCAAAGAGAGAGGAAAGGATTAAGAAAGGACTGTGATTTAATACAACCTCAATCTCTATCCATCAACATTATTCACTTTTAACCTGACAAACCAAAGGCAACAAAGGCCTTTACAATTGGTATCATTTAATTAATCTCTTTCTCTTGTAAAAATATCTGTGTAAGAATTTTTCTGAAAAGAACTTATGAATAAAAGGAAATTCCAACTGTTCCTTAGGCTACAATACTGTCAGAAGCAGAGAATGAAATGTAGATGTTATATGTGTGCGAAATAGAAATAAAATAATATAATAAAAATGGCTTAAACTATATTTAAAAAAAGTATATCATCATGTTTCTAATAATATTATGAATTGAGAGCAGAGGTTCACACTTTAAAATATTACTTGTACATGAAATTGTGCGATGTACACAAGCAAAAGGGGTAATGTAGCAAAAAGTTAGAGGGGGATCTGTTTAAACAGTTGATCCCTGAACACATACACATTTCTTTAATTTAAGAATGGTGATACATATATCTTTACTCGCAAGCAATAACTATTTTTGCTGCCTTTCTTGGTAAGCATTTGGATATGCTTTCCCAAGGGGGAAGAAAAGGTACCAAAGTGGATATGCCTGTATCCTAAGGGCAATGCTTTACTTAGGCTTTAGTACATGTCCTGTAACAGATAAGACTACATAGCATTTCAAATATGTTTTACTAGAATTTGTAAATTAATATAAATGTTCAGATTTTAAGAGCTAGCAAGAAGAATCTGCATAACAAAGTTGCTACCAGAGAGCATTTCTTTGCAAGTGTTTGCTCAGAGGCTATCAGAAAAATAATTTTGAAATAATGTGCAACAATCAAAAAATTTATTTTTTACTACCTGACAAGTCAGGTTTAGCATTAAGAGGGTGTTCTTTCCATTATATCCCACCATCCCCAGTGCTCCGCTCAGGAAGCCACAGTCTGTGTGATGAATACTTGCTGCTGCCTCTGTCATCTGCTCTCCTTTCCCTGTACATTCCCTATGCACATTCAGCAATGCTGACAAGCTGGCACAATTGGATTGCACATGTAGGATAACAAACCATATTCCCAGCTATCCAAAATAAGGGCAGATGAAAGGCAAATAAACCCTTCCTCTGCATCACTTTCCTCTGGTAGAATAAAATATAAAATACTGGCAAGGAAACTATGTAGATCAATCATAAAACATTCAGGAATACCTTGCAGCATTGAGATTTCATGTCTATTTCACTGGGTGTTAGTTTCATATTTAACAGTAAATTTAGAAAAATACTATATTCATACCCATAAAGAAAAGAGTGTGTAAAAAAGGAGCTAGTGTTAGCAAAATTGGCATCTTTGATAAATGATTGCATACCTGCTGAGGAGAGGAAAACATTGAAAGCAAAGGGACGCAGTGGAGGAGTCACAATGATAGAAGATGCAGTAAACACCACTATCAGCAACTGCTTAAATAACTTGTAGCAAAAGAATGAATAGAGTTTTAGGGTTTATTATAACTGCTATTATTATTACTGTTATTATTATTACCATAGCTCAATAGAAGAGTACAAAAGATAGAAACAAGTCGTACATTCCAAGCCTATGAAAATAGGGCAAACCTAGTTGAATATTTACACAGAAGAAATAAAATGCTGCTTAGATTTTTTTGGTTCAATCTATGCAAAATCATGAGTATGTAAGTAGGTATTTTTCAGTGCAATATGTCATTTTATTTGTCTAATCTTAAGCATATTTTCTCTGTAAGTGATGAATCCTTTTCTGTGTATTTCATTAAGAACGTCTCCTGCATACCGGAGAAATTTATAGAACTGGAATTTTATACTCAGCTTTCCAGAGCTCAGTATAAAAATTTGTCACTTTCTTCAAAAATCTGCATATATTTAGGGAATTACTTGCTTATAATTCAATCTCCTGCTGTTGTCTAATTTGTTAAATCTTTACACGCAAAGCTATAGTTTGTTGCTGTTGCTTATAGTACATGATCTTTTTTTTCAAACATAATACTAATCCTGCAGGTTGACTTCTCTTCCATCTTTGCCCTTTAAGAAAGAAAGAAAATCTCAGAGGATTTTCCCAAGGAAAGATGTACTATTTTTAATAAAGACTTACTATTTTTAATCTAATGCATATGGAGTAAAATAGGAAGTTCATTGTTTTTTTGCCTATGGAAGTTTACTATATTTGTTACATCCTTAAATTTGTCTTTGAGTTATTACTGTATATTATTTTCCTTTTTGCTTTCCATTTGCTTCCTCATAGTTACTTAGTTTGAGCAAACTACAGATAGCTATGATGCATTTTTCAATACTGATTTTTTATTGAAATTTATAAACAGAGAAAATTGACACTTGGATTAAGAAAATGAAGACTCTTACGAAACTCCTTTGGATGTATTTACAAAGATTTCTGCAAATGTCAGGGGTTTTTGTTTGTTTGTTTGTTTTTTAATTTGGGATAAACTGGGTCCTCAGCAACACTGAAAACTTACTTAATGACTCCCCAAAAGAGAAATGACAGCTAAATTTGAAATTATTTTTCTAAGTAATTTTCTATTTTTCCTAATTTATTGTTGTTGTATTTTCATTTTTAAAAATTGTCATTCTAATTTCTAAAGATCCTAAAAACTATGTGGTTTTGTCTCAGGTTGCCCATCTGAAAACTACACTGTAAATTGTTAATTCTGAGATTTTCAACGGTGTTTTGAGATCTTATTCACTACCAGAGGTAAAGTGTATAAGTCTGGAAATGTTTCTAACTTCGTAAGAAAGATATTAAAAGGGCAAAAAAAAAATGAAGATATAATGGATCAAATTGATTTTCTTTTCTTGCTAAGAAAGCAAAAATAAATGCCTTGCATTCACAAAGCAGATAGATTGGTAGTAAATATTATTTATTAGAAAAGTTTTAAGACATAAGTATGCAATTCCAAGGACATGGAATTGTGAAAGGAAACCTTCTCACTCCCCCACTGTAGATCATCTTTTCTTCTGATCCTTACAGTTAGATGAGTGTTTCATAGTATTACATCAGGAGATATTTTATTACTTAATATTTTCCCTATATATTCTTTTCATCATTCTTCTCTGAAATAACATATAAGCAACAGCCAATTAACAATAGCTCCCAGGGAATTCTTTCAAATCTTATGCAACTTCTATAAGCAGATACACAATAACCCAAATAACTTTTGCATTGAATTGATATGGATAATGACCTAAATAGCACATGTGCAAGTAATTTCAGTATTTTATACTTGTAGTTCTTTATAGATGCACTCTCTGGGCACCATCCAGCAAAGACTTGCACATATGCTCCAGTTTATGCATTCCAAGGAGTGCCAAGGCTTTTGTTTTCACTGCATGTACAAATGCCACAGTTCTTTGCTTTCATGTAATACCTTTAAGGGAAAAGAGGAGAAGGAAGGAAGAGAAAAAAGAGGCTCACGTAATTTCGGTCCATGTAATCCACACTGATTTAAAAGCTGCTTGCACTTATAGTTATTCAAGTTATAAAATTATAGTTGTTTGAAGAAAATGAGCGGAATTGTTTTATGCCTAAATATAGGGGAAAATCAAACACATTTGGTTCTGATGAATTTTCCAGGTCTCATGAAAACTAATATTGAATTGTCTGCAATATTTACCTAGCAACTTTGTGAAAGCAGCCTTCATGTGAAATTGCTTGTGGTGCTTGTTTTCATGTGAGCCTATGTCAGCGCAGAGTGCAAGGTCAGCCTTTTTAATTTTACCTTGGCCCTTTGACTCAGAGAACCAAGTAGAACCAGGAAGTGCAGAGGTGCATGAAAATAGGAAATATTTTTTGAACCTTCTGACAAGTTCAATTCTCTTTTGGTTTGCATTCTGGGCAACGGTTCAGATCCCTCTTATTTTAGCCAAATCTGGAGGCCAAACTTCTGCTGGTTTTGTTCAACCTCTGCCCTTTTTTCCTGTCCCATAGTCCCCAATTCACACACTACCTGTGAATCTATTTTGACAGCTGTATTTTCCCAACAGGAAAACACGGCATACACATGTGGTAGTTACAGAATCGGTACACGCAGCTCCCTCTCTTGCATCAGTATTCCTCCCTTTCTGTACACTTAGGTTTGTATGGGCTACACCTCCAAAGGGCTCTGACTCTGCAATTCTGCATTTTATTACCCACTTTTTTATTTTATAAAACTCATCAGTATGGATACAAAATGGAGAAAAATTGCATCTAATTATTTTTGTATGTTACTTTAATTTCTAGTACATTGCCTTGGGTGCATCTTGGAGTCAAGGAGAGGAAATTAAAGAAAAAAAAAAAAAAAGAAGCTTTTCCTTTTGGAAATCTCTTCCAAAGATTTTAAACAGCTTTTGGTGTAAAATAAAAAGATGTTATTACAAAAGTAGTGGGAAGCGAGCAGGGATTTTAATTTACTTTCATGTTGTTTCCCCATGAAGTTCAATCTAAGGTGAAACATCGTGTTGATGTCAAATTTTGCTTCAAGCAAAACAATAGAGGAGCTCTAAAATTAATGTAGGTGTCCAGTCAGAGGCCTTATATAGCCATTAACGGCAGTGCCAGTTTGAGATAATGCATTATAAGCATGAAAAATTTAACAGTAATTGCTGTGTTCTGATCTCTCTCCTTTTTTCTCACTTTGTTTTCCACAGAATCTGCTGCACATTCCCAAACTGATCTTTCTGCTAGTTTACCCCACAGAAATGTACTGGATCCGGATCATTATGACTAATGAAAGTGCTGAGAAGTGATTTTTTTTTGTCAGAATATAATGCCACTCTAGAACTTTCACCACACATTAGGATTGTGTAACAAGGGCTTTTGGTTGCCTGAGGCATAACTTTGATTCAGCACCTCTCCATCTTTAGCCACCCAATTCAATGCACTGTTGTAAGATGAGCTGAATACTGAAATCCAGTGCTACTGAGAGACTAATGCCATGTTATAGCCCAATACTGTAAAATTATGTTACGCCTCTTGTTATCATCTTTCGGCTTGCAAAAAATAAAAAGGGTCCCTGAACTCATTTAGAACGTGAAAACAAATTATAACAGTCTTAAGGCACAGTATTCTAAGCTACAATGAGCTGCTGTTCGTGCTGCTCTCCAAATTCCACTGTAAATTTGCAACCCACATGTTACGGTTTAAGATTCAAACCTCTGGACACAATTATGGCTGACCAGTAGGCTTTTTATCTGACAAATGACTTGGCTGACTTAGAAATCAGATCTTATAGCCTCCAGAGGACAACATGCTGCTATCCATGAGCTTTCAGCTCTTGGATATTTCACATTCTGTTTTCACAAAAGAAACACCTGATGTGTATCAATGCGGCACGTAATGAAATCTTTCATAGTAGCAGGAAAAATATAACTCTTTCTATTCGAGCCAATAGGTTTGCGTCACATCAGCACTTAAGGGATTAAGGACAGGACTAGTTTGGCTTCCCTAAATGTATTGTTATCATTATCAATTCGTGCAGTCTTGTAATAAGTTTTCAATAAATCTAAGATTAACTATTATTTTCACACCTATAAATAAAATATAATCATCTTAAAAATCAATGAAGGGAAAACCATCAAATCCATTAACCTGACTAAGAATTCCTTCAGGCCAATAATATGAACTGCAGTGCACTGGATCTTTCATTTTATTGAGCTATATCTCTTTGTATGGCAACCAGCAGGGAAAAAAAATCAAATCTAAAATCAAAGACTAAGGTTTTTGTTCTGGAAACCAGTGATGTAGGGACTGAATATGCTTTTATGCCTGGGGTTAATTTTTTTCCACCTTAATTTGCAATCAGACAACATAAAAAAGATATTGCCTCTGGAAGGATGCAGCTTTATTGCTATCTCCACTATTTTCTGTACTTTTTATCACTTCCAAATCCTGTGCTTTTGAAGTCACCTCCCTAACCTTGCAACATTATAAACACCTTTGTCTAGGTGACTGCCAGCCAATACCATATGCTCTTTGAGTCCTTATAAATACTAAGATACAGGAGTCAAAACCGCATTCTCTAGACAACCTAGGCAATTAATTTTCCCACAGCTTTATCATACTCATGAGTGGACTTTTCCGGTGTGTTTCTCTTGTGACTATTCCTCATAAAACATGAAATTAACAACAAGGCAATTTTACAAAAAATACAATAGTTCATCGACAATCCATATCAGCAGAAATAGTTGCCCTATTTTTCAGTTGCCATATCTGAACATGATCCAAATGCAAACAGAAATATGCTCAACCTACAAAACCATTAAACTGGGACAAACCAATAGACTTTCCTTTTTTTTTTTCCCTAAAAGAAAATAAAAATAATAGTATTAGTTTCTGCTTTCACTAACTGTTGGCAGTGCTACTTCCGTTAAATGCCACTACTCCTCTTTGCCAAATCAGATTTTTTTTGTATCCCCTCTCCTGACCCACACATTCTAGCTGCTTCATCCTCAGATGAACAGAATGGTTTGGTAAGTTAAATGATGAGATACTAATATCATATGCCATTCTGATATACAACAAGATGACAGGACCAAAAGGAAACACCATTGTGTGCTTTATTTGTCATAATAGGAGGGGAGAGAGGTAACAGTCTCCTTTTACAGATGAGCAACAAAGATCCTCGTAAAAATATTAAATTTCAAATGCTATGACCTGATTTTTTCAAAGTATCAGACTTCAGCTTTTTTGACAGACAGTTTCAAAGGTTAGTCAAAAAAAATCAGTTAGAAGTCTGTTTTACCTGTTTTGTAAACATCTCATTACTGGTATGTATTAAATTCTATCTTAAACTCTAAACAGGTGAAACAAAGGTCCTACAAACAATTGTATCCTCTATTACAGAGTCCTACTTCTTTCACACAACAGATCCATCCTAGGCATTGAAGAAGCAAGATTTGGTGGAAAAACAGTAGACAGCCTGTAATAAAAGATACATAACAGGACTTAATTGAAACTTAGCCGCACAATCTAATCTGCCATTCCTTAACTTCTGGGTGCTTCAAATTGCAGTCTTAGTTCTGTCTTTCAACCCCTTTACATGTAATTTACTACTTTTTTTTTTTTTTTTAAGAGTCACTAGAAGAGTTGAAACCTTTAGAATTGCCATACATGTAGGCTAACAGAGTAGCTGATGATAATGATAGGTTAACTTTTCATATACAAGTGTGGAAAGAAGTGGGTTTGAGAGGTGTTTGACAAAAGCAAAGAAATGTTGTGAATAAGAAGTCCTGAGTTCCATTCCCCAAGAAAACATAACGCTCCAGCGTGGTGACTCTGAACTTCTGCTATATTCATCACTAGTCATCTATTCAATCTCTGAATAAAATTCATTAAAATATTTCAAAAACATTTTTATGTAATGCACACACTCATACAAATAGGTCTACAAGCAAAGAAAGTTATAAAATTGGGAAAAACAAACTTACCACCCTTTAAGCCACCCTATGAAACCACATGCAAGTATTATATTAGTAGAACTGTAATACAACAATCTTGAGTACAGAGATTTCCAGGAAAATGTCACAGTTTTTTACAGTAAGCTCAGACATGCTATGAATTCTTTCTTAATGAATATGTGAGAAAATATTCATTATTTCCTGGAC
The DNA here is from genome assembly GCA_034781795.1 of Crypturellus tataupa. NCBI lineage: Eukaryota > Metazoa > Chordata > Aves > Tinamiformes > Tinamidae > Crypturellus > Crypturellus tataupa. Next base: position 9,712,877 of record JAWLRI010000215.1, read on the forward strand.
ACATTAAGAAATTCTGAGAGGAATTGGGAGGTCTCTGCAGTTTGCAGGTGGGATTAGTCCATTATTTTATCTTAAATATTGATCTGCGTATGAATTTTTCCCACATATTGCATATTGAAAGGGTAGTCAGTGAACTGGAAGAAAACAAACTACTTTCCTCCAGATAACACTTTGCTTGGCAGCAAATATAAAATAAAGCTAACACAATTTAAGCACTTAAATATACCAGATAGTAGAAATACTATCCTCGTATCCTGCACTTAGGAAAAGTGCAATATGATGGAAACACTTGTCCCACAAAACCAATGTACTAGTGTAAACCTAGTCCATTCGAATCAATTACTGAAATTATACTGCATTCATATTGACATGACTGAAAGAAGACATTGGTCCTTGTTCTGGAGGATGCTTTCCATTTTATTCTTTACTCATGGAATTGTTTCCTCATCCTTCTTGCTTCCTTTGCTCTTACAGTTCTCTCTCCTACAAAATTTTCCCTCCCAAATCTAACAAATCCGCATTTTATTGTACCGAGTTGCCCTTTTTTTTAAAGCATAAACTTTCTGAAGGATTTTTTGATATTCATTTAACAGAGAAGCTCAGCTGAAATATGGTTACGTGGTTCATAGTAATGTCCTGCTGTTTTATCCATTATGCAAATTTGACTGAGGCTGAAAGAGGTTGAGAGACTTGCCAAAAAATCGCATAACAAACCGTCCAGATTAGAAGTTCAAAATAAAGATCCTTTTGCCTTTGAATTTGTCTCTAACCACTGGACCATATGGCTTTTCTTTCTCAGCAGTGCTTAAGTTCAGTTGTTTCTGGCTTTTCTCTATTTTTCTCTTTTTCAGATGATTTTTATTTTTTTTCCTGGAGATTGGATACTGAGAGGAAATCATGTTGAAATGTGCTCTTTGGGCTATAAATTATGTCTGCTGAGCAGAATCAAAAGCATTTCATTTTATAGTGGCATAAAGTTAAAAAAAAAAAAAAAAAAAAAAGAAAAAGAAAAAAGAAAAAGTCACCAGGCAGCATCAAAACCACTTCTACTTAACAATTCACAGTTGTTTGGAAATATGTCTATGATTAACTTCTTTCACACAAATTCAGATGGTCTACATTTAAAATGTTGCAATACATGCAAGAGTCTAGACAACAGCATTCTGCAACTCATAAGAGGAAGGTCGTGGTCCTTTAACTGGCTTTGAACAGTGGAAAAGCACTGGTGACCACTAAGATGGGACTAAGGGAACCAGGAGTAGATTTTCATATTGCTTTCTTTCTAATTCTTCCAAATGCTTATAATATTTTTCTCAAATTAACATTCTGTATCCTAAAATAAGACTAATTTTTAGCAAGACAAAGTTAAACAGGGAAATTAAACTGTCATGCTCATTTGCAGTTATGTGTTAACAAAACTTCCTTAGTACAAAACTCAGAAACCATGGAAAAAATGCTTTATTTTCCTATGCTCTTTCCAGTTTGTTTTTTTTTTTTACCATCAAAATTATTTTAGCAATTAGTGACACATTTTTAATTTGGTTATAATGGGAGCTACCGCATAGGAACTGTAAAAGTTAGGCAACTCCAATGGATATGACCCTCTGCCACATGACAATACTTATAAAACCAAATGAATTATTAAGATTATTGAAATATCCTTTTTTTACAGAAAAATATTTTCTTTTTCCCCTAAAGTTTCAAAGAGAATGTACAAGGAAAGAGATGATTAGGTGATATAAAAAAAGAAGCTTACTTAGCCAAATAAGTTGTTTTCTACCTTGAACAAGGTTGAATTCAAAAATTTCCTAATCCTTGGCATACACACGCACATGTGTTTGTGAACAAGCACACTACACTGTCTACTACTGTAACATAGTATAACATCTCATAGCTAATGGCAAGGCTCATTTATTTTTCCATATTTAAACTACAATATCAAAATGAGGAAAAGGTACTCATATAACCAGAATTCAGCTGGGTTGCTCTGGGATCTTCTTACAAAGCCTATGCAAAAAGAATCAATATGCATCTGAATATATGCATTTATGTATTAAGCAGAGAACCACACAAGGAGGCTAGTACGAAAAACAGAAATTGCTCAAATTTCTGAACTTGAATGTGACATCTTAATTTACAACATGCATTCTTTTCAGAAAATAAAAATGGCAGATATATTGTATTAAAAAGAAATAGGGTTTCTACTGCCAAATTTTGGCCTTTATAAATAGCAAGTATTTCTGCTACTTCCACTGTTTCCAAGTAGAAAGTTTAGGGAATATTCTCTTTTCATTAAATATTCAAAAACTTCATAGAGGGCACTATTATGATGTGTGTTGTAACAGGCTGTCAGTCTTCCAGTATTAGAAAGGTGCTACAAGAATACTGAATAGTCTCACATCCTGGTAGGTGTAAGCATCAACAAGGCACATCCCATCTATACTTTTTGAAAGCAGGCCTTCAAGTAAGGAAAGAGATAGTTTCAATTGGATCTGGAGCTTAATAAAAACTTGATTAAGTTTTTAATGGCATAAAATTATCAACCCGTTTTTCAAGTCACTGTCACATCAACACTTTTCAAACTGTCACTGTCCTACTGTAAATAAAGTCAAATATATGTTAATATGAAAAAATAATTCTCTAACCATTGAGCAAATATTCTTTCTACAAATCAAGAGCATGAAATTTAGAAAAGTGCTCAGGCCAGTTGTGTTGTTCCCAAGATGAGGGAAGGGCTGTTCCTTGCTGGCCCCTCCAGGTGCTCTGGCTCTCTACTTTTGCAGAGCACCCGTGGAGGGGGCAGCTATCACCGACCTCTCCTTCCAAGTCCTTAAAACCACCTGAATCCCAATAGAGTTTGGAATCAAATCTAAACCTACTGTATTTACATTGGAATAATATCACAGGGGATAGTTTCTATCATTTTAGTGCATTTCTCTTAACTGAAACCAGTTAGAAATAGCAAGAAGTACAATAGAATAGGATCTACATTTTTCTCATTATTAGCTGAAATGAATTATACTTTTGTGAGGACTGGTCGCGACTGCATTTACTAATATTGTGATTACTTTTTCTCTTAATTTAATTCCTCATTCACTGGTAAATCCATGTCTAACTTGAATTATGCCATCATTTTATTGAACTTTCCGTATGATTTCACATTTTTTATTCTGTACATACACAGTCCACTATCTACTTGCTTCTTGATCCCTGAAAGTGCTGCCATGACTAAAATATCATCTATTAAAGTTTATCACGTCATGATGTATTTTATGAAGGTTTTTATTTAGTTCCCTTCTAGCATAACTTCCTTCATGTTAGAATTATGTCTTAATAACTTCAAAACAGTGGAAGATGACACCACCAGAACACTTGCTCCTTCCATATATATTGCTAATAATCATTAAACTAATAAAGATGCTATGTATCGCTGGGTCTTTCACACTAGTATTTTTTAACAGCTACAGTCCCACTCAAAAGCCTAACTCTTTCGATTACATTTGTTCCTGATCCTTCAGTATATTCCCCTCCCCATAAGCGTCATCATAGCCTAAACAGTTCATTATTATTATTATTTCTACATTGCCATACGTGTAAAAAGCACTTTGCAAAAAGATGAAACAGATGTTGATATAAATAGCAGGTAAAGTGGTGGAAAAGATAGACAGGAGTGAAAACAGATGAGAAAAATGCTTGCAAACTGACAAATTTTACATGTTTCAGACTGCAGATGCCACCTACAATTTCCATGTTAAAACAAAATACTACCTTTAAAGCATTTTAAAATTAGTGACTTTCCTAGTTTTCCTCTTAGTTTCTAATTCAGCCAACTCTATAGGGTGTATCAAGCTAACTGAACTATTTCTTTCATTTGAAACTTACTTTGATACCTGTTTTAAGCAGAAAGACGCTATTTAAAATATTATAAATACTATTTCATGAATATAGACAAAAATGTAATTGATTCTAGTGATTTAATATTAAAACAAACACACAATAATATCTCCATCTTCAAGAAAAAAAAAATAAAAGACTTGCAAATAGAAACCACTAGAGTTTACACAAAAACTTCTGCAAATTTTTGCATCTTTGTTATTTTACATAACAGATGAGAAAATGGAAGGGAAATAATTTATATCATTGCTCAGTCTGATTTAATACAATACTTGTTTTGCTCAGATTGGTCTATCAAGATTCTGTAATGAGAAATACATGTGTTCTGCTATAGGATAGTGGGAAAGATGCTTACTTTGCAAAAAACATTTTAACTGTCTCAAGAGGTAATTTTATATCCATTTATACCAAAATATACACAACAATTAGAAAAACATAAAAGCAAGTTACGGGCAAGCTAGTATAATTAAATGGATATTCAAAGAACTGCAAAAGTAATGCAAAGATGATCTTTGAGGAAGACTTTAAAGCTGAAGGTATTGGGGAATAAACCCATGCCTCGTCGCTTCACAAGCAGCATTTTCCTAAGAGTAGGATGATCATGCGTACCCATGCAGACCACTCAAAACCAGGTAAGAGTTTCTTCAACAGCCTGTTTGGCATTGATTCAAGCTCAGAAAATTGAGTGATTCACCTCACTAGTAGATGTTCCTCTGACACCTCCTCCTTCTGAACATGGCCTTATACGCTGCAAAACTTCACCATGGAGCTTGCTTTGTTTCCCAGATATCTTCCATGTTCAGACTTGAACTAATATATTTTTTGTAAATGAATCTGTGAAATGCTATATCTGAGATCAAATTTTGGCATAACTTGAAACAGAAAAAATTAATTTTGTGATAATTTAAAATATGAAACGAGAATGTTTTCAGTAAAAAGTATCAGTTTTTTTAGCTCATTAACCAGAAAAAAATAGGAAAAATGGCCTACAATGACCTGTACAAAATACAAACCACTATCTTGCCTTCGTTGTAAATATGCTACATTACAGTAACTTCCCAAATGAACAGGGCTATAAATCCATTCAGAAACCATTAATACTATTTCTCTAGGAAGATGGCTCTAAAAAAATAGCGTAAAGGACAAAATTCAAACTGAATAGAAAGTAGCATTCAAATTCATACCCTCCTACATGGCCATAAACACTCTGACTTCCACTAACTGTTGACCACGAGGCTATGATTGATAATAATTTCTAGAAAATCACAGTAGTAGTACTACAAGCGCGTACTGAATTTTCTGCTTGAAATTTTGCTAATAAAAACATTGCTAAGAATTTTGCCAATCAAAGAATATCAAAGCCAAACTGCTAAAATTTTTATCCAGATATCATAATTGGCTTTCTAATCATGCCACATCTGAATTTACTCAAAACTATTGAACTATTTCTTTGAAATATGCTTTCATGGTAGCTGAAAATAAAGAGAACTTTTAACCTGGTATTCTGGATTTTATCTTTTGAGGGCAATCTAAAATTACTTAGGTCTGATATTAGATGTGAAACACAGGACATTCAAAGTGGCTCTATCTTTTTTTATGGCATTAAAGAAATGATAGATTTTATCAAAATAGTAGCAGATTGCACTCTATTTCTATTCTCCTCATAATTTTATGTTGGCACATCCATGAAAGATGACATAGTAATTAATTAGCTTCCAGGATAAAATAAGAGCACAAAATTTCTACACTGAATGTACGTATAAAAAATACAGTTTTATTAATGGCAACAGAATTCCAGTAAATTTTATGTCACTACTTAATTAAACTTTGAAAATTATGTCATATACATATTTAAACAACACTTGGCAACATAAAAAGACCAAAGTATTAATACTAAATACATTAGCGTATTGCTATATATATTGTCAAAAGATAATTTTATCATTTTCAATGCTAATCTATTTTTTTTTAATATCAATTCTCATGAGCAAAAGTATCCAATTTCTACTATAGTATAAATTCTAGTACGTGACTCCTGTTCCATGAATATTCTGTCATTAGCATTTCTTTTTATCCTCGCTGTGTGCATGGATGTTTATAAAACTATACTGGCAGGATGGAAACAAGAAAATGTCAAATATTTGTTTCTGATGTGACACCCTGTTTTTCATGCCAGAAACAATTCTCTTCAGAGCTGCTGAAACAGTGTATTATAGTCAAATAATGTATCGGGTAAATGTTTAATAGCAAGTGCAGCATTTCTTTGTGATACACATTTGGCTCCCTTGGATAAGAGGTGCTATATTTATCATTTCAGGTCTTGCCTAATAGTAAGATTGGACAAGTAATCTAATAGTAGCCTAAAGTAGCAAGTAAAATTACTTAGTAAGTCTAAAGTAGCAAGTCTTAGGTAGTAAATAAGTAATAAGGAAAATAGTAAGATTAGATCCTAGCCAGTTCCAAATGGCCTGAGAGGAAAGAATAAGTAACCCTATCATATACAATGAGGAATAAGCAGTTCCCCGTGGATTCCTGGACCTAAAGTTTTAGGTCTTCTCCACGTAATATTTCAGCATCAGAGTCTAGATTCAGATAATAGACTGTATTTTAAGATACAAGCGTAAGCAAACTTCCTAACTCCTAATGAGAGAATAACACACACATTATTCTCTGTTCCCATCGTAGTTTGTGCCAGGGGCAGCGGGATTGATGCAAGCAGGGCAATTCCTGTGAAAGAAAGGATTGCAATATCCATGCCTTTAAAAAAGACTTTCTCTTGCACTACTGTATGAAACCAGGAACTGCACGGAAAGACATAGAGGAAACATTAATGAAATAAAAATGAAGATCAAGAAGTATCTTTCTTAATGAGAGAGATTCAGGTTGGTTGTCATCTTTCTATCCCTCACTGGGATATGAAGGTTTCAGTGGTAAAGGTGGCCTGAGGCATGATCAGCTCTAGTGATGACTATGATGGATGATACCACTATGTTGTATGTTGTGTTGGGATTTTCAGGGTACATCACAGAAACAGTAGAGGATTTGTGGGTGAAACTGTGATTTTTACAAGATAGATGTACTACCTCTATTTTAAATATTATAATACTTGTGTATGTCCAAATCACATGGTAAAAAACAGCACACCAATTGGAAGAAACATTAATTTCCAAAGAACAGATAATGAACAAAGATAGTGGCATACAATCCACTCATGGATACACGAATGCATTTCCAAAAAAAAAAAAAGGTGGCAAATCCTTTATATATAAAAAGGGTGGTAAATTATAAAGCATATTGTTATTGTATGTGTATGTTTTGTATAAAGTTTTCTACCTGAAAGCTACTCTGCTAGCATTAGAGGATTTTGGTGCAAACAGAAATAGTTCTTCAAAGATGCCCTGTCAACCATTTTCTGCATAAATTCTATATATTATTAATTTTGTATTGGAATTCTTCCTATATAAATTTTGCAAACTTAAAATAGTCCCCAAAATGCACAGATGCCCCCACATTTGTATTTAATTTAAAAGTTCAATAGATATAAAGAATTCAAGTATAGGGAGCTCCCAGCAAAATAAACTGATTCTTCATTCTACTACTAGTATTGGTCTGAAGCTTTCTCATGTTTATTTATAATTAGATATCCTTCTTTGCAGCAAGGAAACAAAGAAGGTTAATGTATAGGTGTAATTTAGCATACTATTACAGCTTACTCCCCTGTAATTCCCTGGGCTTGTTTATTGCACGTCTCAGTTTGTTATTTCCTCTCCTCCTTCCTACTGCTACTGCTGGAGTTAACAGAACAGAGCCCATTTGTCAGTCTCACTAGTGAAGTGATCTTTGCCATATGCCTCAGTTTACACTTCCAAGTGATTGGATTATCTGTGCCTGGCTTAATTAAAATTTAAGATCCTTGTATTTTTTTTCCCTCATGTTCTTTACTTTTCCTGGTCTTTTTTTTTTTTTTTTCCTGATAGGTCAGCCATAGCTAAATCATGCAGAAAAGCAAAACAGAAACATCCTTTGAGCAAAAACAAAAGTTAATTTCACTAGAAACATCTTCATTTTTCTGTTTTTATGTTCACCCCCTCCATTCACACAGCTCCTCTGAACACACTTTTCCACGAAGCCTCTCAATCAGCATTAACCCATCAGACAAAGGAAGTGTTACACCTGTGGCCGCATGCAAGCAGGGATGTGGCGCAGGGATGGATTGCACAGTGTGACAAATTCCCTTTCGAGTCGCATGGTGCCACACGTGTCCCAAGGGCTGTGCGCGTTTGGTGGCAGCTCGCGGCGCGCACAGCGAGAGCAGCGGGCGGAGGGCGCCGCGCTGCCCCGCACACCTGCCGGGCTGCTCTGCGCTGAGCAGCACGGGACTTCCTGAGGTAAGGCAAAGACGAGGAATAATTTTTCTTGCTTGTGCAGACACCCTGCAATTTATCCATGCTCAGAAACTAGCAGGAGTGATCATAAGGTCATGCTGTTCTGGTGCAACATTCCAGTTGCCAAATTTTAAATATAAAGTTCTCTGTCCTCCTGCCTTACAACAATCATCACACCTGTTTCTGTATCTCCCACAATTGAAGTTTTCATCACCACTTGAGAACACGGATACTATTTGACCTTCCCTCCACCATCTTATTTACTTACTTCTGACCTGGAATCCACGATGATTTTCGATTCTACTAATCTAGTTTTCACACAGCTGTTTTTCATTGCATTTCCATTTAAGAGTATCAGCAGTGCTTTAGCAACCACGACTTTGTTCAGCCAAAGGGTTTGTGACAGCTCCTGCGCAGAATTTTTATCTCTTTACATAAAACTCCATCAGTGGTGCCCGCTCACAAGCACACCTGCAACAGCATATGGTTTTGATCCTGAAGGATATCTAGGCAAGCTGAATGCATGAAAAGAATAAGACTGATTTTATGGCAGATAGATACGCACATCCAGACCACAGCGAGCTCTGTTTTAAGATAACCTTCACAAAATCTTAAGTTTGTCAGATGTTGTTAGTGGTTTTAAGTAAGGAAAACAAAGGCTACCACTGATTTTTTATAAAATTTATTCTTTTAATAAAAATATGAAAACAAAGCTACACATTAAAATGACTGCCACTATGTAGAGGAGCATTTTAGAAGAGTTGATTCTAGGTGTCCCGGTGTTATTTCACATGCTATTAGTGATTTCTTTTTTTTTTTTTTCAATGACATAATATACAGAGAGCCTTCAACACACAAAACAAACAGGAAAAATTCAAAGCTCACAGATGAGTTGTTTTTTTCTCCCTCATGTAATGCTAGAGTTTAACATATATTAACTTTTTCCACATTACTTGCATCAGTGCATAGTTTAACCCAAGGAAGTGAAATCACTGTTTCCAGATTACTTCAAAGGGTTACCCTTACCACCTTTTTGCATAATAACAGAAGGAGTGTGCTCTTTCCTTTCAGAGATTCCTTTCTTTGGGAGTTTTACCACCAACCAGAAGTTATCCTTACAATTTCCAGCATGATAAGCCAGCTGTTGCCCAGTAAAAATATAAAGTGAGTGAAAGTAATAACAAATATATGTCTAAAATTAAACAGAATTTGTTTCAGACAACAGTAATTAGTGGAAACTGTGCCTGTGCAAAGCTCTTTGAATTATAAGGAGCTTAGAGATTTCCAACTCAAACTTGAAGATTTCCAACTCAAACTTGAAGATTTCCAACTCAGATTTGAACCTATCCTTACAGTTTTTCCTCTGCATCAGATCAGAAACCCAAGCCTATTCATCAATGCTCCTGAAAATGAGTGAGATGATTAACAAGGTTAGTGTGACTTCGAACTGAGAGAGGTAAACTTGCAATCGGTAGTTGGTAAGCCTGTACTTTACAGAGAAATTTTTTATGACTTTATGGGGGTGTTTTTTTGAATATGAATCCTGACTCTAATTCTGCCTAAAACCATAGGACACTTATTATTTATTAATTATTTAAAGAAAATGAGATTGTATTGTATCGGTCTGCATTGCAATTGAGATTTTTAAATTCAAATGTAGTTCATGTTTCAGTATCTTAAAATACATCCATGATCAGTGCCAGCCTCTCATTGCATTTTTAACTATCACTTCTTCCTTTAGTTTTTAATACTAAACTAATCCAAATCAGACCATTATTTACTGAGTTTATGTCTAATAAAGTCAAATTAATAAAATAAAAACTTGCATCACTAAGATTATTTTTCAAGCAACTCAAAGTATGTTCCTTAATTCACTTGGGCTTGTAAAACAAGACCTGATGAGGAACCTCCACTTTATAAATGAAGGCATAAAGGCAGGAAAGAAGTGCTTACACTATGCTCACATGGTAAGGACAGACATAGGACAAAATATCACTTAGATTTTTCTATATTTCAGTCCTCTTATTTTAGAAGAAATTCTTCGGTCTCCTCCTTTTCTGCTATACTTTGCTATTTTAAGTCAGAAGGATTTAAGATTATTGCATGATCTGTATAAGGCAGTCTGTTTCTTAAAAGAGATAGATATTAACTGCTACTCTACATAATCAACAGAATTTACTAAAATACTTGTGCTAATGAGTATGACAAACTTTTAAACTATATTTTAAAGGCAAATTTCTACACATGAGGATACGTTTATTTCAAAGGCCTTATTCTAACTACAAAAATCACTTTAAAGAAAGAGCTATCCTCTCCTTTTCAAACATCAATAAATTGGGGCAAAGAAAAATTAAAGTTTCAAGAGTCCTCCTATAAGAAAAAAGGGGGGGAAAAGCAGATAAAATAAAATTAATTTAGATAAGTCAGATTTTACAACTAACTACTGGGGGCATGGTTTACTGAATACTTTCCTTCAGTGGCTTCAGGGGCTTCAGTGGGGGATGATAATTTTCTCAGACAATAACGTCTAATTCACATACCAGAACTATAGATTTTTTTATTTCTTTTTGCTTTAAAAAATACGTTTCTCATGTATTTAATTTTTGAGCATATTAAAATCAGAAAACACAAAAGATTCATTCGTTCTTTAGGAAAATCAGCAGATTTCTTTATACCAATTTTGTTCTTCACAAGCAAGACCAAACAATTAAAGAATTCAAACAATTAAATAATTCACCATAACAAATATCCACAAAGCACTGGGTAATGTGTTCTTTTCCTTGGGTTTAGAAAAAAAATGTATTCATTAGCAACTTTTCACTTGCATGGTTTGTGTGTATTACACTCAGTCAGCTGTCATATGAAATGACGGGAGCTGACAGTTTGGAATTTTAAAAGTTCAGCTTCTTTCAAATGCACTAAATGAACAAGAGCTGTCTAATTTTGGTTGAACTGAACCCAACAAAAAGCTCCTGTGAGTATGCAAAGTTTTATTCTACTTTTTCCAGTTTAATATGCACAGTGAATATTCAATGATTTTTGGCTAGATACACTATTAATTCTGAGTAAGAAAGATTTCATTAGGTAGGCTTCAGGCAACGGTGAGCTACAAATGGAATTCCTTCCTTATTTTCTGAAACTCACAGTTTATGACCCATATCCAATGACAAATGGTCTATAAATTCTCTTACAGCCTTTAATTGCATAAACTTTACATTATAGCCTTACATTAACTTGTGGACATTTTTGCTGCAAGATGTAGAAATAACAGTAAAAACAGAAGTTCCCCCAGCTCTTGCGCAGATAAAATATATAAATAACTTGTTCAGGATCCATGTCCTCTAATTTTTTACCTTTTTATAAGTACAGAGAAATAAGATTTAAATCAAAATAAAAAGAAATCTGTGAATTACTACTCAGTTACCTAATGCTCATAATGCTTAAATAGGACTGTCTATGTTCCATCTCAAAATGAATTGCTCCTAACTCTGTCAAACTTATTTATCTTATAGTAGTTTAGTATATTGGTGTGTTAATAAATGGCTTCTTTTACCTTAGGTACTACATACATGCTCCTTGAGCGCTGCATTCCACCACTGGATTTTGCTGACACTTTGATTTGTTTTAGAAAGCTCTAAATAAATAAGCAATAAAAATTGACATAATGTATTCAATCAGTACTCTAAAGCAAAGAGCCTTAGGCAGATTGTCTATATCTACCCTGGAAGTAGATAAAGCACAACCATCTAGAAACACTATTTTGAACTTCAATTTATATGAAAACAAGAAAGGCTACAAAATCTAAATTATTATTAGGACTACAGGTTCTTTCTTCTGAGCTGACTTGCTATTTGTCCCTAATTAACAAGGTGAGTTGTAGAATCTAATGCTACCACCATACTCCCATACCCACATATTTCATCTGTGTAGACACCTTGCACTCTAAGGAATACTAACAGACCTGCTTCGTTGCTCAGATCAACTACTAAGCAAGGAGAGAGGTGTATATATAAAAATATTTTATTTCAAAAACATTGTTCCTAAGGTGACCACATCTGATGCTGATGATACTCAGTAACTAGATATTGGACAAAGTGAAGATCTATCAAGATTTTTTTTTAATTATTAGACAGAAAATATCAAATTCAATTTCAATCCTATACTCTTTAAATCACTCAAATATGTTGAGTAGCCAGGACTTAAAGCAAAGACACGTGCAAATATGATTAGATTGTTTGCATATATACTGTAATTATATCTGATTCTAGAAAACTCAACTCATCACAGCACTCTAAGGTAGCTTGCTATTTTTGTAGCTTAAAGGAAAAAAAAATCTATTTTTTCAGTCTAAACCTCTCCATCAAAACTGATTTTTTTTTAAAAAATGTCATGACACAGCATTAATTTATATATTTTTCAGTTGTTAAATAAACTTTCAAACTTTCTACCAAACATGGAAAAATGTAAGTATATTTAAATATTTAGTATACTAAAAATCTTTTATTTTCTTAATTTGGTCAGGACACTGCAACTTAAATAGAGGTGATTTTTAAACTAAAACATTGCAATTGTGGTTGTGCAAATACAGTGTCACCTGCCACTCAGCAAAAGCTTACAGCTACTCAGTTTGTATTTGGAAGAGTTTCTCCAGCAGGTCAATGTGATCTTGACCCTTCAATCAGGTCTGATGTGGCCACGAGTAGAGGGGTGGCCCCAGGCAGACCTAAGCTGCCTAGTAGAAGACATGGACGTATTTGAGCAAGTCCAGCACTGTTCCATGAAGACAGTGAAGGGACTAGAGTCTCCATCACATGAGGAGAGGCTGAGAGCCAAGAGAGCTGGGGTTGGTTAACCTGGAGAGGAGAAGACTCAGAGTCCACAAATATTTGAGGGGCTGGGTGGGAGCACTTGATTCTTCTCAATGGTCCCCAAGGAGAGGACAAAAGGGAATAGACACACATGAAATACAGGAAATTCCACTCAAACACAAGGAAAAAAAATGCTCTTCTATGGGTAGTCAAACATTGGAACAGGTTGCTGTGCAGTCACTGTCCTTGCAAGTGTTCAAAACTTGACCAGACACAGACCTGCTCTAGTTGACTTTGCTCTCTATGGGCAAGGAGATAGGAAGGGATCTCTGGAGATCATCTAGTCCTATCAATTGTTTTGTGAGTCTTTGAGAGCAGAAGTGTTGACAAGGCAACAAGCAGGAAAAATGTATAAATGAGGGCTCACTTGGGAGTTGCCTTTCTTAAGAGATGTATGATAGCCCCATAGCATCACTTCCCTGAAATCTAAAAAGTTGAAGACATAATGCTGTAGGGTAACTGGTCATTTGTGGCTATAGTAGTTAGCAAAGAGTTGCATTGTAAATGCCAGGTGTGCCTGGCTTTTAACTTTTCTGGTGTCAATGAAACAGAAGCTGCTCTTGGGAAGATAAACTGTTTACTTTCAAAAAAGGTAAATTGCAAAGAACAGCTAATTTTCAAAGAAGGATGCATAGTTAGATATATGCAGACAGAAAATAGTGGCTTATAACAAATGTTTTGGGAAAGGAGTGGAGAATATTTACAGCCTCAATCCTATCGGAGTACTGAACACTTTCCCTCATGAAACAAGAAGACACATGGACACATGGGAATTTCCCTATATCTAAGAAGTGGAAATAGTTATATCCAATTATATCATATCTCTTATTAATGAAGTTGAGGTCTGCTGTGTAATTCCATACCAGGGGTTCTTTTCATATTTTGCCTGTATATCCAAGACAAAATATTTTATGACATTTTGTAAAATGTTTTTGCAGAGGTGTTTTATTTTTTAATAAAAATAATAATAAAAAAATGGCAATTCATTATAGATGGGATTTTTTTGCTATTTTGAAAAGGGTTTTTTTTGTTGGTTGAGAAATTTTGTAAGCAAAATATAACCAGGATGTAGACAACGCCAACAGCATTCAAGGATTCTTTTAAAATGTACACCTATGATATTAATTGTGAAAGACCACTAATAATTTATTCCTATATTTTTAAGTTTATCAATGTTGCTGTAAGTCATTGAAATCAAGGACAAGTTCCATAGAGTAACATTCACAGGGATCACCAGCTCCAAGGTAAATGGTCACTGGTCTCTGTAAGGGAGGATGAATTCCGTCGGCACATTTCCGTTTGACTGTGAATAACACACAGGAACCCTAGGACTGATTTGTTGTTGGCTTAAGTATCAGTTATGCTGCTTGCAGCTGATGATTTCCATTCCTCATGCTACCCTAGGATAATGGTTGAGTAGTTCAATGTTTTCTGGATAAACTTAGTGATTTCAAGAAATTAATTCTATGAATTTTAGTAGTATTTTTTTTTGCTCAATTGTATTGAAAAATAACATAAGCCCCAGATTTAATGCAATTCTCATACTTAGAAATGGCTACTAGGATTTTTATTCCATGTTTTGCAGCTTTGCCTATTTTGAATAGCAGCATGTACTTGTAGCTCTAGAAACCTAACCAAACTATGGAGTTAGGTAGACCTAAGATTCAAGTAATTCCATGCTTCACAGTAATTTTGCAAAACAGGTTGTTATGCAAAGTTTTATAACTCTCCAAATATCCTTAATTTTGATAACAAGAACCTTCAGCTCTTAAGTGTATTAAGCCAGTCAAATACAATAAAAAAAACTTCATCTTGCAAATATCTCTTAAGTATTACTTACTTAAATATAGTAATATTACTATATTTGACAAAGAAAATATGTTTGTGTAGAGTATTATTTAAAGTAAACATGTCTCATGGAGAATCAATATATTATACTTACAAATTAACTCTCATGCTGAAGTAGAGAACTTGTATCCTTTGGGTAGCTATATCATTTCAAACTCTTTAGTATATCAACTAATTGTCATCATAACTGTGTCCTTCCTACACAGAAAGGGTCATTTATTTTGTCATTAAGACCTATTAGTGATTCTTTTATTAAGTTTCTGTCACAAAAGATGTTTTTAAAGAATTTTATACATGATTATATGCATTTAAAGAGTTTTTGACCTCTATTTTCAGTATTCCATAAAACAGATGGAGGTAGCTTATTTGCTAAATGTTTTAGTTAATCATTTTGTGTAATTAAATGATCTTTGATCATCCAGGAAATGAAGATGTGTAATAAACTTAAGGAAATTGAACAGTCAATAACTGGAATAAACGGCAGTAGTTAACTACTGTATAGGGAGTTTAGAATTCCTGTGCACAATTTAAAGGAATACCTCTCCAGTCTCCGTGTCCTTTAACAAAGAAAGCGTCTACAAAGTATACAGAGTGAATAAGTTGCATAAAAGCAACTTTATTTTGGTCTTTCTATCCCCTGGCAGTCCAAAGCAGATTTTTTTTCTCCATACTCTTCCTGCATACACCATTTGTAAGGACAAGTCATGATGGGCTTTTCAAAGACCCGTACTAAATTGCTGCTGTCACTTTTATTCCTTCCTCCCCAAAGAGGAGGATTACTGAAGCATTGCCCTGTAGGACTTCCTGTAGACTTCCTGAAGTATGGAAGTAGTTGAAAGAAGGAGAAAGAATAATGTCAGGGGAATGCAGAGCAACTACTGAAGGTCTCAATGGCATTCCCATGAAATGTCATCAACCAAACAGATGGAAATGTTTGAGAGGACTACGCTTTGGCAGAGCAACAATTTAGGATTAAAAGGTCCTATAATTTCCTATACATACTAGTCCAGACTCTAGCCTGGGACAGGTCTCATTTTTTGTGATATGTGCTTTAGGAAATAGCCATAGAAATTTCAATAGGTACTTTTATTCATTCACGCGTCTTTTATTTTGTGTAGTTGTGTGAGGTGAAAACAAAAGCTTTTGCTTTTACTAATTTTACCAGTTCTTCCATTGCTTTTTGCTTTGGCAATATCTAAATGTTGAAGGAGATAGATAAAAAGAAAATAAGTTAGAATTAAGGTCAACAATTGTCATGAATGTCAGTAATATTTACTAAAAAAAGCTGAAAAGATAGGAAGGAACTAAAAAGAAAAAAAGGCATTCCAGCTATTCCAGCTAAGAGACCAATCAATACGGGTATGAACTATCTTTTCCATAGCTCAATAGTGTTGGTTATACAGTTCTTCATACAAACAAATCATTCAGTTAAGACACATGTCTAAAAGAGAGAGCTACACTGCCTCAGGAAGACTGAACTATATTGATATTTCGTCCATCAGTATAAAAGAATCTTTTTAGAGCTCAGAATGTGCCATGTACCTTCTTGAATACCCCTCAGTTCTGGAGCGTATGCACTTAACAGGAATCCTAGAAATGGCTGTAAAATAGCCAGAGGAATATCTCCAAATGGAAACTGGCAATTCATGACATAATATTAACTCTTGAGATCTAGGCACTATTGAGATAAAAATGCTATGGATAGTTTGTTTTCTAGCTTTTTTTCTTGTAGAAATATGGACACTTTAATAGAACTCAGCATTTCAAAATCTATTTTGATATATTTAGATACTAAATAACATTTTGCAATGCTGAAATTTCTTAGTTTTCACATTCCAAATAGCTTTAGTAGAAGAAAAAACAAGAATCCCATCTCCATCCCAATACTCGATTTTCCCCATTTGCCTATTGACCTATATTCTCAGAAAACATTTTAAAAACATTTTACTTTAAAACTATACATCTCTTCTGAAGAAGGGCCACTGATTGTGGCTAGGTATTATACAAGTGTATAGGCTGGCCTTATAAACAATAAGCTCCTTTCAGTAAATAAAAACTATTGTTACAAATGTAAATCTCTGACCTGAATTTTTTATGTCATTTGTCTTTAGTAACTGCTATTGTAAATGTACATTGCTTCTTTGCCATTGCCTCTTTGCCTTCTCCAGTTTGACCTGAAAGGCTCTGGGAATAATTTGGGTTCATTTGGGATATGCTTCGAAAGGATTAGAAATGCATAAATTCCCTAGTTACCTTCCTGCTTTTATGCGCTCTTTATAAAAGGTTTCCAAACTAGATGAACACTGTATTTGCTATCTCTGGCTCCGTTAAATACAATAGTAATTAACATAAGCTATTTAGCACTTATAAAGCATGCAAACCACAGTGTTCTTATGATGCACAGCACTCTAAACATATGCTCATAGCTACACAGTGCCACCTAATCACCTGCATGATAGCACGGGCACACGATGCCAAGACTATATGGCCTTGCTTCCAAATAGCTCTGAATTTGTTTAAAGTTGTCTTCTCCACTGGCATAAACTGTGATTTGAGAGCTCTTCAAATACTGCATGGTATAAAGAATCACTTTAATGAAAAGGAGATGGATTCTGATTATACAACCTGTGTCTAGGGCTAATCTGAATACAAAAGGAAGTGAGAAGGACACAAAGAGTAATCAAAAATCAGTGCCCAATGGGCACACTCACTTTACAATTTTATTCTATGTAAAAAGCTGCAATTAATTACAAACCAGTTTTTATGCAGTTTTTGCCTTCTTTAAATGTGGAGTGAATTCTCCCCATAAGCTAATGAACTGAAGTGAAGCCAAATAGAGACCAGCTGGCTGAATTGCTAAGTAATTTTATCCACATGATTGACTTTATGATCCTTTCACTACAGTAACTAGTCTTTATTCTCACAATCAGCATCAGCCATAATTCCAAGAGGGAAAAATGATTAAAAATGTAGAGAATAGAGAGGAGAGGTTTGTTTGATGTGGTGCAGTGCATTCTTGCACACACTTCTGTATAATAGGTGCTGAATTACAGGTCTTTATAGCCTCAAAAGTAACACAGCGAATGCTGCCTCAGAGATATAATAAGCAGCCAATGCCTAAATAATCATTACAGATACTCCATTAACAGAATCTGTGTGGCTTTTAACCATACAAATTGTTTTTTGACAGCTTGTAACCTTTCCAAACAGTTTCCTTTGGGCATTACACCACACTCAGATCTAATTTTAACTTTTGCTTTGTCTATAATTTATTAGTTTCTTTGGAGACACATAATGTATTTCAGTGGAATGGATAAATTCAAATAAAAGCTAAAAAAAAATCAATTGCTGTTTTAATCCATGAAACCTTTTCTCACTGGGAGATAACTAAAATCTGATGAAACATAGCAGGGGAAAAAGAAAAACACAAAAAAAAAAAGGCTAAAAGGTCTATAATTCCAGAGGGAATCTGTTTTACAACAAGCAGTATTTTTTTCTCGAATTATTTAAAATAGGTTATAACCAACTGAAAAAAGAAGAATAAAAGTAAAAACATATATAAATAAAATATAAATCCTTTAAGGCTGCTCCTAAGAGCCCCAGAGTTTGCATAACATAATAAATAACATGTTATAAAAGAGTTTAATGATGTATTGCAATGGGATAAAGAGCTAAGAAAGATGTACAGTAGTATCTTTTTTCCAAAGAGAGCCTGTAATTACAAATCAGCTAAGATTAAGTTACATGACTTATGCAGAGCTAGAGGGCAACCTGGTTTTTAAAGAAACTGGTGGAAATATAACTACATATGTGAAATTAATAAGGGGAATGATGCAGCAGTATTAGGCAATCCGTACCGGCTGTCACTGGCATTATCTCACTTCTGGGGAAACCTTTTCCAGAAATGCCATCCAGTAAATTGCCATGTAGTAGTAATCAGCATAGAAATGCTTCCACTTTGGCAGTCAAAATTTCCCATTTCTTTCAAGACACTTACATGGTTCTCAACAGAACTGAGCACTTTTTTCAAAAGTTTTTAAGACTGAATACAATCTGGTATATAAGGGTGTATGCAATGAATGGAAGAGTGTTTTGAGACTCTAAGTGTTCACTGGTTGCAAAAGGCTGTATTCTTCACAGACATTAGTCAGTGGCTAGTCACACTACAATTAGTCCTCATAGTTGAAAGGAGTACAGGCACGAATGTTTTCTCCTACTTAGAATCAGGTACTTTCCTACGTTTTGAATCTAGGAAAAGATCACTAAATTTGGTGCAGTTTTCACAAGTGGAAAGGAAGGCAGAATAAATCTTTAAATAAAAATTGGAAATCCCTCTCTTATTATGAATCTTAATTCAGCATGCTAAAATTGTTTAACAAAAATCAGCATAAATTAGAATAAGGCAGTTGTGAATCAAGCAGATTCAGGTCTGTAACCTGCATCTGACAACTGAGATATAGCACAGCTTGTATATCTGTAGGTCTTTAGCACAGCTAAAGAAATAATGGCATATTTTTGGTTACATGTAAGGCAGCCGATAAGCTGATATTGAGAATAAAGATTGATAAGAGAAATAAGTATTAGTAGAATGAATATACTGGCCTTGATATATAAAGGGCTTGAATATAACCTTTAAATAAGAGCTTGAACAGGAATATCTGTAAATTAAGGTACTGAGTGTGTAAAAAAAACCCAAAACCTCAAACAATTCTGGCCCTTTCATAGAGGCTCCAGCTTTGATTTCTGCTATAATTAAGACATTCTGTTATAATTAATATTTCAACATTCCTAGTACATATCCGCTACAAACATGATGTGTCAAACAGCAAACTGTATTTTCTGCAATCAGCCAGTTTCAGTCTGAAAAAAAAAAAAAACTAAATAAAAGTGCATGGGTAACTTTTAAACTTTGAGAAAATTCAAGGAAATCGGACCTATTTCTTTATATAAGACAAGTTAATGACTATGTCTGGGCCAGTTTGGAATATTATATACACTTCATTATTACCAACAGTAGCTAAGGGCATCAGATAGTTCTCAAAACAACATGACTACTCTGTCTTAAATACTTGTTCCTCTAATCTTGTCCCAAAACTTTCAATGCCTGCATGAAAGCATAGATAGCTTTGTGAGTACTTACTCCGAGGTGTATTGCACTGATACAAGCTAGCTGACAAAGGAAAACAAGGTGAAGTCATCATCCCACCATCTAAAAGGGATAACTAATCTTCTAGCTGACCAGAATTTGGAGAAAGTAGTGTATTGAGACACTATGACACAAAGCCTTTGTATCTGTGTTACATCAAGTAATCACAGCGTGAACTAATTGAGGATATGAATTTAAAATAAAAGCCAACTAGAAAATTTTCAAAACATGCCTAAGTTTACTAATTCTGTGTCTTCTGGTTCAGGTAAAATTAGCTGGTTTTCTTCTATAAAGAAAGGCCAAAGTGTTGATAGTAACATAATAAAGTTATAATAGTAATAAAGGTGTTGTTTCTCTTAGTTATCCTATCTGTATATGCCTTCAAGCTGGGACCAAGTTATTGAAGCACATTATTTTCCATCTCAGCTACTGATTTTAGAAAAGAAAACCATACCTAATGATCAATGACAGCTGAATACATATGTATATATGTATATACATATGTACGAGGTATAGGAAGCTTGGCCTGGATGACAACAGGAAAATTCTGACTAGAAGAGACACCAGGAAGTCTCTAGTCTGACCTCCTGCTCAAAGTTGCCTCGCTAAATTCAACATAAAGAACATCCACTGCTTTCTCCTCGTCCACACATCCAGTCACCTGGTCATGAAGGCAATCAGGTTCATCAGACGTGATTCACCTTGGGTGTATCTATACTAACTGTTGTAAGTTTACTTCTCCTTCATGTGTCCAGAAATAAGTTCCAGGGGACTCACTGTATGATTTTTTTTAGGACCAAAGTGAGGATGACAAGCTGTAGTTCATCAAGTTCTTTTGTTTTCGAAGATGGATGCAACATTTACCTTTTTTTCCAATTGTCCTATTTCCCCAGATCCCAACAACTTTACAAAGATGATAAACAGTGGTCTTGCAACAACATTAGACGCCTTTTTCAACACTTTGGAATGCAGTCTCTCAGCTCCTATGGACTCCTACCAACTGAGTGCTCTCACACAATTTCCAAGCCCACTCCTGGTAGTTCATCTCCTTGAATACTTTAATTAAAAAACTTCTGTGAGACCTTGGGAGTGAAGGCTGAAAAAGGGACTGAATAGCTCAGCCCTATCTGGATGTGTTCTCACTGCACAGCTAGCCTGTCCCACTGAGGAAATGGTCTACATTTACCCTGTTTCCTTTCAGTTTACTACTAATATAGCAGTGGCTGTTGGCCCTCATTTATTGTCAGCATCATTAAATGCCTTCTTCTTCCTTCAAGCATGACAGTCTGGCAAACACTTAAAAAATGAAAAGTCCCTGGATCTGGCATCTCTGGGAAACTATTGCCCGCTGTTAAAACTTCTGTTCCTGAGCAAATAGATTGAATGGAAACAAGTAGATATAACCTGGTATAACCTGTATGCAGACCAGCAGCTATCTGAACTGAAATGAATCTCAGAATTATAGGACATAAGCCCAGAAAAGCTTTGAAGACAGCTAGAATATTCCACTTGACAGCAATCCACTTATCTCCAAAACACTTCTAATAAGTGTTAAGTCTATTTAAAAAATAAAAATAAAAACTCCATTAATGAGGGTCTTTCTATAATGTATTCCAGTGGTTAGCTGTCCTGGTGATTAGTTAAACACACTTCAATTCAGTATACCACAACATGTTGCTTCTGTTTTATCTGTATAATTATGCATCTAGTATTATTGATTACATCTATATAACAACAGTGTCTCATCAATTTGTGCAAGTGAAAGTAGTCTGCACGATATCAGAGTTGCAGGATAATAAAGAATACTGATAAAAACAACCAATTCCTGACATTAAAAAAAATCCACTCAAAAAAAACTGTTCAGCTCATTTAAACTGCATCAAAACACAATTTAGATGCCAATACAGTTATGAGTGGTCTGATTTCTACATTGCTTTTGTGCTATATATGTTGTTTTGTTGGCACACTTCTAACTAATTAAAATTGCTGAGATATATGTGGGAGTTAAATTATTCTGTTGAGAATTAATTGAGTACAACTTTATACATTTTATCATATATTTGTATACATATATATATAAATATTGAAAGCTGGTTTCTCAAATTATGGAAAACACCAGTCTTTTATGGAAGTTAACTGATTTTGTAAGTCTACATCTGCAAAATGCCTGGCCTTATTCTACCTAAACACATAACATAATGTTTACATTTTAGTTTTTATAATTGTCGCATTTTCCAGAGATTTATTGATCGCATAAAGAGAGAGAACTAAGCCAACCTGTTCTGACATCCATACTTAAGAATAAAATGTCCAAATCTACAATTTGGATCTGAGTAAGTTTATAAAGTTGCAGATTTTAGGATGATATATACACGGCAACTGAAAATCAAAACACTTTCCCATAAGACACTTAACTTTATCTAATTCACTCTTCCAAATTCTTGTGACAGTTGAATGAGAGTATCTATATACCTTACAAAATCTGAATCTGAAATCTGTAGTTTACTACATATAATTTTCAACTTCTGCATCCATTTTTGTATCAGCAGTATTCTACCTTGTTCTTGTTACCTGTTCACTTCAGTCCTCACATGAGATTCCAAAAGACAGGTTTTACAATAAAATTACACTCCAGTGAAATACAAGCATCTTTAAAATGTGTTAAAGAAAAAAAAATAAATTTTTTCATAGGATGTATTTTATTGTGTATATATACACCAATATATACACCAGTAAATAAGAGAATTGTGAGAATTTAAAATATCCCAAAGACAATTATATATTAGACTGCAGTAACAGCATTATATTATTCAAAAATTTGTATCTCTGGGCTAGAATAAGGTTTGAAATGGTAATTACGTTCTTATATAATGTCCCGGTTTAGGCTGAAATGATTAAAAACAAACAGACCCAGAATCATTACACTGATCCTTTTCTGCTCTGGTGTTCTGTTACTTTTTCAAAGAACAGAAGAAAAAAGGAATTAAACACAGGTCAAAAATAGCCACATAAAAATTACCTTGACTTTTCTTTACACTCGCTTTTTTTATAAAAAATAAAATCAGATGATGACTGGTTAGGTCACCTAGAGGATAGTAAATTAAACAACGAATAAACAAAGTCTTTCACAATAAAGAAGATGATGGAACACAGATTTTCTTAGCATAACAAGGTATGGAACCTGGCTTCAGTACTTCACCACAATAGTCTAAATTAAGAACAGCAGTGAACAAGTTAGAATCATACATGGTTAGGAAAAAAGGCTCTGTTTATAAACCGTAAAAAGAGGTATGCTATCAGTTGGAAAATTACAGTACTCTGAGATCAGTTTAAACAAAGTTTCCTCAAACAGCCTTTCCTTTTTGTGTGTGTGTCACCATATACCTGTCTTTTAAAATCAGTTCATACTCACTTTAATCTACAGAATTTTTTTTCCCTTCCTTCTTCATTTCAAACATTAAATAGAACAAAATATTGGGGGGGATGGGAGGAGATGGGGGAAAGATACAATTGAAATAGTACGAGAACAAGTGTAATTGAAGCAGTGTGCCACAGCAGAAGACACGCTTTTCAAGGTGACCCACTTCTTAATTGCATTTGGAATTCATCTTCAGCATGACAACAGATCAGAACCAGTAAAACAAGTAGCAGGTAAAAAAGTGGGTAAAGGAACAGAGCTCACAAAACTAAAAATGGAGCATTATAATGGTCAAGGCTTCATCTAACTCCCACTGAAGTCCAGTATTGCCACACATTTCAATAGATTTTAGCTTGAGCACTAGTACAGAAGCACAGTTAGTATTTTTAATTAATTAGAATATTCTGCTACATTCTGAATCTGTCTAGTAAAACCACTCATTCCCAGCATTATTCAGCTCATAACCATTCAGAACTGTTTTTTACTCTTTCAAAATTAAAAGAAATAAAATATTAATCATATGTCTTAGTAGCCCCTCACTGACCTTAAGTTGACAAAAATCAAAAATAGCAGAAAAACTGCAGCAAGCAGATGGATATAATACAGTCTACAGTATGCAGGTACAGCTGTAGATGGATTTCAGCACATTTACCTTTATTTAACTTAAACGCTTAAGTTACGTGATCTCCAAAAACAGTTCTGCGGAGTAGGGACTGCTAAACACAGCCCTATTCTGTCTTGCATGCATTTATTTTCCAAAATAGGGTAGAGATTTTCCTACCCAGGAGAGAGCCCCACTCGAGCAGTCTGGCCCACAACTGCACAGTCCGGCAGAAAAAAAACCATCTCCTCCAGTCATAGGCCATTTGTCAGCATCCGCGCTGGCGACTGTAGAGAGAAAAGTTGTTTGAGGACCCTAGGACCTTTGAGAACGAATGAAACCTCTTCAGCTTTTTGTTCATCTGATTGTTTTAAAATTCACAGTTTATAAAACTGCTTGCAGATTTTACTGACCCTTTGAATGTTCTCTAACAGTGGCACAATTTCAGACTTCAAACAGCTGCTAACAAAAGCTTTGCACTTAGCCGTTAAAGTAGTTCGCACAGTAACCAGAAACCATCAATAAATCTCTATAAATTCATTGAGATTGCTCAGATTAATCAAGGTTACCTTGGATTTAAACCAAATACCACAAAGAAAGATACAGAACGCAATGAACTAAAATTTTACTTAAAAAGGAACTCTATAGCTGCTAAAGGTTTTTCACTAAGCAGAATTAAAAGCAACATTGACTCTGTAACTCCAATCGAATGCTGATAAGAAGTGTAGCAGTGCAATTCTAATAAAACAGAAAAGTAAAGGTAGGACCTGCATAAGAACCAACCACAGCTGAAAATAAAATGAAAAAGCTGATCTTAATAGAATAGAAAAAAATCTGGATTTGGCCCAGAATGCTTGTTGCAAAAGATAGTTACATTTAGGGAAAAAAAAATAACTAAACATTTTTTGTCCAGTAGTTTAGTTCCCAAGATCAATTAAAATGATAGAACAATCTATGAGGACATACAAGAAAACCCAAAGACATGGCAATTCCAGTTTAACTACGTTTCCCAAATGCTTCTAAACTTAAAGCTAGTACACTAAAGCTAAGCCAGGCTTAGAACATGCTGGCATCTAAGTGGATCCTCAGCAAGCCAGCCCTAGCACTGGAAGCAAAGTGGAAACCATCGAAGGCAGCTGGGCTCAAGCTAAGGAGCAAAGCCTCTGCCAAGCTGTTAAGTTCTGCTCACTGCATTTACTTTCCTGCACCGTGCCAACCGGGTGCAGCTTTGCTCCAGGACACGAGCACGCGGGATCTCTCTTGCACAGCCAGCCCTCTTAGCCCTCGCAGCAGCAGGGCGTAGCGGCACGTCCGGAGGGCAGGCGGGACAGCCGACGGCCTTGGAGCTGCCGCCGCCAGGCCAAGGGTCCTGAGGCACACGGGGGCGCCGAGACCGTGCCATGGGGCGCCTGAACCACAAAGTAGGTCTGGGGCTTCCTCGAGTTCACTCCTGGAGCTCTGTTCTTCTGAGCCCAGTCCGGCTAGCGCTGAGCTGTGAACTCTGCACACTGGCCCTCTTCTCCAGGCTCAAGCCAGCATTGAGTTGACGCAGTCTAAGGGGCAGCAGGGAAGATCTCTGTGTTCTTCTCTGAGCTCCAAACATCTTTACCATGTGCAACTGTGAAATATGACTGTGAAAACAAATGTATGAATGTGCCTAAAAACTTCAGCTCTTCTACAAACTGTATAAACAAACATCTAAAGTCATTTTGGGGAAAAGAGAGTTGTCTTTACAGCGGCAGTGTTGCCTCATTAAATGAGCCGCTTAAGCACCATTTGACTTCACTACAAATAAGAACCAACCCAGTACCCAGCAAAGAGGCTACAGAGGCCAGCAAAACCTGACGTCCTATGGCACGATAGAGAAAGACTATTCAGTGTCGCCCCTAGCTGAAATTAGAACCCTGCCTACATCCTTTATTAAAAGTACACACACACTCACATTAAAAAAAAAAGTGAAAACTTGAGAAAAAATATATTAATTCCCTATTTTTATTTTTCCGATGTCTTCTACTAGTACCTGAAAATACAACCTTCCTGCCTGCATATATAGCAAATGCTACTTGAGCACAGTAAGCACTGTATTCTCATAATGATTGATGACAGATGTCCAGTCAGGTTCTTGTTACTGGGATCTGGAGCAGGGTGGGATCAGCAGCGCAGCTGCCAAAGGCCATGGGCAAAACTGCAAGAAAGAACAATGCAAATTCACAATTAGGGAGTCTCGAGGGTGTGGGAGGAGAATGATTTGGCCTCTGCACATTATTGCAAACCTGTTTTTGTTTAGGAAAGAAAAAAGCTTTATGCACTTTCAAGTTCCTGACCAATCTTTTTGGTCCCATAACTATTCTTTAGAACCCCTAGGCCACTATATCAGCTGCCATATGTCTCTCGCATTAGACAGCCTGGACCTTTTCCATCAGCTGCAAGAAACTTTCAACACATCTGGTGGAGGCTTTTCTCGTCAGCTGCTATGCGCCTCGTGCATAACGACTATCAATTCCTTCCACTGGCTGCTATGCTCTTTGCAGAGTCTCTCCTAGCAACTACAACAGCCTTCCACAATATGTAGCTAAATTAACATTTTTAGCCACCATAAACCCTCTCTTAAAGAAGCAGTCTCAGTTAGTCCTTCCCCAGTCTTTCCTCTCCTGGCACTTGACCCTCCCTTGTGTGAAGCTGTAGGACAATCTGATCTGGCTGAAAACTAGTCCGGAGGGGAAAAAAAACAGGAAGTCTTCCCCTAAAAGACCTCAGAATCAGTTCCTAAGCCGGCCCACTCTTTATGTCGTGCTGAGGAGGCAGCAGCATACTTCTCCACTGAGTGGCTAGCCACGGGGTCAAGGTACTTCTTCTTTTGGCAACTGTTTGTTCCAACTCAGTATTTTAACTGGACGTCCTCAGGCTGTGATTCCACAACAGTTTACATCAACCTAAAGTGTCGCTCTTGGAATCCCTCTCCCTTACTCTAGTTCAGGAAATAAACTGGCCAGAAACTGTTCTTATAAGGGGGAAAAAAAAGAAAAGTGAAAAATATTCACTGATTTTGTTGCCTGAACTAGTTCATCACAAGATCAGATGAATGCTGGTGTCAACCAGAAGGAATGAAGGGAAACAGTTGTATGACAAACCCAGGACCAAGGCAGACAGCACCACTGAGGCACTGACACAACTTGGCTCCAGCTGCGATGGAAATGCTCTTCTTATTCGTTTTGGAGAAGCTTTATATCTTCCTTTCAATGAACACGTGTTCTGCTTCAGCTCTTGTCAGGCACAAAACTTCTCGAGGAACCTCAGAGCTATCACCACAAAGCCTTGGCAAGTTCTAGAGTATCGCTTGTAGTTAAGCCAGGACTAAAATGAGGGTTTGCCAGCACAAACTGAAAAACGCTTTGCGAAAAAAATATATATATAATCAAGGTCTATTTTACAAAAGAAAAAGTATTTTTGTGTCTGAATAAAGCAATGCAAACAAAGCTACATTAAACTACATGGAATGAGTATACTGCAATCCATAAATGGAATATCATTTTGCCTAACTATGTGCACACAATATGCAGGCTGCTTTCTGATGCTAAGATTAAAATGTCAGAATAAAAACAATTATGACCAAAAAAAATGGCAGTATCTAAAAATCAGCACTAATGCATTCATTATGTTAGAAAAACAGCTAGGATATAAGAAAACTTTAAATATTGTCATAATGATTTTTAAAATAAACATATTTTTAAGAAGAAACCATATAAGCTTTTGCAAATCAATTAGTCCTACTCCTTTTTTTGCACCTGAACAACAAAAGAAACCCAATTCTGCTAACTATTAATTGTGGGGTTTTAACTACCAGTTTCCTTTGGCTAACGTACAGTAAAAAGAAAATGTCTACCCCGGGTACTTGTCTAATGACAGCGAGGGAACAATTATTCTGCTTCTACTGTCATGGTTTAAATCCCAAAGCTCAAGTTAAGATTAAAATGAATTTAGGTTACCTTTTAGCTAAAGTTAAAATAATATACCTAGTAATTAAAATAACAAACCACTGAAGAGTTACATATAGAATGGGATTGCTTTTGCTCAAAATTTTAGCCCCGTATGGAAGAAATTAACATTTAAGACATCTGTAGGATAATCACAACATGCATCTGTTTTGATAAAGTAGGTTACTAAATTCTTTCATTTAGTTCCTTTTTGACTAGAAGAAACTGGAGATAATCAAAATCTGAAAATTTTAATGCAAAAGTAAAATATTCATTATAATGAGGGAAAAATGGATTGTCTATACTTTGAGAATAACAAACTAGAATTATAAGACCATCTCAAAGTTTTCTTAAAGAACATAATGAGAAGGCAGATGAAAATCTTGAGTTTAAGGACGTTGCTCCATCTTAAAGTTCAAGATTCCAGAGAATTAAACACATAATGGATAGAGATTTATTACAGAGGTGAGATGCTTCTACTGGAGTGGAGATCAGCCTTAGCTTACAATTCATTATCTCCTAGGATAAAATCTAAACAAAATAAAAAAAAATGAAGATAATTACAAGAATGTGACTGAATACAGGAAAAAGAATAAAGAGGTCTGAAAATCAGTTCAGTTAGAGCTCTGATTATGATTCCTGATACTGAAGTAAGTTTGAATGTACATGCACACTGTATATAGACAAATCAAAGGGACTGCTAAGAGTTAAAAGTTGACTTAAGAGAGCTTAAAGGTCCAATGATGCAAATGGCACTAAACAATTAGATTAAAAGTTGGCATTTTTATCCCAGATGCTTAAAAGCCAAATCATG
The DNA here is from genome assembly GCA_034781795.1 of Crypturellus tataupa. NCBI lineage: Eukaryota > Metazoa > Chordata > Aves > Tinamiformes > Tinamidae > Crypturellus > Crypturellus tataupa. Next base: position 9,741,825 of record JAWLRI010000215.1, read on the forward strand.
TAACTACGATAGACTAAACAACAAACCTGAAGAAATATTTGACCAACGTTAGAGAGATGTTCCTTAGCAGAAAATGACCCACTGTTCAAAACAAAATGTAGGAGTTTGTGGAGGAAGGAGATCTAAAGGAGTAACATGTTCCAAGTTTACAGAAAATCCACATAAATAATGGTGCAAGATTAAGGATGAAGGAAAAACAATATTCAGGAAATATAACATATACATTAGCGAACGGTTTTAACAAACTGGTCAAAAAAGTTCATGACAAAAAAAAAAAAAAAAAAAACAAGCTGTGATCTGCCTGCCAGCATCCTATCTGAATAAGCGGAACAATTTTCAGCGTGAGATTAATATCCGATGGACAATGCTAATGGAAGATACTAGTATCGGCAATAATGGCCTAGTAGTGTTTGACTATTAAGTTTGAAGATTAGTCTGCTTTACGTACCTGTCTATATTACGAATCTTTCCAGGATTCAAAGTCATTTTCAAATGTAACCTAATACTAAAGTAACTTTTACTTACTGTTTCAAACTTAAAAGATATTGCATTTCATAACCAAGTATAGAATTTGGTCTTGTATTTTATTTTGTAAATCAGTTCTTTTGGTCTCCTCCTCTCCTGCAAACCTCCTTATCTACTTTTACGTTCATATTCATGATTTTTTATTAATCACCTAATTATTTTATTTTCATTTTGTGATGGTGATTTTATTAATCACCAGTAAAGAACACCTGCTATGTCAACATTTAAATTCTTTTATGCATAAAATGTACATGAGAAATCTCATAAATAAAAATATGTCCAAAAGGTTTACATCTTTTCACTGTTTCTTTGGCATTATGACAATATATTATATTCACCAGTTACACACAGGGTTGACAGACAAATCCCATCAGACAATGTTTGTTACAAAAACCTGCTTTCATCTGTCAAAACTGAATACTACAACAACACTTTTTTTTCTATCATTTAAAAACTAAATATTTCAAAGGATGGTTTGTAATCTCCCAAATTCTATTTTCTCACATAAAAAATAATTTCAAACAAAATTATTTTCAGATATTAGTCTGAAATAGTTTTATTGCTTTCTTAAATGGAAACTGGTGCATATTACTCACTGTTTCATGGGAATTATTACACAAAATGTGTTGGCCTTCATATAAAACTTTACATTTAAAAATATTTTATTTCATCCCAAATGAAGTTCTACCATAAGAGTAGTCTTTTTCTTCATCAATAGAAATGATATCTAAACATCTATTTATATACATATCACTGATTATAATGCTATCCAGTAGTCCTGAATATACTATATACTACCATGCAACACATTTATCTTCACCACGCAAAGGTCAAACAGAGAAAGTAAAGAATCTTTTTCATTCTCATTTTAATATACATTTTAGTATTCAGTTAGTGTGCTGAGAAAAAAATGAGGATTTCCCTCAAAGACATTTGAAATGTTACTGTCTTGTTTAACTGATTCCTCTTACACTGATTCCTTCCCTAAGTCAGAAGGAGAAAAACCTGTGATTTCAGAAAAGGGAATTTTCTAACAAACTTAAGAAAACAGTATTTGCTCTAACTTTCATTCTCTCTTTGCCATATCTGACATGCATCTGGATTGCGAAGCAAAACATTGTCTAAAGTAGACTCCTGATGAGATGACAGGTGGAAATAAGTTCTGCGAAGTTTAACCATTAAACTGACTCAAGTGACAGGTTTTCACAAACACATCAGTCTTTATTTTTAAAGAATATACCTGAGACAGAAATGGACAGAGCATTTTTCCTATAACATTTTGGCTATGAGCAACTAACGAGAGAGAAAATACTCTAAAAGGTCTGTAATAACATCCTTTGAGATGTCCAAATTCAGCAAAATCTCTGCGATCTTCCAAAAAGCTGCATCAGTTATTCATTTTTTATTTTGGTCTTCTGCTTTCATATAAAAGCAGTGGAAGGAGACTTGCGACCTCGGGGAGTACGTGAGCACCAGGTCTCTTATTTGCTATGTTAGTTATGTTCGTGTCTCAAACACGGTTAAGCTGTTTGACCAGCGGAACATGGAGAGACTTGGGGAATGCTCTGCATTCCAGTTGTTGGCAAATGTACTTGGAACAGGATTCAGAGCAGGGATGAGAATGGTCTGAAAATGATCTTGTGGCTGTTCCACTTCCTGTGAAATACCTGCACAAAAAATTATCTCTAACTGGTAACTAACTCTAACCCTAACTCTAACTGGTGAGCTGAAATCCCCGTGCATGCACTGGAGTTTCCATGTTCCATATTTCAGGTGAATGATGTGGAATCATCTATTCGGCCAAGGCTGATAAAAGGAAAAGGGTAAACATTCCAGATAGATAGAAATTATTCAGCAGTTTAAACTAGAGTTAACTGAGTAGGTTTAGTTGGAGGGTTACCAAAAACATTTTTTTACCAAATTGCAACAAATCTACCTCACAGTATTCTTGATGAGATCTAATCTTCAGCAGAACCAAATTCTGAAGCCTGCGCATATTTCTTAGTATCCTGACCTATAGCAATTCCATAAACAAGTGAGAGTTACACATGGTTGTAGCTGTAAGCTTTATGCAGTTTATTCATAAATCTGTTAAAATCTAGCTGTTGTCATTAAACTCTTGTTTAATCACTCTGTATTTTCATTCTAGATGTTGCATGATACTGTGCCAGTATTTTTAAAATTGTGTTTAATGAGTTCTCTAAGTTCTATTGCAAACTTTTTAGTGCAGCTAATAAGCTGTGTCAAGTGGTTAACAGCAGCTGTAGGTAAAATAAATAGAATCAGAGCATGTTTATGCCCCAGACAGGAAAGCTAAATAAAAACATGTCATTATCTTCAGAAGAGAGCTTTATTTAGCAAACAGTCCCTACTTATAAATGTCTACTGAGAAAAATTCTGTGATTTCATTTTCTTTATATGTCAGTGTGGGGTCCACAGATCTAGTCCATGTCCCCTGCTGTTCAAGGCTCTTTTTTGGCAGTGGGAGGCTGAAGTCTTCTAAATTCCCAGTTTCCAGGCCAGTACCTGCACCCTCACTGCTTCATAGCGGAAGCAGCATTTGATGTAAGCAGAGTCCTTTGGCCTGGGGGATCCTCATCATGATGACCAAGTGAGCTACGCTACCGTATAAACAGTAGCGGCTTCGCAACATAAACAAAGAAACAAACAGTTGATCTTTTCAGGAGAACATCAGAAAGATTGTTAAATTTGTACAAAGAATTGGGGCAAAGGACAAAATTAAAACTGGTCTCAAAGCATCAGCTCTGAGGCAACAGAAAAATCATTTGATTGATATACTTTGACTTGAAAATATGTACAGTATACATATATAATATAAATACATATGCATGCTTCATCTTTCATATGATTTATATGTATTTTTGAGGCAATCTGATTTACTGTGAGTTCAAAAATATTACCTTATATAACAAAAAGTAAAAGTATATATATACACACAAGTACAAAGGTCACTTCACAGTTCATCTATTGAAAAAAAGATACAGATATTCAGATCTAATATAAAACAACCTATAAGGGCATAGGGGACTAGAGGAAAATTGCCTCAAAATTTTTTTGAGGAATTTATTGGGGATTAATTGAGAGATATAGACAAGCTAATTTATTTCTTCTAATCAATTATATTCTCTGATATTCCTGCTTCCACAAGGCTTCTACACTCCTAAAAAGGAAGCGTTGTTAGAAACTGGCACCAGAACTGGATGGATTAGAAAATGCTGTTCAAAAGGATTCTGGTTGAATAAGCTAAATGTGATCAATACAAATTCAGTTTTCAACTAGCAAGAGCCCAACATGGGTTGCACTGAATATTTTATGAATTTAAATTAATTTATGAAATTAGTTTCCCTGTCTTGGGAAACTAATGTTAATTTGGAGGAAAGAAATGACTGTTATTGTCCTGTAGGCTACTTTTTAAAAAATTCCAAATTAAAATGTATGAATAAAGCTTAATAAAAAGCAGCAGCAATAGAACACACAGGTTCATTAATTAATGAATAAGAAAGTTCATCTATTTAAATTTTGGCTTAATCTGCTATATGTTATATAGTAGATACATATATTGCAAATACACAAGCGTTCATTCCTTTTTGCCTCTATATTATGAAGAGAGAGTATCACATTATGGCAATGCTGTGTTAATGATGGTATTATCACTCAATAATCTGGCACTTTTAATGACACTTTGTGCTCTTTAATGAGCCTGTAGAAATTTTTCAGTGAAAAGAATATTTTACAGTAATTCAATACAACACAGCAGATTTTTTCCCAAGGATTTCCTTAATATATGACTCCTCCTCTTTTAGCAATGTTTTCAACAGAGGGAGCTTTGGAAAAAAATCTTCTTTTAGTGTAAAATAAATATTCTATGGTCAGCATAAAATAAATTTCATACTGATAGAAAAACTTGGTTCAGAGAATTAACAAAGACTTTCCTCCCTATGTACTATTATGTTTGAACGGTAATCTTACACAGCTAGTGTTTTCTCAATGTCCTGGGGAGCCTGATCATTGTAAATTACCTGTGACATCTCATTAATCCTCTTTTTCCTCACAAACGCATAATTAATGGTAACATTGACAATAATACACAAATTAGCTAAGTGACGCTTTATGGTGTTGGTTTTGATTAACGTCAGGAACCCAAAAATGACATTAATGTAATGCAGATCCCAAAAGGCAACCCGCACTTTGACCCCAGACATACATTTTGTTTGCACCATCACAAAGATTAATCCTTCCCTGGATGAAGACAAGACAAAACTCTGGCCACTGGCACTGCGTGCTGGGCTGTCGCTGAAAAACAAACTGCCTCAATTGCATTTGTTTAAGAAGGAAATCTTAATGCATAGAAAACAACGGCTTAGTGTCATTTCCTATTGTCTTGTTAGGAAAAGATAAATGAGCTACTGTCATGATTTAGATCAACTGCTTTTCTCCTAACTTCTATTATTTGCTTATTTATGGCCCCAAGTTTAATTAAAAGCATACCTAGACAGAGATCTGCACAATAAAGTTATTAAAAATGCTTTCTCACCTAGCACGTGCTTATTCAGGGGATCAACTTGCATTTCAACTATCCGCATGTGGTGCATATATAATACCAATGTCACGGGTATGAGTAGGTAATACAAGAATGGTAAAATGGAGTAATGTCCTTTTTCTAGCTTGAACTAACAGGATAAAAAGTACAATTCATCCCAATTAATAGAAAAATCCACTTGTCTTCAGAGTGTATGTTTATATAGAAATATATGTGCATAAGGTATCCATCTCGAAACAGTTAAAAACACATTCCCCAATTCGAAAGTAGTGCAACTATATCATCACCTTAGAATCTAAGGTGATGGTCATATACAATCTTTTTAATTATTTTATAAATTCAATTTATGCTACAGAACTAAGCCACCAAGAAAGCCTTTATTTTTCTGCAAATCGTGGTAGTCTAGTTTCTCTAATAATGAAAATTCTCTCAGAACTCCTTTCTCATCAAACTTCTCGATGAAAAGCTTGTACAGTTTACAAAGAAATGTGTTACATAGACAAAGAAATGAGTGATTGTTATTGTAAAACCTAACATTTTTGAATGCATTAGATTTTATTAATCAAAGTACTGTAAGTACATTTTTCTAAAAAGTGATAAACAGTATTTGGATTTGCCATTGCAACAAAATAAAAGACTTTCTTCAGTTAATGAGCTAGTTTTTCCTTAATATCTCGACATTCTAACTGATTAACACAGACAGATGAATAGGTGCGAGTTTACCATGAACATGACAGAGGAAGAAAGAAAAATTACACCATACTACAAAACTAGGAAAGAGTTTAAAACTACAAACAGGATTAGTGGTTAAAAACTGAGTAATAAAAGATGTCTCATGTAGGTAAAGCCTTCTGGACACCTTTAATGTTTTGAGTATAATAGGCATACATATATAGTTAAAAATAACTTGCATTGATTTTTATCCTTCGAGTGTGCTATCAGCTTATCTTAACTTCACTGACTTTAAAATATAAAAGATTTTTAAAATACCATGTTTAGCTTACCCATGTTATTTTTAAGTTTATTTTCTTTGCTGGTATGAATTTTCAAGTATTTCAAGTTAAACATACACTAAACTTTCTCTAACTCGCAAGTAGATTTTAAAGCACTGTGGAATTTAAGGGGCCAAAGGGATTCCCACAGAGGCTATATATTCACTCTAACTAACCAAGACATAAATCCAGATTACCGCAATAAATTATTTTTATTATTTGAACAGAGTAAGTACAGTATCACATTTGAAAGACATTTGAGTTTAATTCATATCTTAAAATTGACAGAGATAAACAATCACAGCTACACCAACTGAAATGGACTAATGTATACAGGATATACAAGTTCGACTCGGAAGCAGAGACAAATCTGTTCTTTATATCATCACTGTGGCATAGGGTCATTCAAAATGTAATTGTACTTCTTCATAAAACATAAAAAATTGTCTGGTTGGAGCTGCAAATTTTAAATGGCTTTGTCTGTGCAGTAATCCTTTATCAGCTTGTATGAACCTAGTAGTTCTTTGTTTCATACACAATTTGCTGGCAGGCTACAGTAACCATTTGCTACTTTTACTTTGCTGAATTAAAATTCAGCCAGCTACAACAAAAACCTCCTAAATATATGTCTGGAAACAAACCAGCCCACATTTAACCCTTCCAAGTTATCTCAATTTCCTCTTCCCCCACAAATATGATTAATATTACCCTATTAGCCTGACCGTGTCATTTTATTCTTTCAATTCCATGCCAGCCTTGTAGAAAGCAATCTGTCTAGAGATACATTTATAGAAATGATTTGTTTCAATGTTTAAGTGCACATTGACTTTTAATTCTAAAAAATGGTTGCAGCAAACTGCTTTTATAAGCCTACAGAATTGCGTGTATGTGTGTATATAAGTCTGTAGGAAAAATATTTTTCTAATGGTTCACATAACACTTTGGTATTGTAACAGTTTTGAGAAATCTTTCTTCAAAATATAAGCTTATAAGAGTAGTCTCTGTAATATTCCTGTTTACTGCCGTATCTCAGAGTTTAAGATCCACTAGATTTCTACAGCTGAGTGATATCTACAAGCAAGGCACTGCTTTTGCCTTTGCACAGTGTTACATTAACCGGATTAATAGGCCCAGAAGGCAAAAAATAGCAATGTTAGTTTAGGTTTTGTTATAGTTTAACATCATCAAGGGATTTCCATAAATACAAAAGAACACATAAATTTGTTGAATATGGATGCAGTTTTACCTTCTCAACATTCTGCAGTTCATATGAATATTTGCAAAAAAATAAAAACAAAAGCTGTAAGCTGTTTAAAAAGACTTATATACAAAGGGGCACTTTTCTCAGCTGAATTTAAAATATACGTGTATAAATTGGTATTTCATCATAGGACACAACATTATATTTTCAGAAAAGATACTCTGCATGAAATATGTCATTATCTTATATAACATTCTACACAAGCCTTATTCACATAAAAATGTCTTTCAGAAAAGCACAATATTCCACCTTTCGAGAGCTTAATCCTTATTTTACCTCAATACAGAATTATTTGTTAGGGTGATAGAAGAAAAGCATAACCATTTTACACATGTCAGCATTTACCTGTTGCTCTTTAAAATACATTCGACTGACAACATGCTTAGTTATTACAACTGCTTGTGAGCTGAGCAATTTTTTTATATAAAATTCTCTATATGCTCATCTGCAAGTGTTTCAATTTGTTTTTTAATACTAGAAAAAAAATAACATCAGATCCAAACCACATGATACACACATGCATATTCACCCCCATCCTCAATTTTTGGAGGAGAGGTAACAGCCCTATTGAGACTGTACTTTATGAAGGATTTTAATGAGATTTCTGACTATGTTTTTGTACCAGAATGTCAAATAAGCTTCAAAAGCAATTGTAAGCTGTAATGCTAGTGACACATACTAAAAATAACCCTATAAATCTGTTCATTCTGTTTAGATAGTCTCCTGAGTTGTAAAAAGTGAGACTGCTTAACCTTATTAGATGTTTGGGAAAAAAATAATTCTGGGGGAAGTAGGCCACTGATACTGTTATATTTTTTCTAGTAATTTACTGAGAAGCCATCTATTTTCTAATCTTCTGTAATATCACAGCAGTAATTAGGTAGACTCTTAAAAAGTCTTTTGCAGGAAATTCTTTAGACAACCATAAACACATAACCTCCCAATAAAAAGGACCTTCGTACTTTTATCTTATAAATTCAGACTCTAAACAAGTTTTGCTTGGCTACAGCAAAGCTACACAGCATTTTGAAGGGAAATTCTCATTCGATCTTAGCCTTTACTATTTCCAGTGTTTCATGCAATAGCAGCTATATCTTAAAAAAACTGCTTACTACAAAAGGAAGAAAGCTTAAAAATTCTGCATTTCAATTTAAGAAATTACTCTTTGAAAAGATATCATAAAAGAAACAGTACTGAAAGCTGCACTGCATTACATGTACAAATAAAGAGAAACATATTTTATTCCTTGTTACAAGCGTAAATAATTTGAGAGCTTTTAAATCTCTTCTATCCAAACCTTAGGGAAAAAAAAAAGATATTAAGCAGTATTATTAACATCGGTTACATTTATGTGTGCATGTGCCAAAAGTGGTTGCACTCTAAGGTTTTGTTTGAGGATATCTTAATCAAACCTGAGGATGGATAAGCAGGTCTACGCACCATTGCAGTGTGACTACAAAAGACAGACAAGGTTCAAAAATTAGCACCAATTCTTTTCCTCTCTAACAAAATAAATTGTATAAAATGTCGTGCCATGTTCTTTCTTATTTCTAAATCAAGGCATACAGCATATAATGTACTGTTCTCAGAAAATACAATTGCTGCAGGGTTTGTACCCTCGCTCCAGTTCAAGATAAAAGCATGCACCAGAAGTATTAGTGCGATAGTTATTATAACCATAATACTCTAGTAGACAGTGCCAAGAAGTCATTAATGCAATATATATCTTTTTGATTCCTAAAACGCTGAGTTAATGGGCCAAATTTCACTAGACCTTGTACTTGCATTGCTGTCATTTTTATAGCTATCAATTTTAAGAGTATTATGGTAGAACTTAAATGTATTTCTTGTGTTGACCTCTATTTTGCTAATCTTACCAAAACTTAAAGAACTTAAAGGAATTCTTATTCATGTAAAACTAAATGTGTTTATGTGTGTGTATTCATAGATATATGTGTGTATACACAAGACATATATAAAGGATATAATATACCTTTTTGCACCTTCACTCAGAATTTCATTGTTTACTCTAAATGAATCCTCATTTACCTTATTCAGGTCTTCCAAATCTGGGAAAGAACTTGTAACATCTATGTCAAATATGACCCATCAGTATAAAGAATGAAATAAACTATAGTATTCAGTGTTCATATATGTATAATTTCAGATAAAAATATTCTAGCAGTTAGCCTGAAATAAAAACCTATGACCAACATGGAAGAACTAATCACTGAAGCCCATATTCATAGTAATAGTTTTGGGTGCATTAAAAAAAAAAAGAAAAAAAAAAGGCAACATACTCCAAAAAATGATGAAATGGAGAGAATGTGTGTGAATGTGAGGAAAGGAGATATATACATATACACCCACAAGAAAGAATAAGCAGCCATGCATTTAAGAAAGTAAAAGCTATAAAATGAGTGTGTATATACACACACACACACACTATATATATATATATATATATATATACACACACACTATGTAAATATATATATATAAATACAGAAAACTTTAAAAGTCCATTTTTAATAACTATCAGCTGAGGTACCTACTAATATGCTACATTCCTGTAACATTAATATTTGATGTAAAAGTGACACTGTGGGGTAAAGTAAATTTGCTTACAGTCTAGTGGAAATGCAGTGTGAGTTTAAAAGGAAGAAAATAAAAGGAGTAGCTGGAATGCATTGCACTAGGACTACTGACAATAATTCTCCAACCTGTCACAAATTACATTTTAGCTACTGTAGGGTATGTATAGGCTCGTCACAACTAATAACATTTTTCTTTCATCAGGTTTGTGTTAACATTCTGAAAATCTGAAATGTTTACTGTAATGAAGTAATGCACTATATAGATAGCATATGGTTGCTGGTTTTGTTTATATCATTTAAAAATATCTGAAAAGACCACTCGGGCTAAAGAGCAATGTTATTGCTTCCACAGTCAGTTGATGGGCTGTTTAATAGTATTTTAAATGTTTGTTAATGATAGTCTTAAGGAAACAGAAAAGCACAGGAGCAATGTAGAATGGCAATATCACAATAGTTATAAAGATTAAAATGCCACTAGGGGACAGTAGAAAGTCACAAAATAAGGTTCTGTTGAAGAAACCAGAACAAAAGGCCTTTCTTTGTCAAAAAAAAAAACAAAAAAAAAAAAAGAAAAGAAAGAAAGAAAGAAAGAAAAAAAGAAAAAAGAAAAAAAATAAGAAATATGCATTTCTAAATCAAAATCATTTCACAAGTGAGGGTTTTGAAATGCTGCACTAAATAGCAGGATGAAAACAGGGAGACACTTACATGAGTCTATTTTTAGATCTTTTATATTTGTATGTATTATTAAATATGCAGTACTTTTATTAAGAATAAATTCAAGTGTGAACTAATTTATTTCCAGCCCTTTTACAGGACTGAAAAGTTAAAAATCCAAGAAATATTCGCCATATCGCACTATTGCAAACATACAGTAATAAAATTGACCTTTGTAATGGTGGTAGTTCACCTGACAAGAAAATGAACAGATAATGTACCATACTGTGATATTTATTAAGTAATGTAAATAAATGCCTCACAATCAAGGCCTAACCTACTTCAGATGGTATGGACGTGAAAGATCTGCTTTATTATGGCCCATTACTGATGTATGGCACAATCCTGACGTCTCGGATGACACCAGAGAGAGCACTCAGGCCAGAGAAGAGCACATTCTTCAGAAATTCATGTCTGGTCTAGATTCCAGTATTCGTATCATGAATCCTAGTAAAACAATATGAAGTATAGCACTATGTTATCTGGAAAAGGGTATCAAATCCTGTGGTTATTGATTGTAAAATACATTATTTTGCTTCATTCTTTTCTTCATCAATCATGGACTCCAAACAAAGGCTTACAGACTAGCAAGCTTGGTCCAGGCACTTGCAATTACTGAACTTTTGCAGCTCTTACGTAACACCCAAGGCTATAAAGTGAGAGGAGCCATCTGGTTGATGACTAGTGGAGGAAAATATGTATTTCAGAAGTACTTATGAATTTGCTTTTCCAAAGCAATGCATTTTAGCCTACAGATCCTCTATGTTCTAGGTATTGGGAGCATCTAATTCTTATCCATGTACATGACAGCTAAAATCACACAAAGTGGTGGCAACTGCTGAAAGCTATTACAGTTCTGAAGTGCTAAGGTGCAGATTCAAAACAGCAAGATTGTCTTTGCACAGCCTGATAACAGCAGTCATCCCACAGCAATATCTATATATTGAGTATATAACAGACCTTCTCAACGATGATACAATTAAGCATTTCAGTGAGAAGTCTAGCAAGTGTTGATCCACTATAAGCTATTTTCAAATGGAAAACTAATCACAAACCTGTGTGCATGCATGTAGCAGACTGGTGAATTCTACTGAAGCAACGCAAGTGGCAGAACATGCAGAGAGCTTGTGTAACAGTACCCCGAAGGAGAAAAGAGAGAGAGAGGAGGGAGAAGAGGATTGGGGCAGGGAGGAGAGAGAGAGATGTTCAGGAATACATCATATGCACAACGCTTTTTCTCTGCTTTAGTAATACAATTTGAAAGATAAAGCAACTCAATAGACAGACATACCGCAGCATACCTATTCTGCATCTATAAACATTCTTATCAACCACCATGACTACGTAGAAGACAAAACATTTAATATGCCAAAATTCATAAACCGACGGTACATCCAGGGCACTGTCTAAAACAACAAACCTGTTTCTCAGTATTGTCATATTTTTTTAATCACTGGTGTTGCATTTCAATAACTGGTTTAATAAAGTGTCTGTCAAGATAAGTATGTGCATCATGACTAAAAAAGAAAAACAATATACTATCTTAAGTTGTGATACTTCAAGGGAAATGTTTCACGTGAGATTGGATGCTTTTCTCTTGATGGTTTTAAAGCTTTTCTACATGACCTGCGTGGCAGATGGTTTGAAAGAAGGCAGTACTGGAAGCATACGCTCGTATGCATGTATGAGGGGGCATTACCTTTTCAGTCACTATTATGTCCGTGGAAATCTAGGTACAGTGTTTACCCTCAGGAAAAATGTATTTTGAAGTCACAAGAACTACCAGGAAAGGACCAGGCAAAACACTTCAGCCAGTAGTGAAATTCTTCAAGCACTTCCTTAAACTCTATGAAATTTGGAAGGATACAGGCATATTCACATTGCTGAACATCATGCACTTATGAGGAATTTTAAACTTAATTAAAGATTTAATTAACATGAAAGTGTTTTACTAAATTAAAACTCAAATCCTAAAAATTTTATTTTGTATACAAAAAACAACTAATATGACCAAAAGTAGCCACTGTTTCTCTAAACAAACAAAAGCTTCAAACTGCAGGTCAGCAAACAACAAGCTATTGTAAAATTCTTAGAGCTTGTATAGAAGTGCTTCAAGTTTTAGAGACAGTTGACAGAAGTGGTACCTTCTTTTAGCACTGCTAAGGCTGAAAGTACTAGTTCTACTGTTCAAGAAGAGCAAAACGACCCCTTACTCAAGGTTAGTAAACATTTTTATAGTTGGTTTATTTAAAAAATCAGGTCCATAGATGTTTCAGGCAAGTTGATGTTTGGATCCAAGGTGTTACACTATCTTTGTACTTCTGTTTTCTCATTTCAGTATTCTTTTTTACTAAATTGGATTTCATGTTTCTGCTCAGTAGATACAACCTGAGATCAATTTTTGTTGAGCTTTCTACATTCGCTTTTTCATATGTTCTCCCCTGAAAGAAGCTTTATTTTATCGCATGTGCTTCTCCCTTTCCAAAGTATTCTCCAAACTCCTCCTCACTTCGTCACCTCCCTGCTACCTTCCCCATTCTCACCAAAGCTCACCAGATCCTACAAAACAAATCCCTCTTTTTACCTTTGGTGTCAATGTGACTCTCTGATCTTTCCTTGTTCTCCATCTCCTGTTTTTCTGTACCTGCATAATCACAGAAAAACAGATAACACTGACACAATTTGTGACTTGACGGCATTTTCCAACAGGTCAAATAGGGAAGTTTCCCTAAATCAGGATCCACATTTATAACAACTTAGATTCCAGTGCTTTAATGTGTTGGAAGATCAGTCTTTCTATAGGATAATTCCTTAATACACTCACTAAACTGCAAGCAGTGGTCATTTTTGCTGAGCTCTGAGCTCTGATACAGTTCATAAAAATTAAGTCTATTCCTGTACAAGGCACGCTGAGTGAGATGCTGTGGTATTTTTTAGTAAGTGAAAAAAAAATGAATTACAATTATCAGAAAGCCATGATTTGTAAAAATATTTTGAAAAGTGTGGCAATATCAGAGGTTACATACAGATTAATATTCAATATGCTGTAACAAATTACAGAGCCTAGAATATCTGGAATACATTTTCTATTCATGCTAGTCTTATTTTAAGGAAGACGACTTTGGAGGAGAACAAATACAGAATACAGTCTAGGAAAAATAATTTAAACATGGTAAAACTTAAATCTCCTGATCTCCCATTTAATTCTAGGTACACTGAAAACAATGGGTGATTCTGATATAGCACCTGATTGATATTTCCAGGGTGTGAAAACCTCCACCGTGAGATTAGGCTGATATTGCATATTCAAACACATACAATGATATATTTGTCATTGCTATTGACCTTTATCTCTCCAGCTTCCTGACAACCTTCTACAGTTATTGACATTACAAATACCAGCGACAACGTGCAGGGCAAAGTATAACCTTTCATTTACCTTCATGTCCCTCAAATGACTCACATAGGTAGTTTCAACAAAAGCTGCAAACAATGATACTGTTGATTTTTTTTCTTAACTTGCTAAAATGTTTTCCATTTTCCTCTTGTTCTCTGAAAATCATGCCAATAACTCACTACAAAGGAAACGATTTCAAATGAATACAGGTAATTAGAAGTGTCAAGAAATCAGCAGAGAGTAGGGTGTCTGCCATCATTTCTGTGGAAAGAGTGCCAGATTCCCTTTCAAAAAGGTCTTTGTCATTTTTTAATAGAAGGTAATTAATGTAGACTACAGTAAAGTGTACAGGATCCCAGTCACTTGTCTTTCTTTCCTTAGAAATAGGACCATAAAGATGTTTTGATTTCTAGAAACAATCTTCTGAGGTTATTTAAAAATGACTTTTAATTACAAGCACAGTCTTTTTAGTCTTTTCTTCTGAAAGCAAGAAGAGGAAAAATTTAGAAAGGGCACATTTACTAGGGTGACAAAAGAAAGTTTTATTTTAAAAAGTCCAAAGATAAGCAGTCTATTTCAAAAGTGACACAGAATGGCTTGACATAATTGAGAGCATCCAATGAGGAGAACACTAAAATCAGATCCTGAACACTGAAATCTATCCATCACTAGCTCAAAATGCAAAAATGCAAGTACAAGAACACAGAAAGGTTAAATAGCAATTCTTCCATAAGTAAAACTTCAGAAATTGATTGCAGAATGGCATATTTTAGTAATATTTAGTGGTTATTTTCAGAACCATACCTCTGACACAGTTTGAAACAAAAAACAGACAAAATACCTTCTTAGACCCATCAAAATTCAAGATCTGGAAATTTTTAATCTTATAGAAAATGCTGGGGTTTTTTTTCTGAAAGCTAGAAAAGATCATGTTTGTGTTTTACAGAAAATATTTGCAGCAAACCAGACAGATAAAATGTATTAATTATTAGTGCACTCTTCTTTCAAAAGAAATTAGTCACCGAGGACAAATACAACCATCCCTAATAAAAATTAGCTAGCAATACATTTTAGCAATATTTTCTAGCATACCCTTACCACACATTTTTAGCATTTAGGTAACTCTTAAAAAAATTAAAACAAAAACAAACAAGAAAAAAAAAAACTTTTTTCTCCCCTGTAAGCTCTATCTTGCAAAATGAGAGGTAAGTGCCCTTATCTTAGTATGCATAGCTACAGATGTGCTTTGCAGTCATAAAATTATCCAGAGCTTTTCTGATTATAAGCATAATATTTCTCTTATTTCCCTTAATGTTTTCTATGACATAGACCTGCTCATTCTTCATGGTACAGGAAAATGGCCATTGAGTTACAAGACGAGAATGTTTCTTTTTTTTAAACGAAAGGCCAAGTTTGGAGCCTTTCATTAAGTATCACGAAGCAAAGGCGTTTTAAGGATGGAAAGAACATTTCAAAAATATGGAAAACTGCATAGTGCATGTAAGAACACCACAAATTTTAACATTGCATTTTCATCCGTTTGTTAAATAGTAGAAAAAAACCTTAGTAACATTTACCAACACTATTTATTGTGTTACAATGAGGTCATCAATTTGAATTTTAAGGCAACATAGGCATTTCAAAGGAAGAAGCTGACAAGCTTCTGATTTATGTAAATCAGGTCTAATACTTCTCATAGTCTGCATGCCACTGCTAACCAGGATTAAAAAGTAATAACAAACAACTCCTTACTTCAAGCTTCCAACAACAGCTGATAGACATCAGAGTAGAAATTTCCCAGATCACGACTTCTGGATCTTCTGGATCTGCAAACAGGCATATCGTACGGCACATGTCACTTCACACCTGCACACCACCTCTTACTTGGAACTGTTTCCTTTAGGCTCTGTCTGCTGCATGTAGAAATCAATACAAAGACTTTCGCAAATTCCAGTGACCACTATACTATTTTTTCCAGCCACAAAATCCAGGAGGGATGCTGCAAGAAACCACAAATATTCCACAAATACGTAGGCTGCTCTACAGCTCTGAAGAGCGAGAATTGGAGACGCAGTGTTCTTCTGGATTTCTAAGCCTCTTCAGCAAGGGTGCCAAAGGTTGGAAAGACTAGACCCATACTTGCATTTTAACACTAGGTTCAAAAGTTTCATCTTGAGCCAAATCTGGCAGTGCAACTACAGAGCAATGTTTCAAATCAGTGCACTGCAGGCACAGCGAGACACTGCTAGAAGATGAGGCAATACAGTCCAAAGCGCATATAGAGGAAAGGGTGCTGGGTGCTTATAAGGTGCTTATACAAAGGAAATGCCCATAGGAAAGAAGGCGAGAGCTCCCCTCACTCCTGCCCCTGGTTGAGCATCTCAGCTTCCCACGCCTGGGAGGTGGGACAGATTCAAGTCTCAGATTTAAACAGAGCAGAAAAACACAAAATAATGGCCAATTGACAAGTTATTCTAGAGCCTTTTATCAATTTGGTACAAAAGTCTGAAGAGGCCCATAAAAACATACATTAAAATTACATTAAAGGGCATATATTTGAGCAAAAACTTTCCATTGGATTTTAATTCCATTCCAATATATTGGATTCTGTTTCACAAAAACTGAAGCTGGACTCAGATTTATACAAATCTGAGACAACAGACTCCATCTTTTGACACTCACTTATATTCTGGATCATTCCTTAAGTTAAGATAATGTAGATATTTGATAGATAGATTTGTAGATATTTAATTGTAGATATTTGAGAAAATAATTCCATTTGTATATTTGAGAAAACAATTCCATTTGTAAAACAAATTTAAGAGTTAAACATAATGTGATTAGAACAAACTTCATGATTTTTTTGATCTTTATTATCTTGCTAGCTGAACTATTGCAAACAAATATCATACAACTATTATGCAGAACATATACAGTTTATATAATTAATATAAAAGCACATATTTAAAATAACATATTAATATTTAAACTTCCGGTAGATTTCCATTTTTCCTAATTGGCTTCATGATGACTTGCAAAGATACCAGTGGTTCAGTGTTGCCATCTACTAGACTAGAGAAAGGAGCAAGACAGTATTGGAATTCCCTAAGTTTAGCCTGCAACAATTACCATATCACACCATCAACAGAAAAGAAAAGGTCTGCACTTTATGATAGATCTTTGCAAAGCTATCACAGAGAATATTTAGCTATAATCATTTCTCTGTTAAGGTGATTTTAAGAGTCTCGTTCACATGCAAAACTGAAACAGTGAGTCTCATAATGATAAATGTATTTCCTCCACCAACTCTCCCACTTTTTCATGAAACCTATATCAATATTTTGCAGCTCAGTAATATCAGAACAACATCAATGGTTTTAACCTGCGTGTCATAAAAAAGTAGTTGGTCACAAAGACATATGTGAGTGTCCTTTGAACTGTTTACACTCCAGTGTTCCTTTGGGACTGTTACTTCTTGCATGACTAAAAATAAATGAAACAGGAAATTGCTTTAAATCAGTATTGGAAGTTCTCTCCAAACTTTTAATTCATTTGCTCAAGTGTGGTGTTCCTACAGTGTTCATTAGCACATTACTAAATAATGTCTGTGTCTTCTCTTGTGTATGCCCATACATGCACAAACACATCTATACATCTTGTGCGCAGAACAAAAATTCCAGTAACAACAAATGCAGATACAGCTTAGTACCATACATTTCATTTTGCCTTATGATTGCGGTACAGGGACACTTGAAATACTAACACATTTTAAAACATCCCGAGACCTATCACATTTCCATTCTTATCAAGTCAATTTTCTAAAGTAAAGAGACAAAACAGAAAGAAGTTCTTGCAGCGGCCAGCAAAGTTCTGTAGATCCTGCCTGTTTCAGATTAATGTGCAGCAATTCAATCACGTTGACCTCTTCATAGAGGACATCTCCTTATGAATGTTATGAATGATATGAAAGTTCAGTTTATAAGGAAATAATAACTAACACACAGCAAATTAAAGTCCTAAAATGAATTCTGAAAAACAATTAATGAAGTAGTGCTATTAATTTGAGCATGCAATTACAAGGTCAAACTAAGGGAGTATGAACGGAAAACTTCGAAAGAATCAGATGAAGTCTTTCTACTTATATCAGCAGCAAAACTGGCCCCCACTTATGTTACAATTACACATAGTACCAATTGCTATCTCATCAGTTCTAGGACACATGGGCAAGAGGTGCTACTCCTTAACATCACAAAGAAACTTTAATTTTCCTAGCCATTCTGCTTGCTTCAAAGTAAGCTGCAGCAACCATTGCTAGAGCTTTCACGTCAAGGAATCTCTTCAAAACCACTGAAGTGCAAATGCCTTGGAAGTGATACAAAATCCTTAACCACACAAAACTAGAGATAGAGCACTAAGCAGAGCAGCAGCAGAGAATTGCATAGCACTGGGACATGGAAATTGTGGGCAATCCAGGAGGACCATCCTAGTGCTCTCAGCTTCTTCATGGCGCAGTGAGAAACTCTCTCTCCCATTTACCTCAAACTGTGCCAGTATTAATCGTATGATTAAGTGTTATCTGTTAACTGCCTTGTATATATAAAGTTCTAAGCATCTTTAAACAGCAAATGAGAGGTTTCATTCTTGAATATTTGAGTTTTTGATTCTGTGAATTCAAACTTTAATTATATCTAGAAAACCTCCAAGTTAACTCCAACTTCTTAAAGACATTCCAGCTAGATTTTGTTTTACTCAGGATCTATCCTTTAGTTTTGGTCAGAATCAAAAAGACAGGCTTCTTTTCAGCTGTGGCTTATGTAAAGTTCAAAGAAAAAATTACCAAATTACCAGAAGTAACAGACTAAAAATGTATTACCTTCCAGTAATAGTGAAGTAAACAAAAAAAAAAATCCAGTTCTGGATGGTCCTCCTAACTGACTTTAAACTTATTCACATCCAGGTACAGTTATGTTAATGGTAAATACATAAACCAGATATATTTGTGCCTATTTTCCCTCTTCCTCTCTCTTTCTCAAAAGAAAAAAAAAAAGTTTAATGGAAATATAGCCAATAAATACAAGCAGTACAAGAAAAAGTCCAAGTAGAGAGACAGATGCAGCAAACTGGATATTAAGGTTTTCATTAGTAACAAAGACAATTAAAAAATAATTTGGGGAAATTTCATCCTTCTAGAAGTATACAGGTTATAACATTTTAGGGTTACAGTTCTCCATACTGTATGAAAAAAAAAGAAAGAAAAGGAAAAAGCAGATTAGCAGTTTGAAGTATAGGAACTGGAGACTCCGTCTTCCACAGGATTCACTGGTTCTCGAGAGCATGGTGCTGTAACATTTCTGTAGACTTCACAGTGGACAGACAGAACAAATAAATCACTTTATCTCACTGTAATTCTCACATAACAGATTTTGGATAACTTTTTTGTAACTTAAAAATCTTGTTGCAATACTTGTTGCATTAACATAATCATTTCTTTGCAGTGTATTAGATATGACTCATTTTAATGCTATATCGATATGCTTGACCTCATAATAAATATTATGGTCCCTGGTCTTTAAATGTTGATCAGTGTTGCTTGGGTCAATGGCATATTAATAGCAGTGATCTGCTTTCATGAATTGTTAATTAATTACTTTTGTTGTTTTACACATTACACCAGTAATCAAAGAATTACAATAACTTTTTTTCACAAAAGGGAAGAATAACATGTAGTTTGTTGAGCCAGAGGAAGGAGCAGAACAAGTAACCCATGTTACTTGAATTACATGGATGCTAATAGAGGCATTCTTAAATATTACTTACCAGTTGATTTGACATACTGCTTTGATGAGATGTTTTATTCCAGAAGAGATGTTTTAGCTAAGGTACAATGACAAAAATGTTTTGTAGTAGGGTAAGAAGGCTGTAAAGCTGACAAAAAATAAGCAGGATTTAAACTCTTTCTCTTGAGGCTTCTTCTGTCTGAGCACAGTTCCCTACAATAGTTAGCCTTCTGTGCATATACTGCAATGCCTCCAAAACCCATATTACTGTAAAATAAAATCATATTTACAGGTACGCAGCCTGAAGTATAGCAGTGCTGGTTGGTACTGAAGACAATATGATACATAGTTATGATTATTAAATAAAGAACAAAAAAATAGAGGCAGTGCTCCTGTCTAACCAGGGCCTCGTTCTCTACCTCACTGTAGTACATAGAAAGCCACGCAACTCTGCGAGTTCATTGAAGTTATGCTGGGCTGAAACTATTATTTTAGAAAGAAGAATAAGAACCAGTAAGGTCGTGGTACTTCTTAAACGCACAGGCTAGCAAAGGTTAGCAAAAATTCCTTACGATTTAAACACTCAGAACTTTTTTTTTAGTTGTCTTAAGGAAAGAATGTAAGTATGTGTTCATGCTCCCAATCTGCGAGTCAGGAAACATTGAAATTAAGATTGGCTATGCAACATTAGCTGCCAGGTTATATATTTTCATTTACATCATCCTATCATCCAAATATGCTTTTTTTTTCTTTACTAAAATCCACAGTAGAACATATTCTAAACACATAGCATTTTGTGTTTTATAAAATTGTTATAAGCAAACTTATTTTAATGCCATCACACCCCTCTACTTTATTACTGACAGAATTAAGACTAGAAAAGCTTTCTTCCTCAAAGGTATAATTATTAAAATGTTTAATCAAAAGTCACAGTTACTTTTACACTGTTTAGATGCAATTCAGAAGACAGGTAATTAGTGACAACTTAGGTTCAGGTTAAAATGGTCTAACTATACACTTAAAATTTCTCCTTGTTGGTATTTGTTGTTATATTTTGAACATTCTAAAAATATGCTACTTCCACAATTCAGTGGAACATGCTCATCTGCCTTTCATCATTACCACAAAAAATACTTGATCTTTTAAAAACTTTCATGAACACTTAGTATTTCAACATGGTAGGCAGATATCAGCTACTCAACAGTCCTTAACTATCCTTAACATCTGCAGAATTTGAATTTTACAATATGAGAAGTATGACTATAATATTATGTAGTATGCAATGATAAAGAATATCATTGTCAATCCATATAACAATATTCAAGGGCACTCATGCACTTTGTGTTTTAAATTTCCTATTAGTTAACTATGCAATTTAAAAATACAGGTCATTTAAATTATTAACAACATAAGTCATTAAATATATTTTTTTAAATAAGTAGCTAGTAGGATGTGTATAACACAAAACTATTTGGTTTAACAGCTTTGGAATACCCTACTTCATTCCTCCTTAGTCCTGCTTAAGTGAATCTTCCTGTGATGAAAAATTGTAATTAAAAGATCCACAGATATTGTTGAAGCAGCAATCACTTCCTTTTTATCTTTCATGACTGCAGTTTCTCAAGGGTTTCTCAAGATTCTCAATCTACTCACCATTCATTTTTACTATACAACTGAGTACAACCAGAGCACAGAATAAAATCATAATTAGGTGAGCGCAAGCTACGTAGTTAACAGAAAAACAACTTCCGCAAAAATTACATGAATGACTTCATAACTTTTTGGCACAGTTTTCAGTCCAAATAAACAAGCAAAGAGGATAATATAGAACTAGATAAGCTTATAGGAAGATTTTGATGTTAAATATTAAGATCTATGGGATATATTTATTTATCAAGAGTCAAGCTAAACATCAGTCATTTATCTAATATCACAAACTAATTGAGTATTTTCTTACCAGACTCTCAGGAAAACGGTTCACTTCGACAGGCATTTTCAGCCAGCTTTAAGTTTCACAACACTGAATGTAACCCAATTCTTGTGAAAATTAATCCCAGTGGTCAGTACTATCTCATAAGAAACTATTAATCTACTAAAATATTACAAATATGTTACAGTTGTTGAATTACACTTCTCCCTAGATTTTTTTTATATACAGGAAAAAAGGGATATAAAATGAAAATTCATATGCTACTATGGCCACAATAAGGCTTTTTGGAAACAAATCTTCAAGAATCTTACTGCATCCTGGTACTTTTTTAAGCCAGGAAACAAGACATACTAGACAGAGGAAAGAAGGAAAATCTATTCCACTAGTAATGCACTACCCAATCACAGTACATCTGCTTTTTTTTTTTTCCTGTGATGACAAGGATGCACAGATGTTTTTTAATATCCATAAACCAATATGCTAACTATGAAAACAAAGGAACACAGACAATATACTGCCAGTAATTCAGTTAATCTACGATAAAAACAGAGATGAAAATGGAATGAATCAATTTCTTCAAACAAACTTCCTGTTACTTATAAATCAGAGCACTAAGGAGAAATAAATACATACGTATCCTGGTGATCTAACACCCATCCCAACCTAGCCCCATCTTGTGTCACTGCCTAAGTCATGCAAATTACCCCAGAACTGCCAGTTGACTAAGATTAATGACACTGCGCCAGCTTCTTTGTTTCTCTCTGCGGCCGTTTAGTGTGAAATACTATCCAAAAACATTATCTATCCTCTATTAATCCCACAAATTTGTTCACACCATGCACATTGTTTAGGGCAATTTACAACAGGAACATACTGAGCACAATTGCATTTAATTACTTGGGTTCTAATTACATTCATTAAAGGCTAATAAAATAAATGAAACAGCTTTAAAAGCTTCTGCAAAACACATGGGTCTTGTCTCCCTCATGAAGCATACTGTAGAGGTTTGATGTGAAACATAGATTTCAGCATATATGTCTGTCTATTATATCTCTGTAACATACATAAAGACACCGAATGTATATATATATGTGTATATTTATATATAAACCATATGCATGTCAATTCTGAATGATCCTGAATACTGCTGATATTTACTTATATTACTAGTCATGATGATGCCAGGCACCCCAAACTACTTTTTAATGTGGTATGTTGAGAGGGAGGAATATCAGCTTTAAATTCCAAGCCCACTCCTCTAACTGTTTCCACCTGCACTACAGAGTTATTTTCTCTTTTTCTCTCATCTCTATCTGCATTGTAAAAGATATAAACTGACATCAGAAAGGAGAGAAAGACAGCAAGAAAGCAAAGAAGAAAAGAACAGAGAAAACCACATTACTTTATTTGGTATATTCTTAAAAATATTTCATTAAGGCTCATTTCTGACATTCATCTGACTTTTTCTTTAGTAGCTGTTTATATTAAAAAACACATTCTGAAGCACACTAGGCAGTCTAAATAAATCCCCCATGGCGGTTAAAAATGCAGCTTGTTAATAACACAATTTCCTAATTCTTACGTGCCTATTCTATTTACATTGTGCTTAGAAGGCAGTTTATGGCAAAAGGCAGAATCTGGAGCATTTTACTGACAACTGTGCCAAGCAGAATGCGGCGCTGGATATACGGAAGACAGCACTTGCAGTGAGCTCCTCCTGCTGTAACTATTCATTGTCCTTGAATTTGCAAGAAGATGGATCTTAATAATCAGCGAGAGAAAGAAAGGCTTAGTTAATTATCCTATAAACCTTACTGTATATACATGTGTGGTCTTAGCAGAAGTTACAATTCAGCACACTTGAAAATTCAAAACTCTTAAGTATTCTGCATCATAAATATGATGAATATCAAACATGTGTGCCAACAGTCAGGAAGTCTATAGACTTAGGCATAATTTCATTCTGCGTAAAAATGTGAATGCCAATTTACACGAAAAATTCAGTCTTGAGAAGTGACTTCCAAGGACTGCTGAGCCTGTGGTTTGCAATGTTATATGTGAGCATCTCATAGCTAAATGCAGTTAACCAAGCTAATTTGTAGATTTTTAATTAATGTTTCCAATCCCCAGGAAACTCTCAAATATTGGGTGCAGATTCTGGGAAGTAAAGCTGGTCCAGCCAACTTACCTGCCCTCATAATCTGCTAAAAGTTCTCTGGCCAATGTTTTGTTAACTTTAAACGATCTAACAACAAATTCTGTTTTTTTTTAATTCATTAATGACAAATCAACTTCATTTTATCTCAAAAGAACATATAAAACTTTTTCTGTTTGGGATATGTTTTCCAAGCAACTTGTTTGGGTTCAGTAGTTCAGGCACTTTAACTGAGAGCAATAAATTAACTACAGCTATGTGCAGCATTTTCGAAATTTAACCTTAGAATTATACAACTTTGCCACACATACATCTCAAAACTGCTTCTTATTACGAACTCCATTTCTTCTGCGAACTATTAAAACAGCAGACATTAAATAAATAAATAAATGAAATCGCGGGGCTCCCTCTGTGGGGTGTGCAAACGCCTCCTTCGTGAATCACCATTTGCTCGAGCGGGAGGAGGGGCGCCCGTCCTGCACAACAAAGCGGCCGCAGCAGCAGCAGCTCAAAGCAGCTGCCATCTGGCTTCCTCCTGCACTCCGCTTCCCCAGGCAAACAAGATCCATAGTTTAAGGAGTGTTGTAGAAGGCAGAGAAGGGCTCTAGTTTTAACCTTAGAGCTTTATGGCGAGGCATTTTTCCACTCTATAAAAACCCCTCTTAAAATAAGGGAATGGAAAGCTCAGGAAATTGTTAGTAGGATGGAAAGGCTTTCGCTTCTGGTTCAGATCCACATCAAGCCAGAAGTGACCAAATATAACCGCCACCTGACGGAATTTTTAACGTTAGCTTACTGGTCTCAGAGCAGTACTAGTGAGCAAGCACCCCTATCACTAAGGGCAGCACCAAATACAACAAAGCTCCTCACTGCGCAGAAATTGTTCTCACCAGTAGCAGCTGAAAACGTTTCAAGCATTAAAACATAAACCGAACTACTTTGACTACGAGGGAGGAAAGAGTGTCAGAAACAGGGTGCAGACAGCGAGGGCTGGCGGTGGGACACGCAGCTTCTCCTCGAGGTGACCAAGGCACAAGCTTCCAGGGTATGTTCTCATGGCTGCTGTCTACAGCGTGCTTGGGGAGCAGTGATGGAAATCTGAGGAGAACACTACTTAACCGTTCAATTTGGCATTTATACTGGAGCAGTTGAAGGCTCTACTTGTGGACATACATTTTTCTTGGAAGTTCTCTAGTAAGCTGTATTCACCATTTTGCCATATTTACAATATACCAATAAAACCCAAAGACTGAGCTTATGTTACCATCAAACAAAAATGTCTAGAACAAAATATACTAAAGCAATGATGAAGTTAAGCAGCAGTATAAAGCAGCAGCCTAGACATTTAGTTGTGGCATACAGTAAGGATCCAATTCCTTTCCCATCATATCATTAATATCAATGGGAGCCCTGAAAGGTTTCATTGAAATTTATGGCGTTTTCCATTCCTTTAGTGGGATGTGACTGTATACACATTAATGATGAGGTATAAAAAATAGTCATTAATAAACAGCAGTTCACTGCATAATGATGTGAAAGACAATTTCCATATCTAAAAGTCAGAATAAAGTTTATAGCCAAAGCAAAATAAACTTAAAATCAAACATTCGTGTTGTTGAGAAGGTCAAATGCTGTTTTAGTACTGTAGAACTAAATGGATAGTTCCCATTAAGACCAATCGGTGAAAAGCACCAACAAAATGAATAAATACAACCCAAAAGCTTAATGACCTCAGTCCCTAGCAGCCCCTTGACCCTTATTACTACAGCTGCTGGTGTAGGGAGGGATTAAAGGGGGCTAGAAATCATTGGGTTAACATACAAGGGCTCAGAAATTTGACCTTGGTTACTTACAACATATATCCCCTACTAAAAATGAGTATATGAGCAGAATTAGAAACAGAGCTAGCAAAGGTCAGTTTGAGTGCAGATAAGCTAAGAAAAAGGAGGCTTGAAAGGCAAAAAAGATTCTGTTTCTCCACACAGCATTTTTTGTAACCAAAATGGTCTAAAGACAGGAGCAGGACTAGGGCTGTTGGCATTGCTGGCAACACTAGATAAATTTGGGGACACACAAACCATTCTGCAGGTTTTAAACAGAAGTAACAGCTTTCTAAGCTAAGTGAAAGAACAACTACTCATTGTTAGGGGGTACCAGCAAGTCCATTCTGCAACTCAGACATATGGATAACAGCCTCATCATCATGACCAGAAAACTGGACTTCCTTACTAATTCCAACCACAAATTCAATAATTGTGATTCCTCTGTCAAACTGCCTCTGAAATACTCCCAAACAGCATCACTCGCCTAGATAATAAGGCCAACATCAAAGATGGCAACCTACAACTAAAATGAGTGCAAAACCGCACTCTAACAACTTGCCTCTATAAACCTGTGCCATCTGCAACACAGCCACACACACGACTTAGACACTCTCAGATCATATCCCATTTCCTCGTCGGGGAAAAGGAGTGGGAACCCTCATATCTAACTACTTCAACCATCCAAAGAAAGCTTTTAGTCAACAAGCACATTTCTATTTAAAAAATATACACACTTTATGAAAGAGAAATTTGAATATCACATAACTGGAGTTACCACTCCCAAATAACAGAAAGTTATTAAATAATTACAAGCAATTCTAGAAGAAGATTCAACTTTGAAGAAGTCTTCCTCAAACCATCCTGCCCTTACAATAATCTCTAACTTCAGTAAATTCACCATCAGAAGCAAACTAGCTGCAGTCCAACCACGCTGAATGGCTGCAGACTGTATGTACAAGAAATGTACTTACAAGAAATGTAAAAATTCAACAACACAGCTCTATTATTACTGTCATCAATAACATCTGAACATCACCAGTACTATTTTTCTACAACTGGAACTTGCAGGAACAGAATACAATGTATCCCAATAATTTGCCATCACAATAACTATGTATCTAAAACTTGAGCAGAAAGTATGTATCAGAGTGGACAAATAGTATCTACAGGGGAAAACAGGTCTCTATCTGCCAATGGCTACACACTTTTCACCACTCTAACTTTTACTAATTCACAGGCCTTTCTGATCTCTCAGTTGAAGTCCTCCGGCTTAAGTAAAACCTACTAACGCCTTTGAAATCCTGGTAATCAAAACACTTAACTACTGGATGCTATGGACTCAGGAGAGAGTAGTTTTACAGCCCATTTTAATCCCTAACTTCTCTCCGGTCCATATTTAATGAACAATGTCTTTTTTTCTGTAGTGCTATGAATCTTTCTCTGTCTCATCCCTTCAATACCACACTCTTAATTCCACAGGTAACAGTTGTTCTTTTAAAAATGACCGAGTTAATGGGCATCCACTATATCCAAACAACTGCTCTCAACTTTTATTTTGCTGTTGTTTCTGTATTTCACACCTGGAACAATGGTTTGTGTGCCTGCAAGTCCTAATATTTTAAAATATACTAACTAGTCTAATAAAAGTTATTACTTTATTTACAAATCTCTTTATTTCTTTAAAATCAAGTCTGTTGACAGGCAAACTTAAAATAGGATAAAATTAAAAAATCAAATACGCTGCAATAAAATTTCAGGGTTCCTTAACTTGCAGAAACCTCAAACTCAAGCACTAGTTTTATACATATTAAAAGATCTAAAAGATAATCACAGGTAGTAAGTTTTTACATTCCTATAGCATTCAATTGGAATAATTAACAATGTTTAATTAACTTTTCTTTCCACAAACAATGGTTTTGTTTGCCAAACATATACTAACTGAATATAAATGAAGAGGAAATGACTCTCTAGAGAGAAGATCAGTATTCATGTGCCACAGAGAACTCTGGATCATGACAAATTTGGGCAGAAGGTCTGAGCTGTATTTTCTATCTTTTCATCATGGGTTTCTTGCGCAGAGCAAGCCAAATCCTAGGTAAGAAGTATATTTTGATCCATCATCGAATCTAAACACTTAAAATCTGATGAGAAAGGCACAACTAGTCTGTCATACAATTGGAACTGGACTTTATTGCAGGTCAATGAACAATCCTGCAGTAACAAGAGAATTTAGCAACTTCACATAGCTCTGTGCTTAATCTGGCCAACATTTAGACTGAAAAGACTGTTGAGTAACATTTATCCACAGAAATTCAGAGAAAGGCTGAAACAAAAGAGACACATGCAACAATTAACAAATTAAGTGTATCCCAGAGTACACATGTTGGAAGAACCTAGTCTCCAAGTCAGTTAACCACACTGTATAAACCCTGGAAGGAGGTGATCAGATTTGCACCAGAATATTTCAGATGTTCAGACATACCATTCTCTTGTATAAAGGAATTAATATTTCCCAGAAATAATTCAGATCAAGAAGAATCTCCAGTTCTTTATATTTTTGTAGTCAAAAGGGAATAATTTATGTAGAAATTCTTTTACCCCATATTGTTGACTTTGATCCCAGTTTGTATTATTCCATAGTTCATGGTCATCCAGTCATAAAATATTTTTGCATGAATGCCTAGTTCTCATCTGCACTAATAACATCTACTATTTTGTCCTTAGTACAACTTCTTTTTTGCGCCAGTAGCATTAATGAAAATATTAAACAAAACAAACCTCAGAAACACTCCCTGAAGAATGATTCCCCCATCTGCTATTCTCTCTTTCAATAATAACTATTGTCCCTTTGCACATTTTTAAATCTTAATTTATAAATGTCCTTATTAGATACAAATTAAGTTTTAGAACAATAGCACATCCTATACATTTAGTGACAATGCACTGAAATGTCAGCCACAAATACACACACAACTGGGCCTCAATGGAAATAGCAGCACTCTGTACCACAGTGGTTATGTTTAGGATAATACAGTGATATGATGCAAGGATACAATGACATGGATGACAATGACATGATACAAGGATAACAAAACCCGCCCTGAGATTCGTAACAGACATGCCCATCTTGGCATTAGATGATAAAAAATGGGTATCCATTGAATTAGAATTTCATAAGCAGGAAAATCATTTTTTTTCAGTAAATATTAACTCTATATTAACAGGCGCTCATCCACAATGCATGGCAAAAGACATAAAACCACGGAGAATACACTTTCGAGTAACCTGCAAGGAAGGTAAACAGCAACAGTCTTTTCCTTTGAGATACTAAAAATAGAGTGAAATACAATAAAATGTATTTTTTTCATAAGCTGCACACACACACACATTAAGTGGAGCTTGTTTAAAGACACTCCTCTATGTTAAGATATGGGTTGGCTGGAAATCTATTGATCTAAAGCATTCTGTAGTATAACTGTGATATACTACATATGCTAATAGATAAGATTTCCCAATTATAAACTTCACCTCATTCTTATGAATGCACTAAATGAAGAAGTGGAAGTGGACAAGATTCCATTTTGGATAAGGCTCTAGTCCTTGTTAAATGTTATTACTTCAGAGCAGGTTATATATCATCTTTGATATAACAATAACAGATGTCTTATTTGTACATTCCTTTTCCATCTGCCTTTCAGCTATGACTTTACAACTTGTAAAGAATTACAGAAAATTAGTAGATATTCACAAGAGGCTTGTGCAGTATTTATTTAGAAGCCAAATGTAAGATAGTTTTTCCAAAATCATTAATATTCCTTAATTTTCAATCAAAGAACTATATTCTATTTTACTTTCGCCATCTTTGAAACTATTGATTTGAGCCTGAGTTTTTTCTGTAAAGATTACTACATACTATAATGGTGACACATATGTGGTATTGCTGACCATTTGCAAATACATGTACACGTTATTGCACTATAATCTCCCCAAATTTGTATGAAACCTGTTTTAAATCCTTGTTTAGTTTAAAATTAGTAGAGATTGATCTCAAGCAGTTTCCCTTTCACTGTCCCATCCTTCCCTTCAATAAACAGGAAGATCATGATCACTACTTAGAACTTCCTTAGTCAATGTTCTTTACTGCGGCATTTCAGTCAAACACAATGACTTCAATGGAATGTAAAACAAAACAAAAACAAGCAAAAAGCTTTCCTGTTAAAAAACACCAAAACAACAACAAAAATCCATTAGACTCAGCCCTCCACTTTCACTACTTTATATGGGAGCTCAGTGGAAAAAATGTCAACTTTGCTTTGCCTTTTTTTTTTTTTTTCTTCAAAAATTCTTAAGCAGAGTGGGGAGCAAATCTCCAGTAAAGGAAATATTGAAGCTCTAGCTTTTAAGAATATATCACAAAGCTTCAGAAATTATCATTCCAGAAATTTTAACCTTTGCTACACATTTACTATTATCAGAAGTGGAAACTTTGCTGCTATGAGGACTGAAAAATCATATTATTCATCTATTTATGCTTTCAATTGAAATTCACAAAATCAAATTTCACTCAAAATTTTTGAGGCTTTGTTCTCTCATACATCTACCTTCTCATAAGGTGACTAAGTGGTCAACTTCTGAGTTGGCGAGAGGGAACCTCATTCCCCAGCTTTCTGGGGGCTCGGCCACAGTAAGCCCTACCGAGCGATGGGGAACATTAATCCAGCGACAGCCATCACTCCTACAGCTCTACGGCCTCTGGTCGTGAGATGATTCTCATGACTAGCCAACAGCATTAGAGGAGGTCCTCGCACCCACCTGTACCAGCCTGTATGGAAGCACACTGCAGAGATGTCCATACAGCACAACTGATTGTGGTACAGAAATAGCCAAATGCTTTCTGAATGACATTATTTTAAGTTCTGGAAACCACTATGGCAATCAGCTATGACGAAAAGCAGAAAGTGCATGTACAGCATCAAGTTATAAATGTCCTAATCCCTAATGTAACTTTACTGACTCTGTACCATGCAAGAGTCCATAAATTGTCCAGTATAACCAAATCCAATACAGAATATTAAACAGAATTGGTAGTTAAATTGTATTTGATTTTTTTTTCTAAAAAGGACTTAATTGGTTCAAAAATCCCTACTGATGCAAATTATGAACTTTATTTCGATGTAGTTAAATGAATTCAAGAGAGAAAGAGAAGCTTAAGAACTGAATCAAATTTAATCCTCTACAAATTGGGTTTAAATACTGCACAAAGTATAAATATAGGAATAAACACATAATATCTAAAACTAGCTTAGCTAATGGGACACAGACGGTATGTCATGACTGAGAGCATAGGTAAGTGTTCTATCTGCTGGCCATCTGCACCCTACTTTCTCATCACCAGCATTAGGCAAAAATAGGATGAAAAATCCTGCTTTGGGAGTCATCAACTGTATGTAGCTCAATGATGACCATATATAGCACAATCTCACAACCGAGATCAAAACTAGGCTTGCTTAAAGTTTGAAAAAGACTTTGTGAGGATATATGCGGAACTTTGGGAGACTTTATTCTCTTCATACTGATGTAGTCAATGTGCAAATCGTTGGTCGTTTAGGGTAGAAAGTCATTCTCCTGTGGCCACTTTGCAACGCCTACACTGGTACAAAGCGCCTATAAAGCACAGGAAAGATTTTCATGCTACCACTGCACTTTTATTAAAGTTCTCAATGTAAATAAAATGTGTGGGTTAGTCGAGATTTACTTCTGACTACTATTAATCATGACTCTCTGCAGAGAAAAATCTTACTTCACATCCACGCATACATGAAGAAATTCTAGATAATTATGGTTTCACTGCCATGTTGCTGAACCAGCACCAGTGATGAAGATAGTGTGCATAAAAACAAAATAATGAGTCTTGCAGCTATAAAATATGTGATCTGAGAATATAACTCAGTAATTGAAGTTCATGCAAATGTTCTTGTATTCTTTAATGCTGTTATATATATCCTAAAAAGTTGTCTGGTGTGATTTCTAAATAATATGTCAATCAAAAAGCATATTAGTGAAAAATATAATAGGTCCCAGAGCTCCCACCATTGGAGGAAAATAACTGAAAGGGAGACTGTGTTTTGCACTATAGGTAAAAAGTTAACTTTAAAATACTGTCCTGTTAGTTTTAAGCACTTGCTACTACTAAGTAGGTTTAAATAAAATCAACTTACCTGATTTTTCTTGAAAACATTTCTTTTTATCATTCAAATTAAGCCTAAATATGTTTAAAACAGGATTTGAAGATCTTTTGGTCACTCTTTTTTTTTTTTTTAGATGTTCCCTAATTCAATCAAAAGTTTTGGATTCCAAGTTCTAATTAAGCAATAAAGTACCTATTAGTTGCTTTCCTTTTGGCCTCAAATCAGAAAAAAAAAATCATATATAAACAAATCATTTTGAATGTTTGTAACTTCTTAAATAGAAAGCAAGAGTTAGGCCTTGCACATTTAACACAAATACTGTCAGTGAGTTTGTTTGCAATATTGGAACATTTAATATAGAAGCAGTAAGCTCATTCTCTAAACTCTCCTTAAACAGCATCATCTAACAAATGGCACCTCATCACGCTGCCACAAAAGAAACTAAGTATACTAAGGCCATATAATATAGTAGTAGCCTGCATTTTAACTTACCCTTAGGGACTACTAATCCCTTGTTTTACTTTTTCCAGACCAAACCAATGGTAGGGATAACCAAGTGATGATATATGCCATAACTGTATAAAGGTCAACAAGGTTTAAATGCATTGGGTTCTACTCATAAATATTTGACTACTAGGAGCATATTTTTCATCTTCAAACCCTGAAATTGGCACCTTGGTAAGCAACAAATTTTCTGAATAAATCTGTAAAATCCACAGCTCTACATACTGACACCCACATTGAATTCCTACAAGTATGTGCTTGAATGCCAGTGCCAAGTATCAGGTAGTGACAATAATTCCTTTCTTATCAAGCATTGCTGTTTAAAGGTAACCAAATCAACCAGCCTCAGTTACACAATGTGCCTGATTCTGAACTTGCTTACACCACTTGGCTCCAATGTAACCAGCAGCAGCTTATTGGAGCTCATTTGGAGCTTATAGTACAGAAAGGACATCCTAGTTTTAACATAGCTGCTCCACCAGCTATATTGAGGCTCCATCAGCACTCTCTGGGCTTAGGCAAAGCACACTGCCACTTTGGATATCCTGCAAGCAACGGATTTTAGTGTTGCTGTATGCATTTGAATAACATAAGTATACTAAAAAACTTTCCTCCCTCACAAGAAACATGTTAAATGATTTTTTTTTAATAACTAAAATGAAAATTGACTTGGTGTGCAAAGTGGTCAGTAAGCACTCCAGGGAATTACACACTTTTATATATCATCTATTTAGTGTCTCAAATAATCCATCTGTACCATTTTCTGTTTTGATTCTTGAATTGAAAAGGTAACAGATCTGAACAGTTGCCATATGCGTCCAGAAAAAAAAAAAAAAAAAAAAGTCATCCGATAAATTACCTGTTTTTTCCATCTAAAATAAAAAAAAGACACCAGGAGTCATGGGAAACGGAAACAACATTTTCATCTATCTCTGTATTTTTCAGGCTGTTGGATTAGGCAGGTTTCCCTCTACCTTCAAATTAGTATGGCTTGAGTTAGATTTAAAAACAGGTCCCAGAGGAGGTTGACAAATGGATTAAAGTGGAACATAAATTCCTTATGTCACCCCATCCCTTAAACCCTGATGTCAGTAACATGCCTAATCATTCCATTATTATACGTGTCAAATATGCTTTACATGTGTTAGAAAGAAGGAATGGGTATAAGAAGAAATGGAAGACTCAAGAAATTGTAATGCTGTTATAAACATTCCTGTAAAAAAATAAAATAAATGCATGGTGGGCATCCATTAATTTCATTTTCCTATTAATAGTCATGTTATAATTTACAAAAATTCCCTGATATTTCAGTCAGCTAGAGTAGTGTATGTATTGCACTGTGTGTGTGTGTATATATTCTGGTTTTCCTTAATGGTACCACTTCTAAGAGCTAGTACAGCAAACTGAAGAGTTTCTCAAACCAGATGCACAGAATAAAAGCTTACAATATGAAACTTTTTCAGTAAGTCAATTGGCAAACTTGTATCCATGAATCTTGTTTAGAAAATTTTTCATTCTGTTCAGCAAAATGAATGCCTCAGCTGAATCAGTTTTTGCAATGCATTTTAAGAAATATATTGCAGAGTATAGACAAAAAAAAAAACAAACAGGCAGTCCTTTCAGGAAGAAAAAATAAAAACATAAGGACTAGAAATAGTGGCCTTACCTACACCATCAAGGAGGGGAGGGGGAAGTAAATCAAATGTTACCAATGCAGACTGTGAACACATTACAGAAGTCTAAAGGAAGGAACAAGAAGTGTTTGGGTAAGGGACAGTGCAGTCATGTTTGATCCAATCAAATGTCTGATCTCGCTGCGGAGATCTCTCTGGAGGTTTGCTGCATTCTACATTTCTATGATTCTGTGATAACAGGCATTCAAGAATGCTACAATTCTTGAACAGTGAAAATACTTGAGCTGTAATGAGAGATTAGATTCCTTGAGCAATAAATGATTAAGCACCTTGCAAGAAATATAGTGGGAGAAAAAAAAAAGAAAGAAAAAAAAAAACCCTCAATGCCACTCCCTAAGCTTAAGGGAACAATGGAAATTTCATACTGGAAAAACACCTTCATCTACTTTTATCTCCCTCACTAAAACTTATCTGATCTAAAATTAGCCAGTTTCCTAAAAACTGTGTTCCAATCTTCATACAACAAGGTCCTAATTTTTAGACTAATCATACGCATCTTGCACTGAAGCCAAACAGCAAGGCTCGTGAGTCGTAACAAGAGATATGAGCAAATCTTTGTTGTTTCATTTTCTTTTTGAGAGAATGAGAGGAAGGGGACAGGAAAAACAACTCAACTATCAACAGAAGACAATTCTATAAATTTAAGTTTCTGCTGTTTGTCTTGCTGATAGTCACTTGTCCAGTTAATGGGCAAGGGAGTTAACATTAGTCTGTAATCTCATTTATGATTTTGTGCTTCAGCAGAATTTGTGCCTTTTTCAACACTTTAGGTAGAAAACAAAAATTTTGCAATATTTGACCTAGATTTGGGCATGTAAAATATGTATCTTTACTTTGTTTCTAGCAAATTAAAAATAATAATTTAGGCAATATGGTAAATTATGCTATTGTACAATAGTGCTTAACAAACACATTGCAAGCTAATATATTTTGCTAATTATCAAAGTATCTATAAATACAGAAAACAATAGAATTTATCAAAGTGTACTTTAAAATAGAGTTATTTTAATTGGTTTAATTTTGTTTTCATACAGCTATACATTGTAGCTGTTGCAATGTTAAAGACTGAGAACTTGGAAAATTATACTGTTTATTTTCGTATAAACCTTGACTCATTCTTGTTTACCTGCAGTATGAAACAGTGCTTAATTTGTAATTTCTACCTCCTTTGCCTTACCTGTATAGAAAAATAGTCATCACACTGTTTCAGTATTTCCCTTTAACCTTTCAATTCAAAATTTGACCTCATCCATTATTTACTTTGTACTAGTCACATCATTCACTCAAAAGTCTTATTAATTTCAATATATCTTCTAATAAAGATCATTACCCCTGTAGCTTATTACATAAACATAGATATGAAGGTAAACATGAACAAATTCATCTTTAATACACCTTTTTTTTTTTTCCATTTAGAATTGAAATGAAGTAAGAGTTAAATAAAAAATGTTTACTGATTTTAGCTATCCACTGTTTTTTGAGTACTGTGCTCAATTCTCTGCAAGTTCCCATAAAATTCAACTCAGCATTAAGTGCAAGAGGTTCTCAAATGTCTCTTAAGGACTCAGCAAAGAGATGTCGGATAATCATACAGGTTAATGGCTGGCATCCTAACTTAGATGTCTAATTTGTGAGACTAATCTCCCAAGGTTCTTCTAGTCAACAGAAGGAGATAGATAGCCCTGCTGTCTTTGGCTACATATCTCTACTCCCTCCCCTATGCTGGCATTTATATTGATGAAACTCGTCTGTCCAGTGAATTGGATCCATCCAAGTTGATTCATCTGAAAAATACTATTTTTAGTTATTTTGTTCTGCCATGTTCTGTTTTCAGTTGGATCTGCCTGACCATGTATGCACACAGTCAGCAGTAGTCAGCAAAAATACACAGATGAGAATCTGAAACTTGGCTGAAGGAGATTGGGATGATCCCTTAGCCACCTATGCGATTATATAGGATGTTTACCTCTAAATATTGTATCTATCTGTTCAAAAAAGGCAGTGTCAAAAGAGAATTCCATCAAAAGATTTCTAAGTTTACATGAAAGATCTGTAAGAGACAAGGAGAGAATCCATTACCCCTGGCAGTGGCCAAGTTACTGCAACATTTAATTTTTTTTCTTTCTATAGTTCCTGCTTCCTTCATCAAGTACCTCTGCCTCACTTGTTACAGAATCTGGAGTATGCTATACAGAAAACAACCCAATTCAGCACACACTATTTTCCCTGTCCAATGAATGAAGTAAAACCACATGGGGAAAAGGTAGCATGCAATAGTTAACTACACTTTAATACACACAGACAAAGGTGACAAATTAAGTAACTGAATTTGGAACTAAGATAATATTTTAATACAGCTTTATGTATCTGACCATTGAGAGTTTAAAAAAAAACAAGTTCAAAGTCCTGAAATTTTGTCATGTGGAATTACCATGGAGTCAGGCTCTAGGACAAGAACACATAGGGTATGTTAACAACGCAGTCATATAAATTGATTAAGTAACTCATCATTTTCAAAATTCTTTTATAGCTTGTTACACAAAATACATAAACATACAGCTTATACTCATAAAAATGGTCTGCTTCAAAGTCCATTAAAATTAGCGATTGATTTTTCAGTTGACCATAGACCAGGCATTGGGATCAGATCCCGCCCCCCATATATGAAACATTTTCAAAGCACAATACAAATACACATGTGCACTTAAAAAAAAAAAAAAAAAAAAAAAAAAAACCTTCATCAAGAACATAAATATTTTCTAGAAAGATACACTAGCTATACTTAAAGTATAAAAAGTTAGATTAATGTTCCTCAGGAACTTCTGTGTTCACAATAAATAAATTTGAAGACATAGGAAAGCAATGTCTGCCAATTTCAGCTGGTATCCTGCTATGTATAATCATCCTATTATTGCCATATTTTTCACAGTGTTGTGATACCCAGCAAATCTGAGAATACTTTTAGGGAATAATATCCTTATTTTGACCATTGCGACCTATTATCTTGTGAATGGGCAAAATAGTCGATGATTAACAGTAACGTACAGATGAACTGTTCCTTATTTTTTTTCCAATACAAATTGAGTGCATCATGGATTGTTCCACAACACAATTATTTGCAGTTAGTACATCAGAACACAAGGACATAAATTAGATGATAAATTGAAAGTTCTCCTTCTTTATGAGGTAACAACTGTATCCTGTGGAGATGTTTATTAGACCAGTTACAGATATAGTTACTACCAAATTAAGTGGAAGTACACTCAAGGTTTTCTTATAATTTCGAAGTGTCAAACAAGAACAGCTGTATTTCACAATAAAAAGTTAAAAAAACCAAAAACCCAAGAACTATACAAAGATACTAAAAAATACCTGCAGAAACTTGTTCACTAAACTGAATGATGTGAGAATACTGTGAGCATAGTAGTACCATAATATGTACTCTAATCATAGTTGCAAATGAGATTCTAGTCTTACTACAGATCTATAATTAAAGAAAATAGCTCTTTCAATTTCCAAATCACATCTGGAGAAGAGGCCAATTATGAAAAACTAAAAATTTAAGAGCATTTGAGCTATACAGTCTATAAAAGAGGAAGATACAGGGCAAAACTTTAAAAAGCTATTCAATATCAAACTGGCATGCATTATATTAGTATTATTTATTAGATTTTAAATTTATTAGATTATTAGATTTTAAACCAGGTGTTCAGTTGTTTATATGAGACTTAATTAGTAAGTCTGATGCCATCTTTTTCAGAATAGAGTTTAAAGAAGTACTGAAAGACTGAAGTTCAACATGCTGATGGTAAAAGAACCACCTAAGAAGAAAGGGGTTCAACGGACCTCAAAGTGCTTGGTACCTAGATGGTAAAATGAATCACAGATATCAATGACAGCTGAGAGCTCTCCACAAATAGGTGCCTCAAAGTCTACACACATACGCACGTACACACTTTCTTTTCAACCTCCAAAAGAAGTTGAACAAATTAATTTTTTTGGCTTTTTTTTTTTCCTAGATGAGCCCCATTTTCTACAAGCACAAACTTCACTTTTTAAAATCTGTGCAAAATGCATATTCCAAGCATATTTTGTGGATATTGATTTTCCTTCTAGCTCCCCCACACAAGACTTGTGAACTCAGGATCTAGTAGCTTATGTCCTGAATTTGCCACTAAGTCTACCACTGACTTTCCATTTTTTTCTCCCACAAACCATATTGACATTTTCACTAGAATTTTTTTTGAAGTCAATGACACATTTTTTTCAGTATTTCAAAAACAACTACTTCAAGTTTTGAACACGTAAACTATAACCCTACAACAAATAAAGCTCCTTGCTATCCCTTGCTCATTTTTCTACTGACTGAA
Organism: Crypturellus tataupa; assembly: GCA_034781795.1. Classification (NCBI taxonomy): domain Eukaryota; kingdom Metazoa; phylum Chordata; class Aves; order Tinamiformes; family Tinamidae; genus Crypturellus; species Crypturellus tataupa. Next base: position 9,780,316 of record JAWLRI010000215.1, read on the forward strand.
ACACCCTGTTCCCCTATCTCTTCAGTATCCACAAACCTCTTTCATATGGTCCTACTCCAACTAGTCTCTCTTGATCTCTTCAAGAAGACCTGATCCAATAATTAAAAGTCTCTTTTCATCTTCGAAATTGCTTGTTCTTCTCTCTTTCCTGCAGATGCTCCCTGTTAGTCCTGTAGGTAAGCTGGAGAAAACTACTTTTACCAGTAGGCAATTGCTCATTTGCCCTTCCTGGAAAATTCATAGTGTTTAGAGTCTTTGCATTAATTTTAACATAGGAAGCAACGTGGAGCAGAGATTCTATTTATAGTGTAAACAGATAGCTGTAAAATCATAAAAATCAAGAATTCTCACTTTGTGCATGAATTGATTCAGTGTAAAACCATACTGTAATTATCTAGTCTCAAAACATGGTGATTTTAAGCTCCGTACAAAGTAATGAATAGCATTTTAACTATGAACTTGGTGACAAATGATACTATGCATTCACCTCCCCACGGTAATGTGGGATATCTCTTAAATAACAGGTAAAATATCAAACAACATAACACAAAAAGCAGACCAAAGGTCTGCTACTTTATTCTTTGTCAACTGTGACTGAGACTACCTTCACTAAATAATGGGCATTACTGGAGGTCTTTCACCATGTGTTTCCTTATATTTTTGACCCTACAGCTTATGGAGTCTCTTTCTCTTTTTCCCCCACCTCATTTATCATTTCCAGTCACTAGATTTCCCCTTTGTTTCTTTTTCTTTCCTTTCTGGAAGGAAACATCATTTTTTTTTCTTATATGTGAACTGGAACCATCCACAAAGCAAAAAAGCTAGCTGAGAAGGGCAGATGCCAAGGAAAAACTGCAACAGAGTAAGCACGTACTCAGATCACCTATGAATATTCCCTCAGCATTGTCTAAGAGATTTTGTGATTTAACTTGCATGAATTTCACCCATTTGTTCAAAGTTTAGGCAAACTCTCACCATCTACAACATCTTACACAGCCATCCACAACAGTTTCACATGGTCTAATGTTTGTTGAATACAATAAAGATGTGACAGCAACTTGACAGAACTACTTCTGCTAAGAACTCCTCTTTTCTTGTTTGTTTGGATTTTTGAGCATGTCAATGGAATAGTTTGATGCTAACTAATAGTTTTGTGTTAACTGTCATTCATACAATTCACATATTGAACTTTCGATCTACATTTTCAAGCACTCACACCCTTAAAATTAAACGTAAGTTTTTCTCTGGAATGAAAAGTAGCAACTCTCATCTCTGAGGGCTGTTATTTCACTAGGATAGTATTCACCTTGGCTGCATTTAAGTTTATTTTCTAATAAACCTAAGTTTATTTCTTGTTTTTCAAAACAGTTGAGATAAACCTACAAGTTAAAACTAGAAGCATGAAATCTATAATTTGGCTTAGCTTTGCTCGCTTTACTTACACTGAGAGCTAACTAATGTTCAGCAGCTTACCCAATATGGGGTTAAAAAGGAAAAACAAACAAAAAACTGATGTTACTTTACACAAAGATGGACTTTCCAATAGCTGCTGTGCATTAGTTAATCCAAAGTAAAAATAAAGAGTAAAGCCAGGAAAGAACACCTGATAAAAATCGGATGTAATTTTTATCCTTTTCAGCTTATACTATTCTTGATAGTATAAGAACACATGGCAAACTGGTATTCTTTCAGTAATGTATCAAAAAAGGCCCTAAACTCACCACACGGACAACAGAGACCATCCAATCAGTTCTCAAATTCAAATATTTTAACATTGTAGGGTCAAAGTTTTTCTAACATAGATCAAGTGGTCCACTTCTGGAAAAGGAAGAAGGACACACAAATTCCAAGTATGGGCCTATGTGTGTCTTTTTATTAAGCTCTGCTTAAAAAGTGTGGCCTTACCAGTAAATACATGCAGCTTAGAAGCTTTGCCTTTCAGCTCAAGTTCCTATGT